>CM029275.1:33973178-34345678 GCA_016920895.1 Vaccinium myrtillus | reverse complement strand
GAGAGAGAGAGAGAGAGAGAGAGAGTACAAACGTTAAAAATTTACTAGGAAAACTTGTATACATGGCTTCTGAAACACGACATGTTGTAATGTTGTTCTCGTAGTAGGGTAAGCTTTTTATTTTTTGAGCAAAGGAAGATCATAAACCGAGCATACTCTTTTAAAAAAACAAAATTGGGTTAGGTCGGGTTGGATTGGATTTGGCTTCACCCATATTCAACCCATAACCCACACAAACCCAACCCACCTATTTGCCACCTCTAGCTTCCGTCAACCTACATGCTTCTCTCTCTCTCTCTCTCTCTACTCTTTTTCTCTTTTACATCTGGACTATCTAAAAGTGTTTTGAACAATCGAGATGGGTGCTCGGACACGATCACGTGGTGCCCGCCCGACACCCAAAAATTGATCCCAAAACCCCCTTCACGCCATGTAGTAAAATTTTCATCAGAGTTTCCTCTAGTATCATAGTGACAACGAAGAGAGAGAGAGTACAAACGTTAAAAATTTACTAGGAAAACTTGTATACAAGGCTTCTGAAACACGACATGCTGTAATGTTGTTCTCGTAGTTGGGTAAGCTTTTTATTTTTCGAGCAAAGGAAGATCGTAAACCGAGCATACTCTTTTAAAAAAAACAAAATTGGGTTTGGTCGGGTTGGATTGGATTTGGCTTCACCCATATTCAACTCACTTATATTGAATCCATTCGCTTTCAACCCACTCATATTCAACCCATAACCCACACAAACCCAACCCAACCCACCTATTTGCCACCTCTAGCTTCCGTCCACCTACATGCTTCTCTCTCTCTCTCTCTCTCTCTCTCTCTCTCTCTCCCTCTCTCTACTCTACTCTTTTTCTCTTTTACATCTGGACCATCTAAAAGTGTTTTGAACAGTCGAGATGAGTGTTTTGAATAAAGACGAACAATTTTATTCACAAAACTTTAAATTTGGCTAACAATTTTATACTTTTTAAATTTCTCTCATCGAGAC
This sequence comes from Vaccinium myrtillus, assembly GCA_016920895.1. NCBI lineage: Eukaryota > Viridiplantae > Streptophyta > Magnoliopsida > Ericales > Ericaceae > Vaccinium > Vaccinium myrtillus. The sequence continues at coordinate 34,344,681 of CM029275.1, read as the reverse complement.
AAGCCAAGAAACCACAAAATATCGATCGAAAACTAACAAATGCAAAATGGGAGGGAGAAAACTAACAAGCCAAGCAAAACGAAATTGTCATACTACAGCATCAATAGAGTTCCTTTAGGGAGAAAAACTTCGGTGTTGGCTGGGTACCATGTGGCGGTACCCAGCACGCATCTCGGCCGTCAAAATCATTTTGAATGTCCAGATTTTAGAAAGAGAAAGATGAGAGAGAGAGAGAGAGAGAGAGAGAGAGAGAGAGAGAAATCTAGACCTTCCAAAAGTGGGAGGGAGAAATCTAGACCGTCCAAACTTCTGGACGGTCCCAATGCGCACTCGGACACCACGTGTGTGGTACCCTATTTGCACCCAAAATTCTCTCCCCTGCCTATCCGATATATAATTGAAACAAATCAGGATCAATAGAGTTCCTTCGGAAACATCCGATAAAAGTGAAATGATACAGAACAAGATCAATAGAGGCTCGGTAAAATGTCTTCAGCTACAATGCCTCATTGAATCCGATGATAAAATGCCCACCAGCTACCCTGTTTTGCGCGTTCAATTTTCCATTTATTCTCTGGTTCTTCACACTGTTTTGCGCGTTCAATTTTCCCTCTTTTTGTGTCTACTGTCTACTACCATTACCAAAATGCATGAATCCTATTAATTGGAGTTTAGGCCGCGAAGCTGCTACGCGTACAGAGAGAAAAGGACAGAAAACGTATAGATCAGATCGGGGACCCATTTTTGGGTCCCACACGAACAATCCAAGCCATTCATTCATCTTAGAATAATTTTTCGAGGGGCCCCGCGAGAAATCACCTCAATCGAACGTGCGTAAGTGCTCAATCTAAAGCCCAACCCGTTTCCTTCAAAAAAATTCGAAGGAAACGGGGTGGGCTTAGATCGAGTACTTACGCACGTCCGATTGAGGTGATTTCTCCCGAGGCCACTTGAAAAATTATTCAAATATGAATGAACGGCTGGGATCGTTTGTGTGAGACCTAAAAGTAGGTCTCCAAGCTCATCTGTACGTTTTCTTTTCATTTTTCTTTTTTTTTATTCAACAAGTCAATTCCATTCAAATAAAGCCCGAGGGCAGTACAAGTTTCATCACTAAATACAGGAATGACCAAAACTAACAAATCTGGACGAGAGCATGTACACTAGTTCACTCAATGGCACCCCTGCCAGAGTGAACGGCTCGGATATGAATGAACGGCTCGGATCGTTTGTGTGGGACCTAAAAGTAAGTCTCCAAGCTCATCTGTAAGTTTTCTTTTCATTTTTCTTCTGTCCCCTTAGAATTATCGTTTTAGGCCTTGAAAAGGATACGGTAAGGCATCCAATGGTCATTACATTCTTTGAGCAAAAAAATTGATCCTTCCCACTTTATTTGCTTACCTTTCTATTTTGGAATGTTTCAAAAGTTTGCATTGTTTGAAATTTCAACCAAAAAAATGAGTACTTTTCCATAAACTACCCCCAAAAATGATTAAAAATAAAATTTTCAAATAGAGAATGGGGGATAATATTAAAAATCTAATCAAATTTGATAAGACGTGTATGCACATAATACATGTCTTGTTAAAAAGCTAAATTTACCTGTACTTAGCAAACAAAATCAGATGGAGTGAGTACCATACTCTGGGGGTGTTCCACTAACCCAGTTTTTTGAAAAAACTGATTTTTCACGGTTTTTTATGTGACGTGTTGTAAGAAAATGATCTGTCTCGACGTTTGAAAAAACCAATTTTTTGTTAGTGAAACACCCCCTCTGTCGTGGTAAGGTTCAGGTGTTGACTACAATCTCAATCCAATGAGTCGGTACTCAAAACCTTTCTCTCTTAAGTTTCGAATCGGCCCACGAAGTCATGGTGGGCCTCACGGGCCCAGGCACAAGGTCCGATCCACATAGTCCACACCGTACTCAGTATAAACCATTGCTTCATCTCAACTTTGAAGTAAAATTATTTAGGAAAACAAACACTTTCTCATAAGTTTTGAACAGAAAGACCAGATACCCAGAATGTACCCAGAATTTGAAATTTAACGGTCCAGATTATGGGAGATACTTTCTGGACCATTGAAATTCAAATTATGGGTACTTTCTGAACATATTTTCTACATATGTAGCACTGCTGAGTTTTAAATCGTCTCATGGGCCCACGCAGCACGGTCTGGTCCGCTGCCTGCATCCGAATCATATGTTTCTCGATACAAAAAAACAACAATGGCGTGAAGAGCTTTCCCAAACCTTATATAACCAACAAAAGACAATATGCTCACGAAATAGAAAACAAAAAAACACAGCACAAACTGATTTTTTAAGGGATTCTTCATAATGTGATTCTAATCTCTATCTTGGTCTGTCAATCAGTGGGCCAGCAATTGCAGAAAATATATATGAATTGCCCATAATCCTCATCAGCACATGAGCTCGGTTCCGAATATAATGAGAGGTTAGGGCCCTATCCGGTGTCGGCGTTCGAGCATTCAGATTCTGCAGGGTAGGCACAGTTGTAGTCATCAACAACCAGGGCCTCAGGAATCATTTGGTTTGGACCGACAAATTTTGCTCAGCTAACTCGCACCAATATTGGAGGATGACTTCTTTTTTCTTTTGTGCTTGGGTTTCACCGCATCTTTTAATGTCTTCCCTCTGATAGTTTCTCCTCCGGTTCCGACTGTCCTGTCCTCCGGTGTAGGAGCCAACTTAATATCGGCAAGAAGTTGGTCTTTTCCAGTTTCAGAGGGCTTCTCATGTCTTGATTCTTCCATCTTCTGATGGGATGTTGAAACTCCTGCAAGTGCTGTCAAATCACATCTTAATATCCTCACCACTGTTTGTTCCACTGCTTGTTTAATCAGCAGAACATTGCAATAAATATAATTTCAATAACTCATCATCGTAGTTTTCATAATGCATAAAAAATATTTAACGATAACTAAACAATACTCCGACCTTCTATTCTTCCCAAATTGACTCTGCATATTAGGCATACCGATCATAGTTGCCAAATCGGTACAGGAATTGTATCATTTTCCTCAAAATAAGAAAAACCTAAATGTATTGTAAGGTACTCCAAATTGAGGATAAGCATGCATTAAAACTTCGTACACCTAAAACGAAACATCATCATTTTCTGAATTACTTATATCCTCAAAATATTTCTCATTCTTAACAACTGTATAACATGATCCTCGATATTGTATTAACGCACTGTTTACATCTTGACTGTTAATGAAAATTTTCTAAGTTTTCAAATGGTTTGTCCATGCAAGAAAACTGAAGTTCTTTATCAAGAGACAAGTGGCCAAAAATCAATCACATAAGATTAACAGTACAGATACCGGGGAATTGGATAGCAAGTTACATAACATAAAACAAGAATAGACCTAAGGTCTGAATCTGTTGGCATCAAGATAAGGAAAAGGAGATGAAAAGATAATAGCTTGTTAAACCTTCAATAACATAATAGCATTGGACGGTGCTGAATAGTGGTGGTGGAAGGGGAAAGGGATGCCAGAGATCTATTTATCTGTTTGGCTACAAGATTTCATGGTTGAAAAGAAGTTGCTAAGGGTTTCATGCGAGTCAACCAAGTCAAGGTTCTTAAGGAGCCTTTGTAGGGATTGTAGAGCCCTCTCGATGGAATGTCAATTGAATCAATGTTGTATGTTGTCAAGTGAACCCGGTGATTGGTAAGCATAAAGAGATCATTTGTGTTCAAGGGACTTTCCAATGAGACGAGTCGTTAGGATTCACAGGTTTTTTTTTTTTTGAAACTGATAATCTGCCCTAAAGGGCTACAAACCCCTATCTAGAGCCCTTTGGGAAAAACCGTCGACAACTTTCGGGTTATCCACATGGATTGAGAAGAATCTCATACAGGAAAGCATTACCCACAAAGGGTAGAGAAAGTTCCACACAGGGAACAGAAATCTCCATAAACGGAGATAAACAAGAACCAACTAGAACGAAAAAACAATAAAACTTCGATCACCAGACACAAAACAAACTATTAAGCAAGCAAACTAAAGGAGTAACTCGCCACTGTCACAAACAGCCCGCCTCCTGCTCAGCCACCAACAGTCATGATCTTGAAGGAGCGGTGATGGTAGAGGCTTGTGGCTAGCGGTTAGGAGAGAATAGGGAAGGAGAGTGGTGGAGGGAGAGAGGATGCCAGATCTGGTTCAAGGGGATCGATCCTACGGGAGAGGAGGATATGGAGGAGTTAAGCCTCATCTTTGTTAAGGGTGTGAGATGCCTGGTTGCCCTTGTTGATTGACAACAACAATATAGATGAGAGTGAAGTACTTTCTGGCCGTTAAGGAGGATGAATAGGAAAAATGGATTTAAAGAAAATGTCAGCGGAATCTGCGATGTGCTAGGAGCCTAGGAGCTTCTTTCAGTGGTAACGGAAAAGAAGGAATGAATCTGTTGGCATGAAAAAAAAAAAAAACCACATCTACAATATGGCAGGGGTATCTTTCAGCATTAAGAAACAAAAGAAATAATGCATCTATTGGTAGGACGCTCAAAATAGGAGGAGAAAGGAAGCTAGGGAAACCAAGTCAGTCGAAAGATGGGGGTGTTTCAGCTAACAAGAACAACGAGCATAAGAGAATGCAAAGCTTGCTCAACGACGATGGCAGGATAGATGAACATAAAGTAGTTTGCAACAGAAAGTTTTTGCTTGGTGTGAGTGGTAGGATTCTTGGCTTCTCGTGTCCTTTGCTTCTCCCATTTCCTTGTTGTGAGGTTGGTGCTCCCTTGGCACCTTCTCTAATACTGGTTTTTACTACCATTTACGAATTAACAATATGGATTTCTCATAGTAAGTTCACAATTTCCTTCCAAATCGCTAAAAAAAAAAGTTATGCCCTCTTGTATCATATCAGTATGGCATGTCACCTATCGTATCTTAAGGTATATCACCATTATGGAAATTCAAATCCAATCCAATTTAAAACAACCCTTTACTGGGCCAGTAAACTCTACACTAAAGCCTCACAACACAATCCCAAATGTCAAGCTTGGAAGTAATTGGTGACCATTCATTTATACATCAGTTCACATAGTTTAACCACCAACATTGAACATGGGTAGTGGGTACTACAGTTTGGATACCGGTCGACAGTCACAGTGGACTAAATTGACCTGTTAACAGTCCGACAGTTTTCTGTGCAAGGAGGGCCTATGTGCATGTATCCAAATTTGGGCTATATTTCAAGTTCCCCAGGGATATAGGTAGACCAAACCCTTAAACAGAAATGCAGTGAATTTGCTCCATTATCATGTAAAGCAACTAGTTACATGTGTGCATATCATTCTAACCTACCCGATGGAAAATGTTTGGTAGCAACTTCAATTAATACTGAGTCTTCCAAATTGGTTGCCGATCAACAAAGAAAAAAAGTGTTACGGTTGAGCATGATATATATAGCCCGCGAATCCCATTCCGAAAAGAACACTTTGGAAAATGCTAAACATACTCCAGAGACGCAACGTACAACCCAGGGCCCTCAACAAGCTCAGCACCATGGAAATGAAAGCCTATGAGCTCGAATTTGAAAGAGAGACAACCAGTGTACATTTTTTATACACGTCATCAATAAAGAAAAGCTTTCTAAGTTGCCAAAATAAAAGGGCCGGGAAAGGAGGAAGAGAAAGGGAACTTAACTTGAAGAAGAAAACATGGTGCAAAGACATATTGACAAGATTGATAAAAGGACGCAATACATAGAAAGGAGGAAAGATAAGAAACAACTGCGATCAGTGGGAAATTGCGAACTAGTTTTGTTTCACCTAATCACCAGGGAAATTTAGAGAAAGGCAGAAAACAATAGTTTAACTTACATGCAATACCAAGCCATCAAATGCATCTCAAGCAACAAGACAGATTAAATCCAGGCATATACCTAGATCAAAGAAATCATGTATGCGAGCAGGAGTGGGTGCACGAGAGCGCCCATGTCAAAAACAGTATGAGAGCAGGAGGGTCTTACGGAGACTTAACGACATGAAATGTAATTCATCCGTTTTTTTTCTAATCTTCTGTCCAGTATTTCAATTACGTAAAAAATATGTTCATATGCCATCAGAGCGATTAATATGTTTTCTAGTTTTTCAATCATTTCATATCCACCGTCTAAAATACTTCTACGGAAGGTGATAATGCTCAATTCTAAAAGCATGACAAAACCATTACTAACACTTTGGCTTGTGATGTAAGCATGAAAACCCTTATGTGGGAGCTGATAGGTTGGGAACAGAGACGTGAGAAGTCCAAGGAGTATGGGCCAATGTTTAAAGCTGAACTATGCAGGTTTCTCTATGTGATCCTCTTCCATTTGCAGGAGGAAAAAAAAAAAACTTCGATTTGTTTTGCGCGATTCTGTACCCTCCTTTGACCAATTTGGGACTTAGGGCATAAGAACAACCAACCAAATCAAAGAACTAAAGCAAAAGATTGTCAAGAAGCAGCAGTTAAAGATGGAATGGAAGCCACTTATAAGTCAAGGAATTATCATAAAACTTAGGTACCATGTGATGCTAGAGAAGCTTTCAATGCATCAGCATCAACGCCCTTTGAGTACGGATCCCTGAAAAAGACAACCATCATGTCATGCATTTTTGTGATGAAAGAAAAATGTTAGTAAGGGGATCAAATGCATGAAAGACTATAAAATTGGGATTATTTTGAAATTTCATCAAATGTGATGAAAAAGTTAAAAGCCAATAGACTAAATTGCATGAGTCATGGGACACATCTATGCTATATACTAGCAAAAGGGCCTACTCGCGAGAAGATCTCCTAAGGTGCTAAGTGGCATAAGATAATAAAGTATTTAAAATTTTCTAGTGACTTTGCACATTTACTAACCAAAATTTCAACTAAAAATTAAAGAGGGAAGTTGAAGGAAATCCACATTTATAACGATTATGTCTTCTTCACTTCACAATTCAAAATATTAAATCTTTTAATTGTTATTGTGAGAAAACGCAGAGAGAGAGAGAGAGAGAGAGAGAGAGAGAGAGAGAGAGAGAGAGAGAGAGAGAGAGAGAGGGAAACGTATTTTTCTCATTACTGTAAAATTGGGTCTATACACCAACATATACAAGACCAATACTATACATGACCAAACTATCCCTAGGAATAAAAAATCTAACAAAGTAAACCCTAATTAACATAACTTAACACTCCCCCTCAAGTTGGTGCAAAGATATCTATCAAGCCCAACTTGAATACAATGGGGTGAAAACTTTTACTACAAAGACCCTTAGTAAATACATCGGCCAATTGGTCTTCAGATCTCACGAAAGGCATGCATATCAAACCGTTGCTCAACTTCTCCTTGATGAAAAAAAACCTTGATGAAATGCCTATCAATCTCAACATGCTTTGTTCGATCATGTTGAACAGGATTGTGAGCAATGTTTATGGCTGCTTTGTTATCACAGTAGAGCTTCATAGGACCACGATAAGGAAATCCCAAATCACGCAAGAAGGTTTGGAGCCATAAAAGCTCACAAACACCATGAGCCATGGCTCTGTACTCAGCCTCCGCACTAGATCTAGCTACCACAGACTGCTTCTTACTCCTCCATGTAATCAAATTCCCTCCAAGGAAGGTGCAATAGCCAGAAGTAGATCGCCTATCATCAATAGAACCTGCCCAGTCTGCATCAGTGAAAGCTTCCAATCTCAAGTGACCATGATTGGAGAACAAAACTCCTTTACCTGGGGCAGATTTAAGATACCTCAAGATACGATAAACTGCATCAAGATGACTAGTACGAGGTTCATGCATGAACTGGCTCACAACCCCCACAGCATAGGAAATGTCTGGTCTAGTGTGAGATAAGTATATCAGGCGACCCACAAGTCTCTGATATCTCTCCTTTTCTGTAAGCTCCCCCACATTGCTACAAAGATGATGGTTGGCCTCAATGGGAGAATCAGCTGGCTTACATCCCAACATACCAGTTTCTTCCAAGAGATCGATGATGTACTTCCTTTGAGAGATAAAAATCCCTTTGTTAGATCGAGCCACCTCCATTCCAAGGAAGTACTTCATAGACCCCAAATCCTTAATCTCAAATTCTTGAGCAAGAAGAGCCTTAAGGCTAGCAATCTCATCCATATCATCACCCGTCATTATTATGTCATCCACATAAACAATAAGTATGGCAATCTTACCATTACTTCTCTTGATGAACATAGTATGATCAGCATGACTTTGCTTGTATCCAAATCTCAACATGGCTTTGAGAAACCTGTCAAACCATGCTCTAGGAGATTGTTTCAAGCCATAGAGTGCCTTCTTCAATCGACACACCTTTCCCTCGGTCTGAGATGAAGCAAAACCCGGTGGAATAGCCATGTACACTTCCTCCTCTAATTCGCCATGGAGGAATGCATTCTTCACATCAAACTGGTGAAGAGGCCAATTTAAATTGGCAGCACAAGAAAGTAGAACTCGCACAGAGTTCATCTTCGCTACAGGGGCAAACGTCTCCTCGTAGTCAATACCATAGGTTTGGGTGAAACCCTTGGCAACAAGTCTTGCCTTGTATCTCTCAACTGTCCCATCAGCTTTGTGTTTCACAGTGAACACCCATTTGCACCCCACAGGTTTCTTCCATCTTGGAAGAGCTACTAGTTCCCAAGTGCCATTCCTTTTTAAAGCCGTCATCTCCTCTACCATAGCTCCTTTCCACTTAGGTATCATGAATGCATCCTGCCAATTCTGTGGAATAGATATAGAAGAAAGAGACGAAACAAAAGCATAATGCGAAGGAGATAAACGGTCATAAGAAACAAACTGGGAGATGGGATGTTGAGTGCATGATCGAACTCCCTTTCTAAGAGCAATAGGAGCATTAAGATCATCAACAGCAGTAGGGAAAAGATCATTACCAGATGAGTCAGCTGAAGAGTCAGGAACTGGAGTAGGTGATGAAGATTGGCAAAGTGGTACCGCACATGTAGGCGTGCCTTTTTTCTTCCGAGAAAAAGTCTGCAAATTTGGCCTATCCTGTCTTTCCCGAACATCATGCTTTGCTCTTTCTGCAGGTAAAGGTTCTTTCTCCCCCTCACCACGACAAGGTAAAGGATAAGACCACGATTCAAGAGTATGAAATGTCAACATCTCTTCCTGTCTATCATTCTCCCCCTGAAGAGATGAAGTGGACAGAGGATAAAGGGATTCTGTTTCCCAAAAAGTGACATCCATGGAGACATACATTTTGCGAGAGTGCGGGTCATAGCATTTATAACCCTTCTGAGTGGGAGAATAGCCAAGGAAAATACACTTGCGGGCTTTGGGATCCAGCTTACCACCTGGGTGCTTAGGAGCTAGGGATGGCAATCTCGGCCTACCCGCCCCTATCCAACCCGTCCCCTACCCATTCGGGGAGGGGATTCGGGGATTTTTTCGGGGATCGGGTAGGGGATGGGGATTATTTTTTAAAAAATTCGGGGATCGGGTAGGGGATGGTATTGTCAGTCCCCTACCCGATCCCCTCCCCGATCCCCGCTCCTCCCCGTTCCCCGCCCCTCCCCGCATCCCCGTTCACATATATATATAATATATATTTATTATACTATAAGTTTTTACGTCTTATTTTTTGTCATGCTTTTATAATTTATATTCTATCTATCAAATCATTGTTTTCTTTTGTATTTTAAGGTGAGGCAATGCCGGGGAATCCTTTTCCAACTATCAACGATGACGATATGGACACCGACGAGTATATATCCGATGTAACATGTGTTGATGACTGATCAAGTATTTGAAAGTCATCCAATTTATGTTTTTTGTTTGATGTTTGTTGAACTCGTTTGCAAAAAAATTCTTATGTAAGGAGACTCCTACACATTAAATAGCAACCATTTTTGGATCCCCGATTCCCCGTGGGGATCCCCGTTCCCCGCATCGGGGCGGGGATGGAGGTTACAATAAAATCCCCGGTGGGGATCGGGGAGGGGATGGGGATTGACAGAGGTTCTGGGATCGGGGATGGAGGTAGTGGTATCCACCCCCTACCCTCCCCATTGCCATCCCTATTAGGAGCATGAACAAAACACACACAACCAAAGACTTTGGGTGGGAGAGATGAGACCCGAGAACAACCTAAGAGAACCTTAATTGGAGTTTGGAACTGAAGAACACTAGATGGCATGCGATTGATAAGAAAAGCTGCAGTAAGGATAGCTTCGCCCCAAAAGTGTTTAGGAATATTCATGGTGAACAATAGAGAGCGGGCTACCTCAGCAAAATGGCGATTCTTGCGCTCGGCAACTCCATTTTGTTGTGGAGTGCCAACACAAGAAGTCTGAAAAAGAATGCCATAGTCATTAAGATATGCCCGAAAAGTCCCATCTATATACTCAGTCCCATTGTCACTACGGAGCACTTTAATATTGGCATCAAATTGAGTACGCACCATTTGGTGAAAAGATTTAAAGCACGAAAACACCTCATTTTTTGCCTTTAGTAAATACACCCAAGTGACACGAGAATAACAATCAATAAATGTCACAAACCAACGATAACCAGATAGGGATGTGACAGGAGAAGGACCCCAGACATCGGAATGAATGACCATAAATGGTGAATCACTTCTGTGATTGACCGGAGCATAAAAGGAGCGTTTATGTTTCGCAAGCTCACAAGCTTCACAAAGGAATTGACTCCGAGAACATTGTTTAGCCAAACTAGGGAACAATTTTTCAAGAATCCCAAATGATGGATGACCAAGTCTACGATGCCATTGATGTAACAAGGAAAGAGCGGAACCCGTATCTGCAGCAAGAGCTTGACCACATGACAAAGGTGGACAAATTGGATTAGGTGCAGACTCCAAAAAATAAAGGCCCTCATGAGCTTTACCACTGCCAATCATCCTCCCCGTATCCAGTTCCTGAAAGACGCAATGTGTAGGGAAAAATGTTACGGAGCAATTTAAGGATTTGGTAAGGCTACTAACAGACAGAAGGTTAGTAGAAAAGTTGGGAACATGAAGCACTGAAGAAAGTGAAATTGTTGGAGAACAATTAATAGAACCTTTCCCCGAAATAGAAGATAGAGAACCATCAGCAACTCTGACCTTATCCTTACCGGAACATGTAGAATAAGAGTCAAAGAAAGATGAACAACTTGTCATATGATCTGTTGCTCCAGAATCTATCATCCAAGGAGAAGAACTATTGGCAATAGAAGCACTAGCATGTATACCTCTGTGGGCAAAGAAATCAGTAGCAGTGGAAGGAGCGGTAGTAGATGGAGTATCCAGCCTTGCCAGAAGGCGCCTGAGAGTTTGTAACTCTCCCTGAGAAAAAACATCAACTTGGGCAGTTTTGAAAGCCGCCACCATACCGACAGAAACAGCACCAAATAGTGACACAACGCCAAACAGAGCAGAAACTATACTCAACAGCTCCAATTGAGCCAACCCAATGGGTTTCGAAGACTTAACACCCTTCAAAAATGGTCAGAGGAGCAGTAACAGTGCTCGAAAGTGACCCAAAAGGTAATCCCAGGGGTACTGATTGATAGTAATGACAGAGAGTACCTCAAATAATCCAACCCAGTTGATTACCTGGTAACCCAGTACCTTTCGATCACAACTGAGGTTGTACAGTACACGTCTATGCTCGCCGGAAGCAAATCACAAGAACCCAGTCAATTTCGGGTGCTGTAGAGGCTTAAACGAGACTACCCAGTTACCTTCGAGTCCTTTAGAAGCCTATCCTAGACAACCCAGTCGATTTTGAAGACAACCGGAGACAATAAAGGTCAGAACAGGCTTACCGAAACATACCTGATCCAAAAAACGATCAAACAATACCCAAAGGATCAACCAATACCCAAATGGCACCTGTACGAGCCTCGCCGGAGGCTGTACAGTGGTCATCGGACGCCGTCGAGCCTCGCCGGAGGCTGTACAGTGGTCGCCGGACGCTGTACAGTGACTTAGAGTAGAACCCAACAGGTAATGATGTCAGAAAAGGGTCGCCGGAGGTCTCTGACGTCGGACGAGGGTCGCCGGAGGTAGTTCACGTCGATGGAGTGAAGACCCAGTGGTTTCGAGCACTGTAGATCAGTTACTCCAGCAGTCGAACAGCGTGAAAATAGCGTGAGCCTCCATCGTCGAGCACTGTAGATCAGTTACTCCACCATCGTCTCTCTACAAAGCTCAAACAAGGATTGAGTCTCTCATGCAAGGATCGAGTCTCTCAAGCTCTGATACCATGTGAGAAAACGCAGAGAGAGAGAGAGAGAGAGGGAAACGTATTTTTCTCATTACTGTAAAATTGGGTCTATACACCAACATTTACAAGACCAATACTATACATGACCAAACTATCCCTAGGAATAGAAAATCTAACAAAGTAAACCCTAATTTAACATAACTTAACAGTTATCCTCTCAAATTCTAATTCATATCAACAATCAACCCTCAAAATAAATATTAAAGTAAATAACATGATCTCTCAGCCAAATGTTGTACTGCATGGTCCTATTAAACTCAACTTACTCCAGTCTCTCAATGCTTCAAGCAAACGCTCTCAGTGTGTGCTTAAAAAAAAATGGTAGGAAGAGTCTTCTAAACTTTATTTATTATTATGGTTTTGTTTCGAGCTGAAATTCTATTTGTATGCACGTCATCGCTACTCAAAATGAAATTTCTTGATCTTCTCACTGTATATTCTGACTATGTTCTTTTTTCTTTATCTTCTCATTATAAATTCTGATTATGTGTACCCCCCGCGAAAGTCAGTACCGTTTTGAACCCCAGTCAAATGCCATGGAGTACATGCATGGTACCAACCACTCGCCAACCACTCTACTAGTGATTATGTACTGTTACACCCAACTCTCTCTTTAAGATTTCTCTTATGCATGTAAAAATCTTGTCCTTAGAATTCTAACAAAATTTGGCTCTTATACAGGCAATTATAACAAGCTAAAAATGGTCAGGAAGAACGGATTGAAGAGGACAATATCATATCATCGACCACTTGTGGATGCAAAATAGAAATGTAAAACCAAGAAAAGTGCGTCCATATATATGATCCAACATCATCATTAGCAACAAGTATGTTTTCGTTCTTCTCTCAAGTTAGTAGACCATCACATTCATAATCATTTTCTATGTCCGTCGTTTTTTAAATCAAATTGAGCAGACCACTAGAGTTGTTGAGTCCGCATTTGCTATAAAGTTGCAAATTGTATGTGTGAGGATATTGAACTCGAATATAGGTTACCTTCGGCTTCGATACTTCTATATTTTTCCTGCTTTTGAAATGTATTGACCTTAAGCAACAACTTATTGCATGCTTTTTCCGAGATGTTGATTTCCATAAGGTGGATACACGGGATATGATTCCCTTTTTGGGCATCGTATTATTATGTGAATTTTTTTTCTTTTATTAAATCAATTACAAGAATAGAAAATGTTGGCTTGGTTAACAACTATATTTGAAGCCTTAATTTACTTTTTGATGTTGTTGAACTCTTCTTTCAAGATTGGGTTAATGGTATTCCAATATTTTTTATTTGGTATTTTTTCCAAGAAAAAAGTACTTATTCGAACGACATATTACTACCAACACTTTCTTTTTTGTGTGTGCTTACAAAACAATTTAATGCAGGACAAATTCCTGGGCTCGCCACTAGTGTCATTTTATCTCTAAGTCAAAAACAAAAGGCAAGAGTACTTGGATAAAGATATATAGTAACACGGTGTGGTGTAGTCAACTATGTATGCAAGCTTAAGTGAATGATAGTCTACTTAGTCCAATGCTTATGCTAGGAATGGTTACTGGGATTGACACCTAAAGTGTCCGGTTCATGGATTTAGTCAGGAGACCTCTTCTCCTTCAAATAATAACTTTGGCCTTTTACTTTTATTCAACTTTGGCCTTTGACTTCTATTCACTTTTGGCCTTAGAAAAAAAAATAGTCGTCTATAAGGATTACCTGGTAACAAACCTAATGAAATCATTGAATACCATGGAAATCCAAGATTTCCCTAGTTCATTTGTTGGTGCACAAATTAATATGACGTTCCCACGATTTTCAAAAGGGTATTTCAATAAAACTTTACGCAAAGGAGCTGATAAAAAACAAACATTTCAGACAAGATTTTAAAGTTCTGTTATAAAATGACTTGTACCAGCTTGAGGGCCAACCAATGAAACTCCTAGCATGGCCATCTTTCTTGTTGGTTCGGACTTGTTCAGATAGTTTGTTTTCACATTCCATATCATTGATCTGGCAAACGCCACTTTCGTCTGACGTCAACTTTAACCTCTCCATATGATGCCCTGACAAATCATCGACTCCCTTCTGATCAACAGATTTTTTCCGAGTCTCCCACTTCGCACAAGGTTCACTAACATCCAAAGAAGGAGAAGATGAGTGACGCTTGATCTTACGCAATGCTCTTTCTGTGTTGTACGATTCAACCTGCAGAACTTAAAAAAGGAATTTAGGAGTGCAACATCCAGCAATTCAATGAAAGATGGATATAAGAAATGATCACTCCCACAAAAAAGTACAAGAGAAATCTCATCAATATGACTCTTCTCCACCTCACACGAAATGACCTGCTGGGTGATAAACTACGGTAAGCTCATATTGAAAATGATCCGTAATATTATTACTTATAAATTATAATGGGAAAAAGAAAAAAAAAAAAGGTCGTGCAAATATCCACTTGTCAGGTATCATAACCACGACTAGAAAGAAAAGGCTGGGTCAAGCATGGTCCAATCCAATGGCATTCAGAATTCAGAAGGATATCCTTCCCCTAACGGAGCTCAAATGATCTTGACCATTATTGGGCTATTTTCAAGCCATTTGTCAACTGCTTCCAGTCCATGAAGAAGAGTGAGGGCACAAGCAAAAGCAAAGCCCAAATACGATCACCTTGAGAAACAAACCACGTTTCATATCAGGCTTTATTAGCTTACCCTGCCATCTACCAACCAGTTGGAATCAAGTCCCCAATGTGCACCCCAAAAGAGGAAACAAGGAACTGAGGGAAAACAAAAAAAGGATGAGACTCCCTTCAGGCAAAATCCTTCATCTCTACACAAAAGTGAAATTCTAATCAACCAAATGTTGGGTCGAACTCTAGAGTTGTTCGCAACGCTCTGGGCCCTGAGGAAGCAGGCCCTATGCCTTACGGGTGTGACCCCGTTGGCTGTTTCAGCGTTATATTCCCCTGATCTCCACTATACCCATGAACCTTGGGATAAGGTGGGCCCCGACCTGGAAGGCTCTCCCGAATGCAGCGTTCGTGAAAGCCTGAAAGGATTAAAAGTTAAGGATGGAACGAGTCCACTCCTGCTTCTTGTCACACGCCCAAGAGTGAGTGTAAAGATGAAATTGTACGACAACCAGAGAAAGACTCATCATTACTCCCTAAACCAACATTTGGCATGAAGGAGTTGACTGGAATCGAGGTGTCCATGTAGCCTCTCATTCCCATACTCAAGTTTGCAATGACAAAAAGAAGTAGAAGATGGCGTTCCAATGGAATAATCATCTCCCCACCAAATAGGGGAATGATCATTCCAAGGGTATGCATCTCCATTCCACCACAATACACCACCACCACCAGTTGTATAGCTTCACAATCAAGTTCAATTAGCATAAACTGTTCATTCCATTCAAAGCTTAAAGCGTATCCAACTACAAGAATGAGAATGGATGGTCCAACTCCGCTCTTCATTAACAACCAAATAACCATGCCAGAGTGTGTACCATAGTCCATTCACTTTACAGAATATTCACCCTGTCAAATTTGATTCCATTCCTGCATACATACCAAACATTGCCTTGGTGTTTGGAAACTTGCAAAGGAGTCATTTTACCTAAAATGGTGCACAAAAGAAAGCCAAGTAACCAGGTTCATACATCTACTTCACAAATCAACTAATACTCTTCACCAATTTATTCTACTTGAGAACAATCTTGAACAAAGATACACATACATGTTTGATAAAGCAAATGCCCCAAGGCATATGCAAATGTCGCCATTTCCAAATAAGGAGGCATCTGTGTCCGCAAAGTATAAAACTTGAGTCCATGCCCTATGTGTCATAGACGCTGTATCATTGTTGAATGATTACTCTGAAATAGTTATCATTGTAAAATATTTGCACACTACAAGTAGGTATCATTGATTCTTTAAGCATCAGCACTTAGGCCTTACAAACCTTATCTAGCATCAAGTATGACAGAGAGGTCATGCACAGCTAGACAAATTAGCCTACGGTTTCACAAGATATAGATACAAAAATAAGAGCATTAGAGTAGCCACGAAAGGTAACTCAGTATCTGCAAATGATTTCACAAGGAAAAGTAACTCAGTATCTGCAAATGATTTCGCAAGGAAAAGCTCACAGAATTCTTAATCTTGCTTGTTATATCAGCAGCCTTCACAGAAGCAATTCTCAGACACTGCATGATAAGACTCTGCATGACGCCCACTTCTCCAGGTTTTTGAATAGCACAAATATCACCACTCGTATTGAGTGTAGCCGTCATTCTCCCCCTCATAACAGCCTCTTCATAATGGGTTGGGTCAATTACCTAGGCACGATAGAAAACGGACTTGATACCTGAAACTTGGCAATTTCCTTTAATGAACAGAGAGCAAAAATACCCTATTGGGACTTGGTTTGCATACCACTATATTATCATCACCAAAAAACCCAAAGGTCACTGCGATAGGGAGATGATGTATTATCAGAGGAAGTGGCTCTCTCACCTGTCAAAGACACCAACTGATGAGCCACCACCAAGTTGAAAAATATCAGTTAACAATTTTAAGAAGAAAATTCCGTAAAAGTACCAAAAATGATTCAACAGCTACGAGGGGAGATATACTGTCCGTCACCTAAATGTAAATATTTTCCATCCTACTAAAGCATGCCATTATGCCAATGATTAAGCACCCAACAAAAGAAAATCAACAAATGGTGCAACTGCATAAGAATATCAGGTAGGTCGAAATGCAATTATCTTTCATTGGCGTTAACGGAAGTTACGACATAACACACAACGCGAATTACCTACACCAGGAAACACAGCAGAGAGAAAAGAAGGTTGACGAGACAAAATGACTATTCCATCTGAGTAATCCCAGACACTGGCACAAAAATAGTGTAAAGACATATATTTCTCTATTGACAGAATCTACGGTATGTTCATTATCATACAACACGGATATCGAACATTGAGAAAACTTCGAGCATTCACAAATAATCTAGCACGAAACATGAAATTCTATATGATGAACAAATAACTATCTTTTCTACAGAAAGTTATCCTCTAACATAGAAAGTTAGAAACTACAATAAATGTTTGGAATAAGTGTCCACATTGAACTCCAAAAGTTTTAAAAAGTACTCTAATTAACAGATTACACCTAAAAGTCCAATAATGTTCGAACGTGTCCCAAACAAATTTGATAGGTAGAAGTATTATATATAACTCCCTTGATCCCATTTTGTAAGTCCCTTTTAGGAGTTCTACCAGTACCAATTAACATTCTTGAATTCAAGTTTCAAAGCATTAATTTCGACCACCAGACTTTTCTTGTCATTTGCAAGTATACATAGATAACCACTTAAGAGGGCTCGTTTTTTGAAAAACTAAACACTTTTTTCTTTGACTTTTCAAGGCAAGTATTTTGGAACATCCGAAAAATGGAATAGATAACTAACATTAAGGGACTAAGGGAATAATATTAAGGGTAGGAACCTTGCAAGAACTGTCAAACATCTAAAAACCTATCCAATAGTTTCCATATCCAACACCTCTACAACTGTGAAAAGTAGCCTGAGAATCGGATTGCATAAACCACTAAGAGGAAGAAAGAAGGGCTACACCCTCAAGGGCTAGCCAAACACACATAAACACAATCTCAGAACAAGATAACCACATACAACAACAACAACAACAACAAAACTTATCTAGTTCCCAATCATTGGGGGTATGGGTGGGGGATGATTGGAGACAGACCTAACCTTTGGCAATATGCACAAAGTGGCTGCTCTCAGAATACCACTAAAATAGTGGCCCCCTAAACCTCTAAGAACCGACGAGCTACGGGGACGTTTTGCTGCAAAACCATGCCCCCAAATCAAAGCCGAAAGGCATCAGGGAGGGGAGGCCTAGAGACCCAAATCAATTTTTGTACTCATTACTGTACTTCTTTCAAAACAAGATAACTACATGATGTTCAAAACAAAAAGATTAAGATAACTACATAATGGAAGAGATCAACGATATCTACTCAATATTGTGGTTCATTCCTAGAATACCTTTGGCCTAATTATAGCTTGACAAATAGAAACCACAAGCAAAAAAACAACCACATTACCATTAACATGGCTCTTTTAAAACCTAATAAAACGGATAAATCAGACAAGAAACTCAATAAAGTATGAAACAATAAATAATACCCAAATTAAAGGCAGGGTCTTGTCCAATATTGTTTGTGAAAGGAAGAGAGATCCATCTACCATCTTACATCCGTTTTAATAGGCTAAAGTGATGACTTGTTTTAAGCCACACTCTAACATGAAAAAACTCAATGAAGCTCTAGTAAAGTTCTATTGGGCGAGTAAAGAACGGGAAAGAAAGGTCCGTTGGATGAAAATAGTGGAACTTAAGAAAGCTCAAGGGACAAGGGGACCTTGGCATTTGGAAATTGCAGGCTTGCAACCTCTGGCTACTAGCAAAGGAGGGATGATGGTTGGTCAGAGAGAAACCCTCATTGTTCAAGAGTGCTTACAAAGGGAAATACTCTCAATTCTTCATTTTTATGGCTCAAAACAAGCAAGGAGGGAACTCCTTGAGAGGGTTGGAGATGGTAACTTTGCAATAATAACAAAGCAAGGATGTCAAACGATCCACGGCTACTAGGAGAGACTACATTCCATGTCCGAGCCCCCAAACACCGCAATTGCACTATTTCTTGAGTTTCAGAACCCAATGACTCTGT
The DNA here is from genome assembly GCA_016920895.1 of Vaccinium myrtillus. Lineage (NCBI taxonomy): Eukaryota > Viridiplantae > Streptophyta > Magnoliopsida > Ericales > Ericaceae > Vaccinium > Vaccinium myrtillus. The sequence continues at coordinate 34,325,648 of CM029275.1, read as the reverse complement.
CACAAGAAGGTGGTATCTTGACCTTGTGACTTCTATTTTCAAGAAGGATGAGGCATTCGTCGTTATGAGTGTGCCGATTAGTATAGTTGGTGGTGGTGGTAACCGCATTAAGCACTATATGGCTAATGATAAATACCCGTAAACCCGTAAAGTCAGCGTATAGGCAAGCCACAAATTTAGCCGCAAAGGGAGAGTATCATGTCTTAATAGGGACATCGAAATGCTCAGAACATGCAGGGACACGTATGGGACGCGCTAAGTGGTGTGCGGCGTATGCCTGATCATGTACAATAAAACTCAAGCTAGGAGACAGGTCTTGGACAAGCTTGGGACAACACATATCTCAATTGAAACGCCGCGGACCAATTAGGTGTCAAATTATTTTGTAAAAACTTAATTTTAACGGTTAAAAATGTATACCAAACTTGTCACATAAACCTCGTGGTTTGTCTATTTCTATGGATCTATCTCCTATATATGTAGAAACAGTGTTAGTTTTACTTGTGCTAAGTTAGTGTTGATTTCTATTAGCTTGGGGTATTTGTGGGTACAATAATTAGTCGCAACTAAAAACATATGAGATTTGTTTCTTTCATTTTTGCCAGGTCCCTCGCCATGTTGGTGTCCCGATTAATTTCAAATTACCGAGTCACGTCTCTGTATCCGTGTGTGTGTCCGAGTTTCCTAGGAGCAAGTATCAATGTTCACAACAACTACATTTGAAACCTTCAATTCCGAAAACAAAGGTGAATAAGTACATAAAGCAGCTCACCTCAGGTTGATGTATTATCAGTTCTTGACCATCTTCTCCACCTAATGTACATTCAGGCCGCCGGAATGTTGAGAGAGCAGCCAAAGCAGCAATATTGGCAGCATCAACAAGATTTCTGCTTTGATAAGATGAGAAAAGTTCACATCTGAAATATCATAAACAAAGCTGGAAAAAAAAAGGAACTAAAGTAGACTTGTCTTTAAGTACATTACAATTTACCCCCCATTGTCTACAATTTGAAGATCAATGCGAATTGCCCATACTAACTTCCCAGCAATGACACACAGTGATTCCATGTCTACTGCCCGGCTTTCCCTGCAGCATTTATAATATGATTTCAATGCAATCCTGCACATTATTTGTTTGTAATTCTTTGAAAAAGAGCTAGTTTTTATGTCATAAGTCATGACATAAAGTGACGACATGTAATAATTCTTCTGTGAGAATAGCCATGATAAGAAGTCTTGCTTAAAAGCAAGAAGTTTTTCATTTCTACCACAGTAATTAGTAATTACAATCATCACTGTTAAAGCATCAAACACAAAACCATTGGCAATGAATCGAGAGGCCGCCCAAGGTCATCTACTGGTTTTGGAGGTTATAATTAACCAATGTGGGACAAGCTCTAACACTCCCCTGCATGTGCGACCCCTGACCCACACGTGTAGAGGTAAACAAAGGGTCTCTAACATAGGGATCACAACAAAACAAGGTGCGCTTAAGGTTCAAACAACGGGGCAACAAGAAAGAGTGTCTTGTCCAAAAGCCTCCGAAAGTCTAGATTTGAACCCATACTAACCCATTCACCTCAAAACCAATTGGCAATGAGTAGAGAGGCCGCCCAGGCTCATATACTAGTTTTGGTGGTCATAGTTAACCAATATGGGACAAGCTCTAACAGTCACAATCATATTATCTTCTAAGAACTTTCTAGAGATTCATAAGTGCAATTTGTGAAAGGAAAAAGTAACACGCGTAATATAAAACTTTGAATGTTCTTAGAGTAAAGCATGAACAAAATGAAGAGAATTTTGTTAAATATAAAATCTGCTATTATTGGATTACATTAACAACTAAGGCATTGAAGTTCATACAATTCTGAGGTTTCACTAAACCAATATCCGTTTGATAAGCTTCCACGTTCAAACCATTATAATAAAAGGTTTTCCCACTGAAGAGTAAGCAATCCTGCTTCTATGTGATAAGAACAAAAGACCAAAATACCTTAAACCACGGTCTATTATGCGTCCCAACTCCACAGAAGATTCTCCAGGAGGACCTACTTCATACGAAGGATCAGCCATTGGAGAGAACTCGGTATAGATCAAAAGAGACCCTTCATTTGGCCTGTCACGATAAGGTTGAACTAGTTGAGAAGTTACAAAACCCATAACATGAGTCTGACCAAGCTGCACTTCTGATGAACCATCTTCTCTGCACATTATACCAAGAGCTAAAGTCATTTTGTTCCAAAAATGAATTCATCTAGAAAACATATGACTACAGCAATACCAAATGTGATGAACATAAAGTCTTTAACCACAGCATCATAAGGATTTTATATCAGAACATATCTAAGATCCATGAAAGCAACTTGTTATACTTGCACTGATGCCAACAAGCAGATAATAGTATTACTTAACAAAATAACTGGGTTTCTAATAGACACAGCTTCATCACTAAAAGAAAAAAAGATAATAAACAAATTACGAGAGACAACACTGAAGGCCGACCTCAGGTTGACTCAATTAAAATCATGAGCACATCTTTTACTAGGTCAATCTATGTGCACAAACAGAAGAATCTTACGATATCTGAAATATCTTAAAAGGTAAACGATTATAATCTAGATAAGTGAGGGAGAAAATAAGTTTAAGTGGCAAAAGAGGAAAAAATATGGGTAGAAAAGAAGATTGTTACCCGCTTTAGTATTAACAAACTATTCATGTCATGATGCTGGGCAAAGAAAAAAAAGACAATTCATGTCATGATATCAATTACAAGAGATGGTATGAGGACTGGATTTGAATCCAATAAAAGTATTTTTTTTAAATCCAAAAAGAACAAGCCTGTCCCTTTTTTCCAGGAACTACTATTTAATTTCAAGGTTTTCATGTGCATCCTTGCATAACTAGATCTTCATACACCAAGATGGAAATTCAAATGTGTGTCCATACTTTTTTTATAATAATAAATAATAATAAATAAATAAATAAATAAAACAGTGTTCTAAAAATCGGTCAAGTCGGCCGAATAGTCGGCCCCAAGTCGCTAGTCGGAGGTCCCCCGACTTGATTGAAACCCGACTATTCGGGAAAAAGTTGGCGATTAGTTGGCCAAGTCGGCGATTAGTCGGCCAAAAATCGCTAGTCGGCAGCCGACCGACCTGGGACTGACTAGCGTCTTTTACAACCTTGAAAAAAAAAAAAAAACTATAATTTATCTCAATACACCTCCATGGACCCATACCCAAGTTTTGGATAACATTACACAAAATCATTTCATTCTTAAATTTGCGGCTCAAAAGGTTGAAGATCAGGCGAATTGTTGGTCATTCATGTTAATTAACATGGACTATAACATTAAGACTTCTTACCTACCAAACTTGATAGTTACTCGTCTATAATCAAATGGACGTCGTCCATCAACTCGGAGGTCCGATAGTAGGGCAGTCTCAATGAATTTCTTCTCATTCACAGTCATCCTCCAGGTATTAGCCAACCTCTGCTCCATTTTATTCTGCAGAAGCACCTAAACAAAGGTATACAACATTTAGAACAATGGAGATGGGATACAATCCTAACACTTTTGCACTCACATTTCCCTTTCATGATTTAATCAGTCAATTACACCCTTAAAAACATAATCTAATAAACAGTCACGTAGATATAAGATAGACATATCAACTTCAAAGCAAAGAGCGCACACACATGATTCTAGAAAATTTCAGAAATACTCCTCGAAAAACCTTATCACCGCCGTGGCCCCACCTCACCAGCTCAACCACTTGTTCCCCGGGTTCCGGCGATGGTGGTGGCAGCTGACTGTCTCTTCTCTGGTGGCTGTGGAGCGTTGTGTTGGCCGATTGCTCTTGTTATGTTTTTATTGGTTCCATCTGGGCTTTGCTGGGGCTCTTGGGTGATGGGCTTCGGCCATTTGGGTGTCTTTGTTTGGTTGGCTTCTTGCCAATTGAGGTTTGGGTCTCGGGTGGGCATAGGATTGTTCTTAGCTCTGGTTGAGGATATGGTGTCATCATCCTTTGTCCTTTTAGTCTTTGTAATTTTCAAAGATTAATAAAATTTCTTTTGTCTTTCAAAAAAAAGAAAAAATCGAAGTAAAATACGTACCTAAAAATTAGGGTAATAAACATTTATACTGTTATAAACATCTGAAGCAACCAATTGATGCCAATGGAGATCAATTCACAAAACAGCTTATTTTCAATTATTATGCCACTTATAGGTTAACTTGGTCTAGCATTGCTGATTTCACTTCAGAACACTTTTATGCGGGACGGTACAACAAAGCACCCCAAAACCCACCCATGATGCCCTCCCATTAAAAAAAACATGAATACATAGCACGCATCAACCAAAATTATGTACATGCTAATGCTCTGTATTTTGTATGAAGGAAGCAAGGTAATGAGCACATAAATTGAATGGGTCTCTACTCTCTAGGCATGTCTTTGATTTGGGGGCATGTTTCCATATCATAACATCCCTTGAGTTCATCAGGCAAGGGGATGCTATTTAGTGTAAAGCTTCGTAAGAGCATCCACATTTTCCATATGTTGCCAAAGGTCAGGTTTGTGTTCAAGACTCCCTGCCCATACCCTCATTAAGTGTGGATTACAAAGGTATTGTTATTGTTCTATTCATCATCAAAATGTAGTACCATAAAAGCTCCACCGATAGAATTCTTCTTCTTTTCCCAAATTTAGTTGGAAAGATTAAGATTTGTTGGCTTAGTTCCTAATGTCCTTATACTCCCCATAACCTTTTAAGTGTACTATCAAACTGAAGATGTACAAAAATCAATCATAAATACACAACACAAAAATAAATCTAAACACCTCCTCCACATAAGAACTCGACAGTCCAGATTAAACGACAATTTCCATTTTCTCCATCCTTATTCCCACACTTATCAATCATAAATTTCCTTGTTAGTACAACACTGTGTTGCTAAATTATTTACATTTCTAACATGGTATCAAAGCTTTTAACAATCCTTACCGCTGATTTTTTTTGCTAAAATTAGTTCTCTGCAATTTACACCACAGTAACCAGGAGACAGAGTTGTGATACAGCTTTAAATATGAACATATACAGTGAGTGTGTGTGTGTGTGTGTATGTGTGTGTGTGTGTAGAGAGAGAGAGAGAGAGAGAGAGAGACCTGAGGAATGAGAGTAATAGTCAACACAGTCGAAAAAGTGTTTTTGGAAACCCTAATAACAAGAGGAACCTGGGGAGGGAGAATGATTGTGGAACAATTCGGAATGTGAACTTTGAAACCCTAGAACTAGTTCGGGACTTTGCCGTTGGTAATAAGGACAAGCACCCGGTTCCCACCACAAACCAGACCGGTTCGAACACTCGACCTGGTTTTTGGTTTCCTTTTTGGGGGGTTTTGGGCCTAAATGGTTTGGTTGTGGTTTCTTTCCCGCACTCTCAGAAATCGACAAAATTAAACGCATATACAAAAAATTTAATCTAAACAACATGTAAATTCACAGGTTAAATATCTACTTGCCCCTCAAACTATCAATTTTTTTTTTTTACTTCCCCCTTGAACTACCAATTGAACTCTCTTCCCCCTTCAACTATCATTTTTTCCTGTAATAAGGACAAATCACATTTTTCATCCAATTGATGGACGAAAAAGTTAGTCCCAAGCCCATATTAGTCTTTTGGCTTAAATATCTACTTCACTTGCCCCTTAAACTATTCCCTTTTTTTTTACTTCCCCCTTCAACTACCAATTGAACTATTTTCCCCCTTCAACTATCATTTTCTTCTTTACAGTATAAAATAACTCAATTCCAACATCTTCAATCCCGAAAAGTTGGTTTTTTGAAATAAAAATGTGTTGCTCGATACTTACAGGCCGGTTTTCTTCTGGTGGGAGCCCTCAAGATCCATGTCATCCTTAAAACCCTAGCTTTATTGATGAAAACCGTTCAGATCCGCAATGGAGTTGAAAAATGGTGACTAAACATAAAAAGCCCCAATGGATTTAAAAGCAAAAAAGTCCCCCAAATTGGCAAACCAACTAGAAGGTTATGTGGTTTATTGCTGCCAACAATGCTGCTCTCCTATCCTAGCTTTATTGATGCCATCAAGATCCACAATGGATTGAAAAGTGAAAACCCTTTGGCAAATCTTTGGTTTGATTAATAGATTGAATACCCTTAGTCACTTATAGATTTTTAAGTGTATGAAATGCCCATATTACCCTCTCTCTTTTTTCATTAGTTTAGAAGAAGAAAAAAAGTTAACGGTTTCCGTCACAAATTTTGGATGGAAAACATGATTTGTCCTTAGTAAAGAAGAAAATGATAGTTGGAGGGGGAAGGAAGTTCAATTGGTAGTTGAAGGGGGAAGTAAAAAAAAAATTGATAGTTTAAGGAGTAAGTAGATATTTAATCCTAAATTTACATAAGAAGTTAGGGGCCGGAACCGTGAACACACATTTTGCACACTCATTTTAACACTCCATCTCAGCCATTGAGATGGATTGAGATGGAGGGTTGAGATTAAAGATTAAATGGAGCTCTTCCCACACGTTTAGGCATAGTTTTTCAACAGATTTTAGCAACCCAGTTGCTAAAATAATGGTGATTTTAGTAAATGAGTTCAGCAGGTGCTAAAACCATGGTATTTCAAATCAAAAAATTAGGTCACTCCGTAGTTCAGACCCCGGTCCGATTTATGAAAATATATCTTAATTCATTAAATTAATCTTGATGCTTTTAATTTTGGGGTTTTGTACGAACTAACCAAATGCTTAGTCAAGTCAAGGTAAGCGATCTCAGAAAGTACCGGAAAAGACCCATCAAAGAGGCAGCGGCATAAGGAGTCCTCTGCCAAGACTTGCTTCAATGCACACACTGTTTTGATAGTCATTCCGCTATTCCTCGCCTCAAACCTCAACGAGAATGAGGCGGTGCACTGCAATAGTGTACGTCTATATTATTGTGAATTTCATTGACTCACAGACTAATTGAATATAAATATGCAGTATTACTACGATGTCCGAAACTAGACACGGGCTCGACCCATGGGCAGTAGCCGGGCGGACACAATTCTAAATATTTCTACTACATGCTAAAAATAACCAAGTAGTTATTAGTATTTAAAATCAATTCACTTACAGACTAGAACCCTGGGTAGAAAATCGGACAGAGCTTTCGCTAGATATCTGATAAAATCGTCCGGGAAAATTAGCTATAGCCTCCGGCAAAAAGTGGTTGATTTTGAGTCGGTACTCAAATAGAGTAACGGCAGACTGGATGATTTTGAGTAGGTACTCGGACAGAGTAATGACAGGACTGGTGGAGACACTTTGAGGAAAATTCGAAAGATAGTTTGGTTTTTTATTTGGACTCACCACCTGAGTTTAAGGTTCACACCCGACAAACCATTTGAAAAATTACTCTTTTGCCCTTATTTTTGGAAAAGGGTTTTTACCGCCCCGTCCTCACCATATCATCTTAGGATTGGGAGCCAAGTTACGAGGGGGAAAGGGTTTTAAGCCACCCCCTCACCCAGTACAATGATTGATCTACTCAGTATTTATGGGATTTTGAAAACATTTGGTTTCTAAGGCTCACGTAAAGGGAGGGGGAACAAATATCGGGGATAAATACAAACACGTAAAGTGTAGGCTTATGCATGAGTACAAAATGATGTATAATGATATCAAATGACATGAACAATAATTATTATTATTATTATTATTATAAATTGGAATAAAAGAGGAAATGGAGTTTATTTGACACTTTGAACAAAATCAGTTTCACTCATCTGTTGGTGCTTCAAACGTCTGAAGGGGTGCTTCAGGCATCTAAAGGGCGTTGTCCACTAGTCGATTCTTCATCAAAAATGGAAGTCTGTACAGGAGAGCCTTGGACCAAACCCCTTTACGGTGTTTGTCCAACGAAGAAGCTGAGGAAGTGTTGTACAAAGCTCATGAGCTAGAGCATCAGGGCAGGCAGAAACTATACGAGCACATTATCCATTTGGGATATTACTGGTTGCGGATGGAGTCTGATGCCAAAGCACACGTACGCCGATGTCGCGCATGCCAAAAGTTTGGAAATCTAGTTCACGCTCCAGCAGTGGAACTTCACGCGATCCGCGCACCATACCCCTTCCATACTTGGGCGATGGACCTTGTTGGACCTATCTCACCACACTCACGCAAGCATCAGTGGATTCTGGCAGCCACTGAAGTCAGTACTAAGTGGGTGGAGGCAGTGTCGTTAAAGAAAGCGACAGGCGCAGTAGTTGCCCAGTTCATCAAAGAAAACATCATATGCAGGTTTGGCATACCAAAGGTGATCCTGTCAGATAATGGGACCCCGTTCATTAACAAGGATGTGGGTGAGCTACTCCAATCTTATTCTGTGGAACACCAGACCTCAACGCCGTATTACCCCCATGGGAATGGCCAAGCTGAAGCCACAAACAAGTCCTTAGTGCGGATTCTGAGCAAACTGCTAGATGAAAAGGGGGGAACATGGTCAGACCACCTGATCACGGCACTCTGGGCATATCGCACAACAAAGAGAAAGGCAACCCGCACTAGCCCCTTCAACTTAGTCTATGGAGCGGAGACTGTACTCCCAGTCGAGTTAAGCGTGCCCTCCGCGCGATTGGCTTTGTCAACAGAAGTCACCGCCGCAGAGAGGCGCGCGGATCTAGAAGCCTTGGAGGAAAGACGAGAACTCGCCGCGGAACATCAAGCCAAGTATTGGGAGTCGGTGTCAAAGTTCTACAACAAGAGTGTGGTTCCGCGAGAATTCAAGGTCAGAGATTTGGTCTGGAAGTCAACCACAGACGTGATGAGGAACATCAAGCTCCCCAAATTCACTCCGAGTTGAGAGGGGTCGTATCAGGTCATCAATGCGGGGACAAATGGTCACTGCAGGCTGTCCAGAGTCTCGGATGGGTTTCTAACAGGACCGATCAATATCAAGTTCATGAAGAAATATTACCCTTGAATGAAAAAATGTTTTGTTTAGGTCCTCAAAGACTACTTTTCGTTTTGTAATTTCCTTCTGCTATTTTGGAAAGATAATGAGATGTCTGGTTACTCATGAGAGATTACGAGTAGACATTCCATTTCATGCAGAAACAAGTTATAATGAATGGATTATCCAAAGGAATTGTATTAACCATAAAAGCACATGTGTGGGAAAACAAAAAAAATACGAGAGTATTATAAGCAAAAATCCCCTTGCATTCAAGTCACTCCCATAACAAAGAAAAGAAAAGTCATTGCGGAGGGTCAGGGAACAAGCCCTTAGAGACAGGATCATTCTTCCCAAATATTTCCCCCCCGGCAGCTTCATGTCTCTCTCTCAAGTCCGCTTCCCTTTGAGCAAGGGCAGTGCGCACAAGGTCCACTCTCTCCTGGGCTTGCTCAACCTCTCTCTGCTTCGCTTCAATCCTGAGCGAAATCTTGAAGGCCCGGCGAGAGCTATGCATACGCTCCATGTGAGCAATGAGCCAACCAACCTCCAAGCCTCCCAAGTTCTGAAGGTCCATGAGTGCCCATTGCCATCTTGCAGTGATACGTCGCCAAACTTCTTCAGAGGAATGGCCTCCAAGGAAGTAGTGATCGTGGCCAAGCTGTCCAGGAGCATGCCACCACCCAATGGGCTCTGTGCCCGGAAGTTGGCAAAGGTCTCCAGATGCGTCCGGTGAACGGCTTCCAGAACAGGCAGGTTTGTATCAGCAACGCGGAATGATAGGAATGGCGCCACAGATGCAGGCATGGCGGGAGTTACCTGCTCCTGGCACAGAGAATTGTTGTACTCAGATGCGTACTCCTGCGGCACATCCTGCGGCACGCCGGACTCTGCTCCCTCTGAGCTATCATCAATTGCTATGGTCTCTTTTTGATAAACAACCATCTGTCCAACACTCTCTTGCGAAGCGCTGGATTCGGCCTCGCTTTTATCCTCCCCCTCAGGTGCATCCCCCTCATCAATCGCGGCCAGCCATTCCTGTGGCGTCTCTCTTTGCTGCTCTGAGACGGATTGATGAAGGGCGGCTTGCATCTCCTGCACTCTCCCCTAAGGATCCTCAGCGGCTTCCAGTTCTGAAAAATCATCTTTGAACAATTCATGAATAATTGGATCAACTGAAGTTGGCACAAATTCTCCTCTACTATGAGTAGTACGCAGCCTAAAGCTTGGCCCCACATGAATGTCAGCCCCTATGTTCTGGAAGGTGCTGGAGGAATCAGGATGATTACCTTTCTCGTTTTTTTTTTTTGAAAAGCAGATGATTACCTTTCTCGACAGATGACGCGTGCTGAGGGGCAAACTCAGTCGGTGCATGGGAGCGAGCTGAGGGCTGGCCCGTTTCAACAGCGGTATGAGGGCTCTCTTCATCATCACTATCAACATAGGGTTACAAAAACTCCTGTTCAAAACCCCTGCCAAAGCCCTCAGCGGTGCTTCCTGAGCTCTTCTCCGTTTGTGGCCCCGGGCCGTGACGTCCCCCAGAGTGAATCTCTCTTTCTTCATCCTCTCTGGAACCACTCACACCGCGCGGACCAAATACCTCGGCAATTGAAGGGCTAACTCGCTCCTCTGTTCGCATTATTTCCAAGAACACATGCCTCTCTGATGCCTGCAGGTGCGGGGTGGATTCTTCGTCAAATTCTGAAGGTTGAGCGGCTGGGGAAGGACTGCGCGTGACCTCCGCACGTTGACCAGACTCTGGCCCACCAGCCACAGCTCTTCCGCGCCCATTGCCAAGGAGTGTGCTAATTGGGAGCTGATCACCGTTGTTGTCACTATCCTCTATGGACCGTTGGGCCAGGATAGAGGGGCCTGCGGCTTGACCCTGAGTCAACGCAGCGGCTCGAGCCCTCAAGGGAATGTTTTCCGTATCAGAATCATGGTCCGAGCCACCGGTTTGCGGGGAAGCTGTGCGTTCTGACGATTCTCTGACGCGCTCGCCAGTCACCGCCTAAAACAGAACAAGCAAAAGAAAAAAGGGATGAAAAACAATAACTAAAAGACAGTATCACGATTAACACAGGGAACGAAATGGAAAATTATATACTACGTACCCTATATAGCCTACGACGAACAGGTGGTCGCGCGGCCTCTTCCTCATCTACAGAAGATGTCTAGGCCCTTGCCCAGGACCTGGTAACGCGCACGGCGGATAGCGACGCTACGACCCTCGGCTCTAAAGTGGCCACAGTAGTACTCTCCTTCAGAGCCCAACGACTCCGTACACCTAGCCAATCGTCGGATTGACGCTTAGGTGAGTGAAGAGTGAAGTTTGGCTTGAATACGACGCGCGGGGTGGCTTTGATGGCCTTGCCTTGCACGAAGGTAAAAAAGGAGTCTAGATTCCTGCGCCAATGCAAACGGAACTGGGTGGAGGCAAGGGGAGGACGAATAGACTTTGGGAAACGCCAGTGGCCAACCCCGTCCAGCAGTATATCCGTATAGGAGACAAGAAACTGATTGAAGGCAGCCTGAAACTCCAGAGGCTCTGGCCCGGCCGCGGGTACCACCAAGTCATACCCCAATTGGCGTGCCACCCTGCTTGGCCTATACACCACTGTCTGCCAGTTCTCAACTCTAATTGCTAGCAGGTAGGCCGGGCGGCTCATACAGTATACACTGACCAGGAGGTTTCGCTTCGGAAGATTGTTGTCAGAAAAATCGACCTCCCCTGGGGTGCTGGGGTTATAGTTGCAAAATCCATCTAGGGTCTGACTGTAGGGGCGCGGGTAGAAATGAGACTCGTCGTCCATATATTCCTCCCAAAGCTTCGTTGTGGCCATGCTGTTCCAGCGGAGGATGATAGGCCATATCGGACCCTCGAGAATGTACCTCTGGCAACCGTCATTGTAAGGACCCGTATTTTTATGCATTATTCCGGAAATAATATTGGGGAAATGTGAGAAATTAAAAATGAGTTAATGTGGGGCCAATGTGAGGGTGACAATTGCACTTGGATTCATTTATATCACATTAGAAACTTAGGGGGTGTAAGTGCACAAAGGGGGGGTGTATATATTAGTGTATATGGCTAATTTTTTATCAAAATATACACTCCTTCCTCTCTCTAAAATCAGCCCTCTCTCTCTCTCTCTCTCTCTCTCTCTCTCTCTCTCAAGTTTCTTCAAAAATCCCACCACAAATTCACCTCCCACACCTCATCTCTTCAAGATTCAACCCGAGAAACTTCTTCTACGCGTGTTTTGGAGCCCGGGGTAGCTTGGAATCACTCCGGAGAGTTCATTTTCGGTTGGGGTTGATCAAGGAAGCTAGGGTTTTCATATTTTCTTGCATTGGAGCTTCAATCTTGAGGTAGGAGAACAAATTCTACTCTCTCTAGTTGTATCTATGTGATATGTTGCATTTATCTCCCTCTTGCTCTTCCCAGTTCTCAAAATCATGAATTTTCTTCCTAAGTGGGTTTGTTTATTTAGAGTTTGTCATCTATGGATTGAGTAGTTGTTTGATGTAATTGTTGGTTTTTTTACCCTCCCTTCATGTCCATTAATTGCTTGACATTCATCCTTTGGGAAAAATTCGCAGAAAATCTGGGTTTCCCCAACCAGTCGTGCAAAAACCTCCAACCAGTTGGGCGCATCTGAAAATTTCGCTCGAATCTGTCTCTACCTAACCAGTTGGGCAAAAAACCTCCAACCGGTTGGTCTTTTCTGAAAAATTGTTCTTGTCTTTATCTTGGCCCAACTAGTTGGGCAAAAACCTCCGGCTGGTTGAAAAATGCTAAAATACTATATTTCCATCATTTATCCTCCCCTTGAATATTTGACACATCGTACATCCCTTCAACTTTATTTTGGCTACATTTGGGTAATATAAGGAGTTGGTTTGATATTTCGTTGCAAATGATAACAATGGGACAAAATGTGAAGTTTTGAAATGGGTTTTGAATCAAAAGTGTTTTATGGATAAATGTGAATATTAGGGCCACCATTCGGTGTGTCCCTAGCCATGGGTGAACGGAGCCCACGAAATCCGGTAGAGGGATTACTTCCCTATTAAATAAATGGATATTTTGAGAAGTGTTTGGAAATGGAATTTTTCATGAAAGATATGGCATTTTGGTATAATTGGATACTTGGATATGTTCTTGGACACGTGAATATTCTTTGGGATACTTGGACACATTTTTAGACTAACCTTGGTGTTCTTAGCGAAAATTGGCTTTTGGTACACGCTATTGAGAATTTGGTGAGTACTTGGGCTTTTGATGGACATTTAGGCTATTTTCGAACACACCGGCATTTCCTTGGACACATGGATCTTTGTTGGAGGAAGTGGAGGATTGCACTATAGTTTGTGAAAATGAGAGAAGGCGGGGATGGTAAAGAATAGATGAGACGTTGCAAAATTTAGAATGAGTGTGTATGGTTGATGAGCGGATATGTTTTACGATAGAAAGAGTCACGTTATAATAACGTTGGTCTATTATTACCAGCGTAGCTGGGCATGGTGAACGTGGCCTGTGAAACACAGAATATATTATTATTACCAGCGTAGCTGGGCATGGTGAACGTGGCATGTGAAACACGGAATATATTGTTATTACCAGCATAGTTGGGCATGGTGAACATGGCCTGTGAAACACGGAATATATTGTTATTACCAGCGTAGCTGGAATTGGTGAACGTGGCATGTGAAACACGGAATATACTATTCTTACAGGATGGATAAGAGTATTTGGGATGTATACACCCTAGTACGGGTTACCGGACCTGAAACTTCCCGATATGTGTATAGATAGAGTTCATAGAGGAGTTGAAGTGAAAAAATGGAGTTTAAGTACTTAGCACATATGAAACACTCAAGATTTAATAAAAGAAGTTTTCATGAACGAAGATGACAAGTTTATAAATGTTAGTACATGGATTTTTAATTTGATTCATATATCATTCATGAGTCATTACTTTTCAAAATGAAACATCGTATTTATCGAACCACCATGCATGTCTCATGCCCATTTCACGTGCCTTTATCATCTTTATACACCTAGCGTTAGTAGAATGGTTTTCCTACTGGGCTAGTGTAGCTCAACCTATCAATTTTCAGGTACCCGGCAAGGCACATGAGATGGATGCATGAAGTGTGGATGCATAGCATTGGATTTCATCGAGCATGAAGTTATTTTCCCATCTTTGTCTCATATTTTTGAAAGATGGTTTTGTAACTTCTATTTGTTAACCTTTTGACTAATGTAATAACTCTTTAAACTTGATACATATGCCTTTGGGTTATGGGTTCTCGTTATTAGACCTCATTGAATTATTTAAAGTGAGAATGTATTATTTTTTACTTTGACTATTCACATAAAATTATAAGACTTTTGACTTGTCCCACGTGGATATTATTTATATTTGGTCTATTAAATTTGTGGGCGTGACAGTCATCCTCCTTGACCGGGCAACCTCTCCTGTCCAAGACTGGCTTGGATACCTGCGCAGGAAACTTCTTGGACTTTGGAGCAACGATGGGAAAATGCTCATACACTAGTGCAGTTAGGAACTGGGTATGCACCATGGAAATAATGTCGTAGCGGCCCACAGAACGCTCAAAGTCCGCAGACAGGCGGTCCAGCTGCTGGTACAGGTGCCCAAGAAACAGAGGGCCCAAAGAAAACTTGTCCCCTCGCGCGATCCTAACCGTGAGGTAAAAGACAAACTTGCTCGGTGCATCGATCGGAAAATCCGGAAATAGAAAGAACGAAAGGAATAAAGCAATAAAAGCGGCCAAGTATAGATCACCTTTGTACTCTGGGCCATCAATGGGCTGACGTTCCGCGCTCTCTAATGGTGTGGGCTGAAGGTCCTTAAAGAAATACCTTATCCAAGAGCCCCAAGAAGTCTTCTTTGGGTCTGTCATGGCCCTCCGGTGCCCGCTCCTGTCCCACTGCGAACCCCTGTGGCCCGCGGCCTTGTAGGCCAACTTTAGCCTGCCCGCCAACTCTTGATCTGTGTAGTCAGCCTTGGCAGGTTCAAACTCCTTTTTGCCACGAGAAGAAAGGTGCAGCAGTGCACTGGTATCTTGAAGAGTTGGGCCAAACTCCCCCCACGGAAATACAAATGTATGAGTATCCAAGCTCCACCGTGACACCAAAAAGTCGATGTTCTCATTCCGCCTGTTCAACTTCAGAGCCTGGGAAATCTTGATGGATTCCAGTATGTGGGAACGCTCTAAGATCTTCTTGTAAGCATCGTCCCCAATTACGTCGTTCACCCACTCGCTCCAACCGGCAATGGGTGCAGAGAGAGAAGAATATTGGACCGAAGAAAGAGGGAAGTCTCCCCTCTCTAGGCGGAGACGGAGAACAGAAGAAGGTGGCACCATGTCTCCATCCTCGATTGGCACCTCCGGACGGATGCATAAGACGTCGTCTAGTTCACTGCCCACCGGGTTGTAGGATTCCACTTTCTTCCAAAATGGATCATTCTTACCGTGAAAGTAAGGAGCCCTACGCCATTGGTCCGAGGGAGGGGCTGGACCACCTTGAACAATGGGCCAGCCCCCTACCACTTGCTCACCACGAGTCATCTTAGTATGTGCGAAGAGATGAAGAAGAAGAGGGGGGGCGGGGGGGAGTTACAGAGGAGGAGGTTGGTGAAGAAATAGGATCGCTGAAGAAGAAGGGGCTTGAGAGCTCTGAGATCAAAAGAAGCAGAAGTGAAAGAGAATGAGATATTTATAAGGAGAGAAGGGGGCTGATAAGCCCCCAATATTGTAGATAACCGGGGCTTATCTTGCTCATTTATCTCTCACATGCACGCGATTTCGCGCCTTAAATGTTTTGCTTTGCGCGTAGTTATGTTTTTGTTAAGTTACAGGTGAAACACACGAATAAGTGCGTTTTGAGCGGCATTGGGAAGCGTGCCAAGTTACCAAGGGTCACGTGCCCCATGGCACGCCAACACCGGGCCACACGAGCCACGAAACGATGATTCGGCCGAGGCCCGGGAATGCGAAAAGTCACATGGTCACGCCGTTGGATTGAAAGCGTGCCGCAAGCTCACTGTGGTGTCCTCAAATATCCGTTGAGCCTTCTCTAGTGGTTCCTAACCCGAGTGAATGGCGAGAGAGTGGTGAGTGACCGTTCACGAGCTCCTGCACAAGTAAAGCCCGTCGTTAGCACCAAACCTGGCCGGAATGTGGCCAGGGAAGGCACTCCGACAATCTAGTGAGAGATCGGAGAAAAAATATGTATTGAGAGAGTAAGTTTAGAGAGAGAAAGTGTCGTCCAGATTAGGGCCTCTTCGCTTCGTTTATATAGGTTTCCCAAGTACAGGGGCAAGCCCATCATTTCGGCTCGGATGACGTCACCGAGCATCACGAATCGGCCTCACAAGCATCGCATGCACGCCTCCTCCAATACGGCTATGACACGTGGCGTAACCGCTTGGCATAGGTCATGCTGACGGGGGAACAGCTGTAGCATGCACATGGGCCTTCCCAGTTTGTTACGAGCGTTAACTGCTTCGGGTGACGTCGTAGAGGACGTCACCGATATCTCAGATCATCCTCCTTAACCATCTCGGATGACTCGTCCGGCTCTCGGTTTATCTCGGATAAGTTACGTCTCGGATGATTCGTCTGGTCCATAGTTTATACCGACCGAGACGCCGGTTTATCTCGGACAGGACAATCTCGTTTGTCCAGTCATGTCCCGGTTATGAACTGGGCTTGATGATCTGTTTGGGCCTTGGCTCTCCCGGACTCATACTCCGAGCCCCATTAGAATTGTTAGATTTCGGCCCACTACACTCACAAAGACTCCCGGTGGAATCCGGGAGTAACCAAGCATGCACGAGACCAAGGAACGCTTCCCCGAGGGTCACACAACTCGTTTTAGTGTTTTGAAGGAAGTCCAGAAACACAAAAGGCCAAGAGAGTGACCAAAGGCATCATCGGACCAATAGTGGATCGATCCAAGACAAAAACATCATCAGTCCATTCTGGATCGATCCACTCCCAATAGTGGATCGATCCACTCAAGTCAAAAACATGATCAGAGCATTCTGGATCGATCCACTCCACCCCAAAAGTTCATCAACAATAGTGGGTCGATCCACTCCCGTCCAAATGACACCAGAGCATTCTGGATCGATCCACTATGAGAGTGGATCGATCCACATCAGTCTGAAATGCATTTTTTCAGCTACGTTTTGTACTTTCTATTAATGGAAACTTTGTTATTATGTGAGAGCTTTATGGATATTTATTGGAGAGAGGATTTGGATGATTAAATAGGCTCTCCTCTCTCATTCTCTCACACACTTACTCTTTCATTTTCCTAGCTAAGTTTTGCTCTCCATTGGAGAGCCTTTTTAAGCTCTCTCTCTCTAGTTTTTCTCAAGTAAGTCTTCATTTTTCTTTAATTTCTTGTTGTTTAATGTTGTAGCTACTCGTTGGATCTCTATATAAATCAAGTTTGTTTTCGTTTTTATCGGTTAAATTGTATTCTCCATTTTCTAGTCCTTTCCTTCTTAAACCTTAGTTTTTACTTGTTGTTTGTGATTTTCTTAAGGCTTAAAGTGGTAGGCAAGCTTAGGAACTATACTAAAAATCAGTTTATTAAGTCACAAGTTATGTTCTTTATTTCCTTTACAAAATTAGTCATGTCTTTCTTAGTTATGATCGAGTAGTCGTTTTAGGCTCGGTCTTGGGGTGATTAGCACTCCATGACTTAGGTTTAATTCGTTCTTCTCGCCCAATTGCAAACACTTCTTGTTTAATAAAGTCACAGATTCATCTTTTTGTATCAAAATTTGGGTTTGTTAATCTCATTGATCTCTCGTGGCCGAGGGTTAATTCACCTAGGTACGAGTGACGCTTTGGGCGATGTCAATCTAAAAGTTTGTCTAATTGGCTCAAGAACCTTAAACTTTATCGAACATCATTTCTAGTTCAAAGAGTTAGGATCGATTTTATGTACCAAAGTCTAGGTTTGTTAATCTTTTTCATCTCTCGTAGTTAAGGGTTGATTCTCCTTTTCACGTGTGATGCTTGGAGCGATGTCAACCTAGATGTTTGCCGAATGGTTACAAGAATCCTAATCTCAACAAGAGAGGAACGAATTAGCCTAAGTTATGGTTGTTAAAATCCCCTAGACTTTGCCTTAGTTTAATTAGTCTTTTTAATCTTCCAAGTTGTTTTCGAAGTTAAGAGAATTCCACCAATCAAACTCCAAAAGCCAAGTTTGCCGCTTTAAGGCTAAAACCAACATTCGCGAATCAACACTCACGCTCAGCGCATTCGGTCTCTGTGGACTCGACCCGGACTTCCGGTTATTATGCTTCCGCCGGCCTAAACCCTACGCTTGGGGAAATAGTATTGGAATACAATCCAAGGGCGCAAGCATTTTTGGCGCGGTTGCCGGGGACCCAATGTTCAGCCAAGCGTGAGTTTGCCTCGCACCACCCCACTGTAAGTATTCCGTTTCTTTTAGTATAATTTAGTTTTTGCATCTTTTATTTTAGTTTTAGTTTTAGTTATTATAATTTGTGATGAGCATGATAGACCAAAAGTTCTCCCTTCTGTGTGACAATCAGTTTGAAAAATGTCCTACTGCTAAAGAAATGGACACAGAGGTGGATTACTTATACTCTTTGTTAGAAAAGCAAGATGCATATGGGCCTATTTTTGATAAATTACCGATAGTAGAATTAATTGATTTTCTTGGTGTTGATGATTTTGATTTGGTTTACCATCCATTTATAGTGGATTTTGTCAACACTTTGAAAAATGATTTTGCTTGGGCTATGCACTTGGTGGAACTTAAAATTCTAAAACGAATTCGGCAATTGCTATGCTCAAAGTATCTTATCTTGTGGCATGGTCGAATTCAATTCTTAACAAAGAGTTCAAAGTGGTTTGATCTTCATAGTATGATTGCTCTTCCCATTTTGTCCCTATTAGTTTTCCATTTTGTATTTTTAGCTCTTCGTAGTCTTCCTTCTATCTCCCTTTTGTTTTAATTTTTAAACTTCATAAAGTCTAGGAGACTTAAATTCTTTGGAACTTGAGATAGCTTTAGTGTTTGCCGTGCTCGAACGGCTTGTGATGGTCCGGTATAGCCACCTAATCCTAGCCTTAGAACATTAGTATATGGGTTTGCAACAATCTTATTGCATTGTCTTGGATAGTCGTAAAAGAAGATTGGCTTTGATTTCAAAAAAAAAAAAAAGAACATAGAAATTCAACCTTTTGAGTCGTGACTTACCCATGATTGTTGTATAACCTTCTCTATTAATGTTTTAAGTGAGGATTAGGGAGAAAAGTAGTACTCGTTAATCGCGTGAAGATTTGTTCGTTGGGGACTCGGCTATCACGGAGCGAGTCGGTTCTCATATTGCTTCTCTTAGTAGGTAGTCGGCAATTAAGTCTTTTGCAGGGTGACCATGCTATCGTACCAGCCTTGGTAGTTTGGGCCTAACTTGGCGGCGAGTGCGGCATTCAGGAGCCCTAAACATGGGTGCGACGAAATGTCGCGGTTGTAAGGCCTATAAAGTCATTGAGGATGATCCTGTACGACTAGCTGTGGTCCCGGAGAGGGGCCGAAGGAGGAAGCCTTGGAAGCATTGCCGATGACGAAAGGAGTAAGAGATAGAAAAATTCCTCAAACTTGGTCGAGGTATTGGAGGTTGACATTCCTCCCCGTCGGTACAATTTTTGATTCCTCTCTCTTTACTTTAGTTCTCTTGCAATGAGGACATTGCAAATTTTAAGTTGGGGGGAGGGAATAGTGTAGTGTACATATTCCGGTTCTATTTTTCAATTCCCGTCAAAAATTTTGAGATAAAACCTCCCGTTTTATTACAATCTCATAGCTAGATACGGTAGATATGCTCAATCGTTCCATAATGGCTAGAGTATCGTATTTCGGTGATTTTGATTGAGAGTTTAACTTATGCACACTCATATACATGCAATTTGATGAACATGTTAGGCCGTATGTGTAGTTGGGTAGAGTGCATCACTTAGAGTAGAGATTCATCTTTCCAAGCATCCCATGTTTCTGTGCTTTCAATTCCTTGGTGTACATAATTTTTTATTTGAGTTAAGCTAGCTTATTGTCACTCGTGCATCATGTCGGAGTTTTTAGCGTGCTTAGGAAATGATACAAGCATTTTCTTTGTGTTAATAAACCACATATGAGTCCCATTGCACCTATTTTTGTGCCAAGTCCGTTTCCGTCCATTGTTAAGCCTTGAGAAACCAGTTGTTTGGAGAAAATTAGGAGGTGAGATAAGGGGCATGCCAATTGAAAATGAAAAAAAAATTCAACGGTAAAAAAGCGAGACCGGATGTTTGGAGGATAGGTTGGAAGTGGAGATGGGCGATACATCTCGAGAGGGGATTGAATTCGGGGTGCTACTTGCCGTTTCGGGTCAACTTTGAATTATTTGAATTGAACTTGGGGCATGGAAGTTGTGTTAAGAAGCTAAAATGAAAATTATGGGGACAGAGCAACTTGGATTGATCCAGGTGATAGAGTGGATCGATCCACTTTGGCAAAATTGCAAGCAAGGAGTTAAAGCACCGGGGTACATGAAAATGGATCCATTTGACCGGGGGGTGATTGACAATACCACTTTGGAGAAGAGCAAGGCCCAATCAAAAAACAAGAAAACCAAGGTTTCCAAGGCCGCTCCGAGCTTTACACTCGATGCTTCTACCTCCACGGTACCACCCCCACTTTCAAAGCCAAAGTCCAACTTGCTTGTACCTCCACCGGAAAGGTCGAAAGCTACAATATGGTACAAGCGATTTTTCAAACAATTTGCAACTGTGCTCAAGAACGAAGGAAAGGCCAAGAAAGAGAGAAAATTGACGAAACACCAAATGGAGTGGTAGACTAGGGTACTTGAGAGCACTAGTGGGCAACGCTATGAGGCCCTTCGGATCCTGATGAGGAAGACAGTGACACCAAGGAAGAGGATGAGGACGAGTCCGATGAGGAGTGATTGGTGGTAGATGGTGACAACAATGGTGGTACAAGTAGTATATCGTATATAGCAGTTGATTAGCGAGTTGGTGGAGTCGAGTACACTTATTTTTGTTTCATTAGTGTCACATCGAACTCTTATAACTTTAGTTGTTATTTAGTTTAAATGCATGTTTGGGTGCCGAAACTTGGCACATGATGGGGTAGATGAGGGTTGGTGGCGGCCAAGGGGTAGATGACCCAAGCTAGCATATGGCCGCCACACTTTTTGTAGTCCCTCCTTTTTGCTAACCAAGGTCAATACAAGCCATCTAATGTTTAATTTATTTCTTAGTACGTGATTAACTCCGATAGGTGCACGCTTAACAATATTTCATGCTTACACTTGAATGCTTCTCGTCGTTAATTAGCTCTTTTGTTCACAAGTGCATTTTTTATTTGCTTGCGGTAATCTTTTGTCTCGTTATCGCATTTCATGCTAAGCGCTTATCGTGGGGTGTTCAATACTTCAATGTGTGTGATTGCAATTTTTGGGAAATAATTTTTGCCTAAAGCCCTATTGGAATTGAAACTTTGTGGGGTGCATAGCACTTGCCTACTTGTGTGGCCTAGTAATTTCATAATTGTGCATGGCATGTGTGTGCGTGAGTTGCTTTTGGTTAAATGATCAGGATGGCCGGTACTTTGCCTAGACTTTTTGTAGATTGAGCATAGTTATCGTATCGGGTACCCCGTGAAGTTTTATTTAATTTAATTAGTCATTTTAGTTTATTTTGCTAGGGACTAGCAAAGTCCAAGTTGGGGGGGGTGTGATAAGCCCCCAATATTGTAGATAACCGGGGCTTATCTTGCTCATTTATCTCTCACACGCACCCGATTTCGCGCCTTAAATGTTTGCTTTGCGCGTAGTTGTGTTTTTGTTAAGTTACAGGCGAAACACACGAATAAGCGCGTTTTGAGCGGCATTGGGAAGCGTGCCAAGTTACCAAGGGTCACGTGCCCCATGGCACGCCAACACCAGGCCTCACGAGCCACGAACTACGATTCGGGCGAGGCCCGGGAATGCGAAAAGTCACATGCTCACGTCGTCGGATTGAAAGCGTGCCGCAAGCTCACAAAGACTCCCGGTGGAATCCGGAAGTAACCAAGCATGCACGAGACCAAGAAACGCCTCCCCGAGGGTCACACAACTCGTTTTAGTGTTTTGAAGGAAGTCCGGAAACACGGAAGGCCAAGGGAGTGACCAAAGGCATCATCGGACCAATAGTGGATCGATCCACTCCCAATAGTGGATCGATCCACTCAAGGCAAAAACATCATCAGTCCATTCTGGATCAGTTGATCGATCCACTCAAGTCAAAAACATGATCAGAGCATTCTGGATCGATCCACTCCTAATAGTGGATCGATCCACTCCACCCCAAAAGTTCATCAGCAATAGTGGATCGATCCACTCTCATAGTGGATCGATCCACTCCCGCCCAAATGATGCCAGAGCATTCTGGATCGATCCACTATGAGAGTGGATTGATCCACATCAGTCCGAAATGCATTTTTTCAGCTACTTTTTGTACTTTCTATTAATGGAAACTTTGTTATTATGTGAGAGCTTTATGGATATTTATTAGAGAGAGGATTTGGATGATTAAATAGGCTCTCCTCTCTCCTTCTCTCACACACTTACTCTTTCATTTTCCTAGCTAAATTTTGCTCTCCATTGGAGAGCCTTTTTAAGCTCTCTCTCTCTCTAGTTTTTCTCAAGTAAGTCTTCATTTTCCTTTAATTTCTTGTTGTTTAATGTTGTAGCTACTCGTTGGATCTCTATATAAATCAAGTTTGTTTTCGTTTTTATCGGTTAAATTGTATTCTCCATTTTCTAGTCATTTCCTTCTTAAACCATAGTTTTTACTTGTTGTTTGTGATTTTCTTAAGGCTTAAAGTGGTAGGCAAGCTTAGGAACTTTACTAAAAATCAGTTTATTAAGTCACAAGTTATGTTCTTTATTTCCTTTGCAAAATTAGTCATGTCTTTCTTAGTTATGATCGAGTAGTCGTTTTAGGCTCGGTCTTGGGGTGATTAGCACTCCATGACTTAGGTTTAATTCGTTCTTCTCGCCAAATTGCAAACACTTCTTGTTTAATAAAGTCACGGGTTCATCTTTCTGTATCAAAATTTGGGTTTGATAATCTCATTGATCTCTCGTGGCCAAGGGTTAATTCACCTAGGTACGAGTGACGCTTTGGGCGATGTCAATCTAAAAGTTTGTCTAATTGACTAGAAGGAGAGGTCGGAAAGAAGGCTGGAGCAGGTAAAAAACAAGCATGCAAATGCTCTTGAAGAGGCTCGGAAGGAAGCTCGTGATGCGGGGTTCACTAAAGCCGGAGAGGCTTATGCTGGCGACATCCTGAGGTTAGTGAGGAAGGGAGAACAGAAAGGCTTCGGGAAAGGCTATATTTATTGCTGTGATAATTTCGGGATCCCGGCCGAAGACCCAAGGAGAGAAGCTCCGGAGATGCCCGACTCTCCTATTGCCGAGGACACGCCAGAGGATGAAGAAGCAGAAGATGCCGGCATTCCAATTCCCGAGAATTCTGGTCATGAAACTCCTATCGAGAAGACTTTTGAAGAAAAGACTTATGCTGAGAAGACTTCGGCCGAGGGGGTTCCATCCGAGGTCCCATCAAATGAAGCTGTCAACATAACCCCCTAGGATAGGGATATTAAAACACTGCTTTAATTTTATTTGTTTTGATATAATGGACGGCTCCGGACAATTGGAGTTTGCCGTGCCATGGGTTTGTAACACTTAAAACAGGTTTGACAAGGAGATGGCACCAAACAAGTACCACCCCGCCCATGCTCCGGTTTCACCGAAGTGGTGAAAATTTTGATTTGAATGGTTGAATGTTTTGACTTAGGATGTAACCTAAGTTCTTTTATGGGACGTTTGAATGTGGACTTTGTATGAATGGATGTGTTAACGTTGCATGCAATATGCTTGTTTGATTTTCAAATGTAATAGGAACGTAGTTGCTCGGTTTTTGCTGAAGTAGCATTGTGACAGGTATAAAAACCTTTTCTCAGTACTTAGAAAATTTTCCACACTTGGAGAAGTTTTCCATTGATAGCCCCTACTCCGGGACGCATCAGAGGAAATTGTTGCTCAGATGGAACCGAAGCAACACGCAATGGAATGAAAATTTTCCAACTCGTGAAAATTTTCCAACTTTTGATAGCCCTTGCTCCGGGACGAATCAGAGGAACCGTTGCTCGGATTTGAACCTAACCAACCGGAAATGAAATGAAAATTTTCCAACTCTGGAAAAATTTTCCACTAATAGCCCCTGCTCGGGACGAATCAGAGGAACCGTTGCTCGGATTTGAACTGAAGCAACAGGAAATGAAATGAAAATTTTCCAACTCTGGAAAAAAATTCTGATGGCTTGGCACCGGGCCTAAGTTATTTCCGAGGTGTTAGTGGGAACACCGAACCGTTAAGATGAATTCATCAAAGTAATTTTGAATAAGCAACAGCTGTGAAATTTTCTTTCTTCATTGATCATCCAAACATTATAAGCAGAAAGAGCAGAGGGGCAAAACAAGCAGCCCAAACATATTTGCTTCTAACAAAATTTTCACTAAGCGTAAAACTTCCTAAGTTTGGTTGCATTCCAGGGATTGCCGATAGGTGTGCCATCCATCTCTGCTAGCTTGTAGGATCCATGTCCGACTTTTGCAATCACACGGAAGGGACCCTCATAGTTCGGTTTGAACTTAGTCTTTTTAGATTTTTGGACAGCCTCCCGAAGGACTAGATCGTCAACGTTGAAGGGCCTCATCCGGACATTTTTGTTATACCCCCGAGCGACTTCTTGCTGATAGGAAGCATGTTTCAGGTGTGCTTCTTCTCTGAGCTCTTCAGCTAGGTCAAGCTCCCTGTCCATGGCTTCATCGTTGGTCGGCACATCGAAGCTCTCTGTCCGAGCTGTTGGGATAAGGGTTGCTAGGGGGAGAACAACTTCCATACCGTAAGCCATAGAATATGGAGTTCGGCCAGTTGAGCGCCGAGGTGTGGTCCGATAGCCCCAGAGAACTTTTGGGAGTTCCTCAGCCCACTTTCCCCTCTTCAAAGTAAGTCGTCTCTTGATTCTTGTTGAGATTGTTTTATTTGACGCCTCAGCCTGACCATTTCCCTGTGGGTACGAGACCGAGGAGTGAAATATCCGGACGTTATATTTTTTGCAAAGCTTCTCGATCGCTTCGGCGACAAATTGGGTCCCGTTATCCGAAATGATCGCATGAGGGATACCGAAGCGAGAGATAATGTTCTTCCACATAAATCGCTCCACGTCGGCCGCAGTTATAGTGATTAGGGGCTCAGCCTCCACCCATTTGGTGTAGTAGTCGGTCGCCGTTATTATGTGCTTGAATCCACCTAGAGCTGTCGACAGTTTTCCCACTAAGTCGAGCCCCCACTATGCAAATGGCCATGGGCTTGTGATGGGTTGCAGGACTTCGACAGACTGGAGAAGATGAGAGGCGTGTTTTTTACATTGCTCACACTTCTTGGCGTACTCTTCGGAAGTCTTCTTCATTTTCGGCCACCAGTACCCCTGAGTGAGAGCTCGGAAATGAAGGGCCCGTCCGCCAGAGTGGCATCCACTGCTTCCTTCGTGGAGTTACCGGAGGAGGCTTTCCACTTGTGAATCGTGGACAACCTTTAAGCCAGGGCCTGTGAAAGATCTTTGGTACATATTGTCATTTGGATCTACGTAAAAGTACGCAGCCTTGCATTTAACCCGATGAGCTTCCTTTTTGTCTGATGGAAGCTTCTCATGCTTGAGGTAGGCGTAGATTTCATCCATCCAGCTCGGGCCGAGAGATATGGTTAGCACTTCTTTCGTCTCGTGTTCGATGCTCGGACTCTCTATTTCCCCTAGCAGGATGGTTCGGTTGGGAGAAACTGCACAAGCCATTGCTAGGGAGGCCAAAGCGTCCACGTGGGCGTTTTGCTCTCGGCCCACCCACTCAATTTCCACGGAACAGATCCCATTAATCAGTTCCCACACTTTGTTGTAGTACTTCTCCATCTGAGAGATATGGTTAGCACTTCCTTCGTCTCGTGTAGATTTGCACTGTCTCGGCACCTAAGTGTTTAGCCATCTTTAGTCTGGAGACTAGTGCTTCATATTCCGCCTCGGTTTTTGAAGCCGGAAATCCAATGGTTAGCGCATTTTCGTGCATGATACCTTCCGGGGAGATGAGCACGATGCCGGCCCTAGCTCCTCGGCTATTTGACGCTCCGTCCACATGTAAGCGCCATACTTCTCCTTGGAACATTTTCCAAACCTTGCCTCGTCTTTCTTCTGAAGGTTTCTCGGCTTCAGCCAGAGTCCCTTTCGTCATTTCACTTGGCCCTGCTTCGACCGAGCACTCTTTAGAGGCTCCTTCTGCTAACTTCAATTTAATTTCGGGGTTGTCGTTGAGCTCAGGCGTCAACTCAGCGATGAAATCCGCCAGAGCCTGTCCCTTGATTGTTGTTCGGGGTTCATACCGAACATCAAAGTTTCCCAACTCCAGGCTCCATTTTGAAATCCGAGTTGAGAGGTCGGCCTTTTTTAGCATGGTTTTCAAAGGGTACTCGGTGATCACAATGATGGTATGGGCTTGGAAGCAAGGAAGCAATTTCCTTTTAGCCGTCACAAGAGCTAAAACCAACTTTTCTAGTGGGAGGTGCCTTGTCTCGGATGGAATCAAAGTTTTGCTGGAGTAGTAGATGGGCTGGAAATTAGCCCCTTCCTTCCTCACTAGGACCGAACTCACGGCGTGAGCAGACACCGAGAGGTAGAGGTGGAGGTCTTCTTGGTCAACAGGCATCACGAGGAGGGGCGCTTTGGAAAGATACTCTTTCAACTGGCCCAGCACTCGGTCACATTCCTCAGTCCATTGAAAACTCCTTTTGCTTGTTTTGAGGGACTCGAAGAAAGGTCAGCACAGATCCGAATACTGGCTGATAAACCTATTGAGCGTCGCGGCCATGCCCGTGAGCCTTTGCACTTCTTTGATGGTGCTCGGAGGTCTGAGGTTTCGGATCGCAGTTATCTGTTTTGGGTCTGCCTCTATGCCCCTCTGAGTAACCATATATCCGAGGAATTTGCCTGATCTGACGCCAAATGCACACTTCTTGGCATTGAGGCGCAGCTTGCGTTTCTTCATAACATCAAAAATTTTGGCAAGGTGCTCCAAGTGATCCGAAGCGTGCTTGCTCTTGACTACCATGTCGTCAATGTACGCTTCCATCGTGTCCTCGAGCTGCTTGGCGAACATTTTTGTGACCATGCGCTGGTAAGTAGCCCCAGTGTTCTTCAATCCGAACGGCATGACTTTGTAGCAGTAGGTCCCTCGGGGAGATATGAAAGCTGTCTTCTCTTGGTCTTCAACTGCCATTGCTATCTGGTGGTATCCGCTATAGGCATCCATCATACTAAGCCGAGCGTGTCCCGCCGTAGCGTCGACTAATTGGTCAATCCGTGGTAGTGGAAAGCAGTCTTTCGGGCAAGCATCATTGAGATTGGTATAGTCTACGCAGACACGTAGCTTCCCATTCTTCTTTGGCACTACTACAGTATTTGCCAACCAAGTCGGATATTGGACCTCTCGGATAGCCCCGGCATCAAGTAGTCTCCCTACCTCGGCTATAACAGCATCTGAGTGGGCCGGAGACGATCATCTCGGTTTTTGTACCACAGGCTTCTGAAGAGGATCAACGTTGAGTGAGTGAGAGATGAACTGGGGGTCAATGCCTGACATCTCATACGGTGACCAGGCAATGACCTCGATATTCCTTTTAAGGAATTCCACCAGTTGCTCTCTTTCAAAGGTTGTTAATGTCGATCCAAGGAGAAAATAACGGGTTCCTTCTTCATTAATGGGTACCGTCACCAGGTCCTCGACCGCCTTCTCCTCGGCTGGCAACCCAACATCTTCCAAGACCGGACCCTCCGGTTGTTCGATGGGTTTTGGTTCTTTTTTCTTCTTTCCCTTTGTTGTTTTCTTCATCATGTGAACTGCATTCACTTGGCACCTTCTTGCTATCATCTGTTCACCTTTTATGTCTTCCTGCTTTCCTCCGGTACCAATGAACCGAACAACTTGGTGATAGGTGGAGGCGATGGCCTTCATTTCGTGTAACCAAGTTCGCCCGAGGATGGCGTTGTAAGGGCTCGGTGCGTCGACGACTACAAATTCTACTTGCAAATTTCTCGATCCCGCTTGCACCGGAAGAGTGATCCGTCCCATCGGCCAGACCGGAGCCCCGTTGAATCCGAAGAGGGGGGAGTCAGCCGGCATCAGATGGTCCGGCTTTAGGTTTAGTGCTTTGAATGCAGAGTAGTATAGGATCTCCGTAGAGCTCCCCTAGTCTACCAACACTCCCTTCACTTTGGAAATTCCCATATAAATGGAAATTACCAGAGCATCGCTGTGCGGTAGCTGAACATCCTTCAGATCCTGCTCAGTGAATGAGTCCACTGCTCCTCCCAGTCCGAGAGCTTTCGTTTGGCATTTCCTCCAATGGTAAGAACTTGCGAGGATGAGCTCGGTACTGCCCGAAGCGCTGCAGCTTTCTCTTTAGTTGCAGCCCCATGGATCACATGGACAATTACTTCTTCCGGAGGGTTGTTCTGTCGGGGCTGTTGTGTCCGAGCCGTCCTCTGTCGATCAATGTACTGGTCCAAGTGCCCTTGTGCAACCTGCCTTTCCAAGAATTCCCTGAAAGGCTGGCACACAGTGGTGTAATGTCCCAGCTCATTGTGATAAGTGCATTTTACCTTACAGTCATCTGGTTGGCCTTCGGCTATTCCCAGCTTATTGGTCGGCTAGGTAAACCAAGGTTCCCGAGAGATAGCCCTGATTAGTTTGTAAAGCGGTAAGTTGAACACCGTTGTTTTGACGACGAACTCGTTAGGTTTAGGTTCCCGTTCCCTAAACGGTTCCCGTTCCCGTTCCTTCCACGAGTCGCGGTCCTTCTTCCACCCCTTGTTATTCCCTGTTTTGATCGTGTTAATTTGTTTTTTTCACGAATAATCTCCAGTACTTGCCTTGTGATTTCCCGAGGTTCTTGAGAGTTTTCTCTCGGATATGATCTCTTCCAGCTGAGCAAATTTTTCAATGGTCTCCATTAACTGGCTCATGTTTTCCGGACGGTGGAGCATTAGTTCCTCGAAAATAGCCGAAGTTTCGTCCAGGCCATATTTGAAAGATGTGGCAGCCATATGCTGGTCGCAATTTTCAATGGCGTTATATATCTCCCAGTATCGCTCGGCGTAGACTCTTAACTTTTCTCCTGACTGTCGTTTAAAACCGACGAGCGCGTCGATGGTCTTCGGCTGAGTGTTGTTTGTTACGAACCGGGCGGTAAAGGCTTCTTCCAGCTGCTCGAATGAGCTGATGGAGTTGGGCTGTAGTTGGTTAAACCAGACTAACCCAAGGCCTTGGAGGCTCACGGGGAAGGCCTTACACATCATTGCCTCATTGTAGCCGTAGAGCCCCATTAGTTGTACTGCGTCCGACTTCGCGTCGTATTTGGTGAACTTCAGTATAGTGAAATTCCTCGGCGGATGTGCCTCCTGGATCTCCTGTACGAATGGTGAATCCGAGATTTTCCGAAGCCTTGAATCGATTGGTTTTTCAGACGAACGTGGGGCCTCGTAGGCCTTGCCAGTGTTGTACGCCCTTTTGGCGTTCAGCTTGTGCCGCTCATCGCTCGCCCCGAGCTCCGTAGTATACTCCTTCCTTTTTCCGGAGTTTCGGACCTGAGGATGATCTATCTCCGCTTGGTATCGTTTTGACTCTCCGGTACGTGGGTCCCGAACGATAATATAATCGCCGGTATCGTCCATGTCGTACTCAGGAATGTGTTGAGTTTCGTGATCTCGGTGTCTCCGAGGATTCCGATCTCGGTTTTGGGTTTTCTTACTGGGTGCTCGGTCTACACGCTCTTGATGGCGATCATCACACTCCTGGTGGAGACCGTCACGTCGGTCACTGTGATCTGTAGATCTGCTACGGATGATCTCTCGGCCATCCATGTCATATTACACCAGAGCCTTTTCACCGTTAACATCGTCGCATTCGCCGTTATGACTGTAAGTTCCTTATTTGTGATTGGCTAATTCCGTGACGTTTCCATGTAATTGAAATCCTATGCATATGGTAGTTAGTTGATTGATTGGTGTGAAGTCAAAGATCAGAAAGCATTATGGGAAGATTGAGAAGATTAAGAAGATGTGAAGATTTTGCTCGGAAAGAATTATGGACTTATTGTGTTTGGGAAAAGCAAGAATCTTGGGGGAAAGGAAATTAAGAATAAGGAAACAATGTAACTGGAGATGATAATTTTGTTTAAGGAAACAAAATATTTGGAGATGTGTAATTCGCCCAATCAAGAAGCAACAGGTTCGCTCGAGCGAGTAGTTGAGCGTCAGCAATTGGATTGGTTCTGCTCGAGCGAGTTAGTCGAGCAACAGTGGCGTTTTATTTCCTTTGCCTATAAATACAACCTCATTAGGGTTTGAAAAATTAACCCTTGTAGCCACAACGTGAATAGAGAGAGAAAAGTTCGTGAGAGCAAAAAAAAAACACTTGTGGATTATTTTCTTGAGAGATTGGATGAAGTCTTGGATCTATACACTCGCATAATATCTCTCAAGTTGGTTTGTTCATCATCTACATCACTTGGAGTTCTTTGATGGAGTTCAAAGGCGTTTGGAGATTGGTCTAAAGGAGGAGTCCTGCGTAGATTAAGGATTTGAGGAGTCGAATCCAAAGGAGCATCTATTAGAGCGGTTCATGAGGAGTCAGCAAAGAAGTTCTTAGCCAATAATGAAGGAGTTCATAGCGTGGTTGTAAGAAACTTTGTTTCCGCGTTTTGCGTATAGTGCTCTCTTCTCTCCCGTGGTTTTTTTTCCCCGCCTTGGGGTTTTTCCACGTATATATGTGTGTTATGCTTGCTATTTATTTCTTGCGTTTATTATCTTGCATAATCACATAGATTGGGGTTTAATTAAATTAATCGATTTAATTAATTTATTCACCGTAATAGTAAATCAAAAGGCGATCCGATTTCGGGTCTTACAACGACGTGAGGCCCGAGACCCGGAATGCCCTGTTGTAGACTGAGAGGTCGAAGTAGAATGACCTCCCGTCCGTGTGGTGCGCTCTGTTCGCACAATTTCTGAACGCCTTCTCGGAGAGGGGGTCTACCGCCTAAGGGGGATCACCCGTCCCGAGGCGTCGGTAACGATGAGCGGCTGGCCCAAACGATCTTTGGCCCAAGGGCGCTGGGTGTGATCAGTAAGTTGTGTTGTCTGAGCCGCCGCCTTACGCCGTCGCCTAGACGCCCCTGATCGTGAGGCTGAGGCGGTGGGGTGTTTCTTCTTCAAGGCTTCAATCTGAGCCTTCATAGCAGCCATTTGCTCCTGCATTTGTTGTACAGTATCCAGAGGATTTGGGCTCGAAGTGAAGCCTGAAATAGGGTTGGTGACGATGGCCACCCGAGAGCCACCTTCGGGGTTGGCTCCTGCTGTCGGACCGGCGTTTCCGTCGCCTTCTACGATTGCCATGGAAGAACTAAGGAAAATAGGAAGAGTACCCTCCAAAAAGAAGAGAAGAACGCCGGGAAAGTGATTAAATCAGTTCGGTCCCCAGCGGAGTCGCCAATTGTGGAGCCCTCTTTCTCTGGTAGTTCTTCCTGACAATGAACGACTGTGAAGATGAAGCTCTGAAACCCGAGTTGCTCCTTAGGCTGCACACTCAACGCACCGTTAGCGCCGGACTGGACCGCAGAGTCCAGAACGGCACTCCGACGGTTAAGTTAGTAGAGGAAGAAGAAGTGTAGATCTAGGGTTTTCAGAGAAGAGTTGTGCGTACCTTTTCTAGATGATGAAGTCTTCCTTTTATAGGTGAGCTTTGGCTTGATCTCCAAGCATAGCTGTGCTCGTCACGTGACTTAACCGCTCAGCTGACGTCACGATGACGAGCCCAAAGGAATATACTGCGAGCACATGCTTGCAGTAAAATCGTTACGCGTGTCATAACCATTCGGATGACGTCACTTGTTATGATCACGGTTTGTTACGCGCACATGTAGCATTAACTGCTCAACTGACTCAGCATCTGATCTTTCGGCATATTGCGGGATTACCGAGTCGGCTGAGATAACTCCTCGGGTACGCCCCGAGGTCTTTTAGAATTAACCCTCAAGAATTACTAACGAGTCGAGTATAGGATAGGTCTCAGAAAATAACCGAGACAACAGACCGAAGCCCCACTCTGTCTCTTTTGCACATGTTGAATCATACATCCGAAGAGTCCCTCAAAGATAATCTCTCGGTAACAATCAAAGAGGTGTCTCATTATGTGAACTAGGTGCTCGGTATATCCGAACCCCTACAGATTACCTCTTCAAAGTCATCCTAATCGATGACTCAGGAGTCGGTAAACCTCCTATTCAACGCGTTCAGCCTCAAGTCTAGGTCCACCATCGATGTCAAATTCACCACTCGTAGCATCCATGTCGACAATAAGGTCGTCAAGGCCCAGATTGGGGACGTCGTCGGTGTGTGTAAGTGGTAGTTTAATAAACCGGCTTTGTTTTTAAGAAATTCAGCATGTGGTGGTTTTGTGATTCAATTGGTGTTATCATTCATTAGTGGTGACTTTATAGAAATTCCGTTTATGTTTGCAATGAAAGTGTGTTCAACGTACACAAATAGCGTCTGAGGTTGGTTTGTTTTTTCTCTTAAATCGATTTCAGTTTTTTTAATGGGTCTTGGGATGTGGGTATTTTGATGTTATTTATATTCACGTGTGTCCCTCATATGTAGACGAATGCGGACCAGGATACATCTGCGTCGGATCTTTTGATGTTTAGCTAACTCCATTTTCGTGTTCGTTTGTAGGAGAGAATGCGAAATCCGACTAGCGATCGAGAAAAAGATTGAGTTCCTTGATAGTTTGACGGCAATGTAAGTAACTACAATCTTTTAGAAAAACAAAAACAAAAACCATGCATGTATTTATCTGGTTGATTCCTGCCTCATACAATTAAGTCAGCTTTTCCATATAACCAGGAAAACCTACCCTATTATTGCTTCAATTCCCAGTATGTAAGGTCCTATTTACCATGTATTATTTGTTCGATATAGTGTAGATAAATTAAATTTCTTCCACAGATGTATTAAAAATTATTTATGTTGTAGTGGTTGAAGATGTTATTTAACTCTAAGGTTCAAATTAATATTTATTTTAGTTAAATTAAAAACTTTAAAATACCATATTTAGTAATTTTATTTTATACTAGCCACGTATACTGAATTTATTTTTACAAAAGCTTAGGGCTCATATTTAAATTCGCTTTAAGCATACAAAATATCAAGGCCGGCCCTGAATTTACGCTTAACTAATCTACCAACCCTGAATTTACACTTAACTAATCTACAAAAACTCATAATATTAACACATCTAACAAGGAAAAAAAGCTTAAAAACTTGGTCAGCAAAATTGTGAAGTCGTGAACTCTTGAAAAAAAGAAACTAATGAGCATTGTTATATATAAAGAGGCTTACGGTCATGTATGAGAAACTTAATTCACACTCGAATGTAAATGTGATAATTGAAAGATGGAAAAACAATTCTTATTTAGCTTGGGGGTAACATATTCGGATTGCAATTGGCATACGTGTGCATAGTTCTATGTCTAATAAGGATGCTCCTACATGGTGATTTTCACTGCAGGCTCATGACATTGTGAATCATAGACAAAATCAACAAAGAAATACTTATGAGTACTTGATCTTTGAAATTAAGGTTGTATTCACTTGCAAAAATGTGGGTAAATTTATGGTTTCTAATTACATCTAAAAAATTATTAATATACAACCATCTAAACATTCTGTAGACCACTTGGGGGTTCAAAGAACAACACATGCTTATCATACTATGAAACCTCTAATTGTTCTGTGGAAAACCTCCGCAACAAAAGAACAATGAGCACGCGGTTACACGTAGCCTTACACTAGTAATAGGGAAAAAAATTGACGGAATGGCAAACCACCAAATGGCAGTTGTCTTCTTCAGTTAATGTTTATTCTTCCCTGTCAGTGTTAACTCAAATTTCAAAGTGGCATAATTTTTTTCTTTATTCACTTCTTTCCCAGATTTGTTCTTCTCTATTACCTCAATTTCAATTAGCTTAATTTTTTCCTTTGGAAAGGGCTACAATACACAAACCCTTATTTGGGTGTGTATGATACACTCCTACAAAAGTTACAATTTTTTTTTTTATAAAAGTACGAGACACACCAAAATGTTACGGATCATAGAAAATGTTACAAATCATATTGCTGAAAAGTTCGAAAAACTAAAAAATGTTACAATTGCGAATGAGGTGGCACAATCTGGACCATACAATATGTGCATAGGGTACACACTTTTAATGAGTGTGTATTATAGCCATTTCATTTTCATTTATTCAATTTTTTCCCCAGATTGTTGGATTCTCTATTACCTCAATTTTTTGGGTCTTGTAAGAAATCATTTGAATTAGATAACTGTAACAATCAATCTAATTTTCTCAAAAAATTTCATTCAAAAAATAAACATTAACGGAAGAAGACAACTGCCATTTGGTGGTTTTCCATTCCGTCATTTTTTTTTCCTATTAAAGACGTCGTTTTGATTTAGAAACAAGGGGGTTGTGAGCCATTGGATCTACTTTTTAGTGTGTTGTCAAGCCCACAACAAAACCCTCACAAGATCCTCACAGAGAAATCCTCATAGAGGATCCTGGTAGCATTTTTTTTTCTTATATTTTTTAATAGTATAAACATATAATGCACATCATTATCATTATTTTAAACGAATTGAGCCTAATTTTAAGAGATATTTCCATCCATTTACTAAACGGGCTTAAAAACTCAACCCAACCTAACTCAACCCTACCTAAGTCAACGAGTTTAATATATATCATGAATCCTAAAATAAAACGATATGGATTGAGCAGCTAGGCGAGCCGATGTGCATCCCTAGAAACGATCAAGTTTTCCCTAATCTGTAAACAGGGGCGACGCCACATTGGAGGTTGGGGGGTCAACCGACCCCACGACGGGAAAAAAAAT
Source organism: Vaccinium myrtillus (assembly GCA_016920895.1). Taxonomy (NCBI): domain Eukaryota; kingdom Viridiplantae; phylum Streptophyta; class Magnoliopsida; order Ericales; family Ericaceae; genus Vaccinium; species Vaccinium myrtillus. The sequence continues at coordinate 34,290,491 of CM029275.1, read as the reverse complement.
ACTACTACTTTGTTAATTTTTTTTAGGAAATTCATAGATGAACCCCCATAAATTTAGGGCTGACACCACTGGATAATTTCTCAACTTTCATCCTCCCTCTTTGTGTGGCTTGTTTGAATCCTAGTTACTCGTTTTGTTCTTTTGATATGAAGAGGTTGATCTGTCTTGGTAAGGAAGTACTCCTACCGTCCCAAATTGTTGCTCCTAGTTATTAAAAAAATTGTTTATATCGTCATATTTTTAATGATTTATATATCTAATATGGATCTTGTTTGATGGATCTCAATTAATTTTATCGAACAAATATTTTAAAATCATAGAAAAATTATAGATTATAAAATATAGATACAGTAATTGTTTGAATGGTTCAAAAGTGAAGAAGAAGCAACAATTTGAGATGGAGGGATTATTTGATAGTATGTCGAGACCACGTCGAATGCAATCGTAGAAGCTCGTGTAATTTTTTTTTTTTTTTTGTATGTGGTGAAAACTGTAAACAGAGAAAACTGTTTTATTCTTTTTGATGATATCTTTTGTTTATTAGATTGAGCTTTAAATGTGTTTTTTGTTGGAACAAAATTTTTAGTTGCCATTACTATGATATTTTCTTTTATTTATGGTTGGTAAAGGTATTTGATGTTTATAATGACCCCCCACTTTCGAAATCCTGGAGTCGCCACTGTCTGTAAAAGGTTCAAGAGAAATGATAATGAAAAAGTGATAACAAATCCACGGATCTCTTGTGAACTGAAAAATATAACTTATATGTGCTGGTATCATAAACTCTGAAAATAAGTCAATAAAGTTTATTTTTACTTTAATTATGAGGGACAGATGCAAAATTCAAGTAGGAGTTGTGCGAAAACTACAATAACATTTAGTTGGGCAGACAAGCTTATATAGTTGTAAAACTTTTAGAAAAATCATTACTATATTTATAAGAAAATTTTGAAATTTGAAAAGCACGATAGCCTGAGCTAACCCGCCCTTGTATCCGTCCTTGACTATATATGATCGATTGTGTAGTGTGAGTTTCTAACTATTCTTCTAAAAAGAAAAATAGTAAATCAAAAACTAAATATATAGCTTGTAAAATATGTTGTCAACTTATATTTTAGTGATCCAGGTAACGAATTCCATAAAAAATTCTGGGGTACTTGTAGATATCATCTTGCAAAATAAAAATATGGCTACAAGCATACGAAAGCCTCAAACCAGTCATTTTGGTTGGTTCCATGTAGCGGCCGGGGGCTCGGGGTGGCCCTTTTTTGCCCTCGGCTGCCTTCGTCCGAGGGGGCAGGGGTCCACAAAGGGTCCCCCATATTTCCACGAGGCGCCGGGAGGGGCATTCCCCCGGCAAGAACAGGCTCGGCAAAGATCACGCCTCGGGAGACCGCGCCGGGAGCGGCCAGGGGTGCCTCCGCGGTTCAGCCCCCGAGGGTACCCGGACCGAGTCAATCAACCTCGGGGCCGGGCGGGTCGCGTTAGGTGGCAGGGGGGGCTCGATCGAGGCACCTCCTGACAGCCTGAGTGGCACATTAATGAGCTCAACCACTCCACGTGAGCTTCATCATGGCGATCTACCAACCCTGCAAACCTACGCCTGCAGGGGGCGGGAGATCTTGTTGACAAGGACATAAGCACGTGACGCCCCTGAGCACACAGCCGCCGAGGCGCCACTCGAGTGGCATACGTCGATCAGGGCATTCAATGCAATGTCGGGGACGGGGCGCGTGAGGCCCCCGAGGGGCGTGCTGAACACGCGCTCCCTCCCCTATAAATATGGCTCTTACCCCATTTGCACAAGGATCCTCTCCCTACAACTCTCTCTCTCTCTCTAAGCTCTCCACTATACTTCTCCCTTAGTCACTGACTTAGCCATCGGAGTGCCTCCCCGGACCACCACCGTCCGGGCTAGGCACTAACGTGGTTGCTCCCTTGTGCAGGTACAATTCCGGCGTACCCCCACAGCTCAGCTCCCCCTCTCCGACGAGTCTCCAGTTACCAAACGAGGTCCAGACCAGCCCCTCTCCAGTCAGTGCAGTTCCAAACGGGCAAAGAGGCCAGTCCGGTGAAGGATTCCCCCACAATTGGCGACTCCGCTGGGGAAGAGACTGAGCTTATCTCTCCCAGACTCTCTTTTCTATTAGTGGTGGTTCTTCACTCTTGTTCAGGACTCCCTCCACCCCTCTTCCAAAGTTACTAAGATATGGCGAGCCTCGCCCTCGGCAGAGGCGCGTTCGACGCCGCAGGAGATTTCGTCGAGACCGCCGGTCGTGGAAGATACCACCAGGTCAGGGGTGATTTGGGGCTCACCCTCTCCCCCGTCCTCAACAGGGACGGGACCGTTACGATGGTGTCCAACGCCGCCGGCCCCAGCAACGCCCGCGCGGCGAGTGTCCTGTTTAGCATGAACGGCGATGTTGTCTCCCTTGACAACCTCACCTCCCCCGCCCGGAGAGAGGCGCTACCTCCACCTCCACCTCTCACCGTGGAGGCCGAAGTGGCCTTATTGAGAAAAGAGGTACTTGCCATGAAGCAAGCCACAAGCCAGCCCATGACTTCGAAGTCTGGGGGGCGACAGAAGACAAGGAGGCCCCCGTCGAGTGCAAGAAGCGAGGGAGCAAGAGTCCCAGTGTTCAAACGCCTCGGCCCTATCATTGAGGTTGACAGCCGGGGCACTGCCTTTGTCATCCCCCAGGAGCGCGCTCCATCCCGAAACCAGCAAACCACGGGGGAGCAGTCAGGGCGAACCGAGTATCAAGAGGATAGTGCCACTGCCTCGAGCGCTAGGGCGCCGAGCGGTCGCAGGAGCGATGACCGCACCCGGCAGACGCCGAAGGACCTTAGCAGAGGCAAGGACCCTGAAGGAGGTCCGGCCGAACGCCGGGAGCGTGGAGGAGCAAACCCGTCGGCTGTCCGAGGGAATCACCAACACCAGAGCTACTCGATTGATCGAGCTGGCGCCGGCCCCCCAAGTCGGTCGGGAGATCGACGGGGTGCTCGGGAGGATATCCCCGAGGACGATCGACGGGCTCGCCATGACAGGACTGGTGCCCTGGATGCCACCTCGGCGGGAAGGGGCGGCAACAACCGGGACCAGGGCCTTAACCTAGGCGAAAGGTATGAGCTCCGCCACCAGGGCGGCAGCATAGTGCTGGTCAACACTCGGACGGGTGGCCAGAAGATCTACCACCCCGAGGACGAGGCAGGGCATCCCGGCGGGAGAGAGGCCACTCCCTCCGCCAGGAGGCCCCATGCGAAGAGACGGTCGACCGAGCGGAGCAACGTGCATAACGACGCCGAGGTACGGCCCAGACACGCCGCCCAGCCCAAGAGAGCTTGCGGGGCACTCCAGGCGATTGACCATAGCCGCCACAATCCCAGCCAGTCCGACTCGCGGCTGGAAAAGGCTAGGCAATCACCCTTCGCGGCCGAGGTCGCCGATGTGATTCCCCCGAGGGGGTTCAAGATCCCAAAGTTTGATAAATACGAGCCAACCACGGATGCTATTACCCACGTACAGCAGTACCGGCTGGTCTCCGAGCTTTATGGACATAGTGATGCCCTCATGTGCAAAACTTTTTCCATGAGTTTGGGGACCACCGCCCTCATGTGGTACGGCCAGCTCGCCCCGGGATCAGTGTTTGACTTCGGCGAGCTCGAGCGCGCGTTCACGTCTCGGTTTGTGACAAGCAACACACAGCCGAAGACGCTCGACGCGCTGGTGAACATGAAGAGGGGGTCAGACGAGACCCTGAAGGAGTACATCGCCCGCTACTGGGAGGTGTACAGCCTTGTTGAAAACTGCGACCAAAAAGTGGCGGCCACCTCCTTCAAGAATGGTCTGGAGGACTCCTCGGACCTCTTCAAAGACCTTATGGTGCACCCCCCGAAGGACATGACCGAGCTCATGCGTACCGTGGACAGGTACCGAGAGCTGGAAGAGTTCCTGGTGAATAAGGCCTCAAGGGGAGGCGCCAGCAAGAGCTCCCCGAAGGAGGGGAAGAAGCAGGTCAACGACGTCAAGAAGGGGGGAAGGAACGAACCGGCTGGGGGAGGCGGTAACCGGGGCTACCGAGACAACTCTAGCCGGGACAACAATGCCCGAGGGAACGACAATGGGGGAGGATGGGAAAAGCCCCCCAGGAACGAAAACGACTTCGTGGCCGAGACGACCGTCTTCACCCTCCCAACCTATAGACTGCTATCAGAGATCGGCCGGTTGAGATGGTTTGAATGGCCCGAGGACAAGTTGGGCTCGGATCCGACCCAGAGGGGCAGGTGCACCTACCACAATGAGCCGGGGCACTACACGATAAGTTGCCGACCGTTCAAGGCACATCTGGAGCGGTTGGTTACCGAGGGGAGGCTAGAGCAATGGATTGATCGCACCAGAACGCCCGCCCCCACCCGGGGCCCTCTACCACTTCCCCCTCCACCACCGGGCCCGGCGCCCCCACAGGGAGGGCAACGGGGTCGGGGTGGGGTTGTCGAGACGATCCACGGTCCGGTCAGCAAGGACTTGGCTGAGGCAATGCACCAGGAGTTGATGCAAATCGAACAAGGGATGCAGGTGCTCTCGGTGGGGCAACCCCCGAAGCGGAAGTATCAGGAGCCGGAGGATCCCCACAAGATCTCCTTCACCGAGCTGGATCTGGAAGGGTTGCAGCTTCCCCACGAGGACGCCCTCGTGGTCGAGCTCGGGATAGATGACTCGGATGTCAAGAGAATATTAATCGACCAAGGGAGCTCCGCGGACGTCCTTTACTATTCGGCGTTCAAAGCCATCGGACGAACGCGCGGTGAGCTGACCCCCACGGACACCACGTTGGTGGGATTTGCTGGACATCCTGTGTACCCCCTCGGTAGCATCACCCTCCCGGTCGTGGCGGGGTCGATGCATCTGGAGATCGAATTCACGGTTGTGGACTCCCCGAGCCCCTACAACGCCATTCTTGGGCGGGGATGGCTCCACGCCATGAGGGCGATCGCCTCCACCCTCCATCAGTGCGTCCGATTCATCGGCGCGTCCGGGAAACAGGAGACCGCCTGGGGCGACCAGATGGCCTCAAGGAAATGCTTTGTGAGCGCTGTCCGAGTAAAGGACAGAAGGAGAGCAGATGCCGAGGCAAATCCAAAGGGGATTGAGATGCCCGACTCCACACCCGTCCTGAGGATGTCGGCCCCCTCAGCCGAGGAGAAGGCGTGGAGGACCTCCTCAAGGTACCAATCAACGAGGATGGCAAAGCAGGTACTTTTGGTAGGATCCGAGCTCTCTAATCCCAGCGCAACGACCTGATTCACTTCCTCAAGGACAACGTTGAGGTTTTCGCGTGGACTCCCTACGAGATGCCGGGGGTGAGCCCGGGCTTCATCACGCACAAACTCAACGTTGACCCGGCTAGGAAGACGGTGATACAGCGACCGAGAAAGTCCTCGGCGGTCCACTCGGACGCCGTGGTAGATGAGGTCCAAAAGCTGCTAGAAGCCGAGGCCATACGGGAAGTACGCTACCCAACTCCGGGCCGGTCAACACTGGTGGTGAAGAAGAAGACCGGCAAGTGGCGGGTGTGCGTCGACTACACCAACCTCAACGACGCCTGTCCGAAGGATTGTTTCCCTCTCCCTCGGATAGACCAGCTGGTGGACGCCACAGCCGGGCACGCAAGGCTGAGCTTCATGGATGTGTACCGAGGGTACCACCAGATAGCCATGGACGAAGGAGATGTGGAGAAGACGGCCTTCATCACGCCGAGGGGTACTTATTGCTACCAGGTGATGCCCTTCGGTCTGAAGAACGTCGGAGCCACCTATCAGAGGATGGTCTCCAAGATGTTCCAAAGGGAGCTCGGGGGACATCATGGAGGCCTACATCGACGACATGGTAATAAAGAGCAGACTCGCGGAGGACCACCTGAGTCACCTCGGCAAGGTCTTCGCCATACTCAGGGCTCACAAATTGCGGCTGAACGCCGAGAAGTGTGCCTTCGGGGTTGGCTCGGGGAAGTTTTTGGGATACCTCGTCACTCGGCGAGGCATCGAGGCGGATCCTAGTCAGGTCACCGCCATCCAACGACTCCGGGCCCCAACAACCATCAGGGAGGTCCAGCGACTCACCGGGATGGCGGCAGCCCTCAACCGCTTTATTAGCAAGTCCTCGGATGCCTGCCGCCCTTTCTTTGAGTCCATCAAGACCAGCAAGCGAGCGTTCCAGTGGAGCCCTGAGTGCGACAGGGCCCTGGCCGAGCTCAAGGGGTACATGGCTAGGGCCCCCCTCCTGGTTACCCCGGCGGAGGAGGAGGACCTCCAGCTGTACCTGGCGGTGTCGGAGCATGCGATAAGCTCGGCATTGGTTCGCCAGGAGGGGCCAGATCAGCAGCCCATCTACTACTCCAGCAAGACCATGCTCCCGGCCGAGACCAGATATCTGCCGCTAGAGAAGTTGGCACTTGCCCTCGTTACGGCGAAGCGCAAGCTTCTTCCCTACTTCCAGTGCCACACGATCGTCGTTATCACTGAGTACCCTCTCAGGGCCGTGCTCCGCAAGGCAGACCTCTCAGACAGGATTTGCAAGTGGTCAATGGAATTGGCCAACTTTGATATCCGTTATGAACCTCGGACTGCCATCAAGGGGCAAGCTCTGGCAGACTTTGTAGCCGAGCTTACCCCAAAGCTGGTGACCGAGGCGCAAGAGCGGGAAGGGGTGGCGGACGAACCCGGCCCTGTGCAGCCGGGGGTCGTCCTGAGGAGATCTCCCCCAAGGTCGGCGGTGATGTACTCCGGCGAGTCATGGCGCCTGCATGTCGACGGTGCCTCCAACAGCCGGGGGGCGGGGGCTGGCATAGTCCTCGTATCCCCCGAGGGAACCCTCCATGAGTGCGCCATGAGCATTGGCTTTCCGGCCACCAACAACGAAGCCGAGTACGAGGCTCTCATAGCGGGGCTTCGCCTCGCCCTGAACCTCGGCATAGAAGAGCTACAAGTCTACAGCGATTCCATGTTGGTGATCAACCAGCTCAACAGCGAGTACGGCTCGTGCGACAGCCGAATGCTGAGGTATCTCAGCCATGTCCTGAAGCTGCAGGAAGACTTCAAGAGGGTGGAGTTTTGCCACATCGGCCGAGCGCGAAATGCACACGCTGACGCCCTCGCTGCCCTCGGCTCGGCCTACTCCGAGGTCGGGGGCTCCCGGACGGTTATCCTTGGCGACATTCCCGCCCCCAGCTTTGAGCCCGGGCAGGAAGACGTCGCATGTATCACCCCCTTGGGTCCCAGCTGGATGGACCCCCTCGTCGCCTACCTTCGGGACGAGCGGCTCCCCGAAGACAAGAGAGTGGCACACCAGCTTCGGTGCCAAGCGGCCTCATACTTCCTCTCGGCGACCGGCCAACTCTACAAGCACACCTACATTGGCCCGGACCTACGTGTGCTCCACGAGGGGGAGATCCCACGGGTCCTCCATGAACTTCACGAGGGCAGCAGCGGCTGCCACTCGGGCGGTCGGTCCTTGGCCGAGCATGCTGTATCGCAGGGGTACTGGTGGCCCAAGATGCGGAACGCCACAAAAGATTATGTGAGGGACTACGGCCCCTGCCAGAGGCACTCTCCCCTCCTCCATCAGCCCACCCTTTTCCTCAACCCAGTCACTAGCCCATGGCCTTTTGCTCAGTGGGGGCTTGATATCGTCGGCGTGCTCCCCACCGCCCCCGGAGGATTCAAGCACCTTATAACCGCCACGGACTACTTCACGAAGTGGGTTGAGGCGGAACCCCTCATTCACATCACTGCAACGGAAGTAGAGCACTTCATCTGGAAAAACATTATTTCCAGATTTGGTGTCCCCTACGCTATAATCTCGGATAACGGTACCCAGTTCGTGGCCGAGGCCATAAAAACTTTGTGCAAAAAGAAGAACATCCGAGTTTACAATTCGACGGTGGCGTACCCTCAGGGGAACGGCCAGGCCGAGGCCTCCAACAAGTCCATCTCGGCTGGCCTCAAGAGGCGTTTGAACAACAAACGAGGGAAATGGGTTGAGGAGCTCCCCAAGGTCCTCTGGGGCTATCGCACCACCCCGAGGCGGGGGACGGGCCGAACGCCTTTCTCCATGGCTTATGGGATGGAGGCGGTTCTACCCCTCGCTGCCACGGCCCCGACCGAACGTACCGAGGCATTCCACCCTGCCACCAACGACGAACACATCGCCTCCGAGCTCAATCACGTCGAGGACCTCCGAGACGACGCGAACATCAGGTACGCCGCCTATCAACAAGAAGTGGCCCGGGGCTACAACAAGAACGTTAGGCTGCGTCCCTTCAATGTCGATGACCTCGTCCTTCGGGAGGTGGTCCAGAAGAAGAATAAGAAGAAGTTCATGCCTAACTGGGAGGGTCCGTTCAAGATCACGGCTAAGGCCGGCTATGGGGCTTACAAGCTTGCCGAGATGGATGGCACGGTTGTGGGCAACCCATGGAACGCCTCCAAGCTTAGGAAGTTCTATGGGTAGCCCAACTGTCTTTTTATATTTTTTTCCGCCCACGCTCGGTGATCTTTTGTATACCGAGCGGGACAATTTTTGAATGAACAACTGCTTTCTCCCTTAAAAACTCACGACTATGTTCGGTGGAACACTATTATGCTCGGAAACACCCGTCCTCGATTGAGCGCTCGGAAGACCGTTGGTGTCCGGTATAAAAACATCCTCGGCTTAGGTCCGAAATCGGGGGCTATCGAAGCGATTCCCCACCTAAGCCGAGACTTTTCCAACCGTACTCGATTGAGCTTACGTGTTTGGCCTCGGAAACACCCGTCCTCGATTGAGCGCTCGGAAGACCGTTGGTGTCCGGTATAAAAACATCCTCGGCTTAGGTCCGAAATCGGGGGCTATCAAAGCGATTCCCCACCTAAACCGAGATTTTCCCGAACATACTCGATTAAGCGAACGGAGGACCGCTGGTGTTCGGTCCAAAAAATTGGGGGCTATCGAAGCAACCCCCCACCTAAGCCGACACTTTTCAAACGTACTCTACAAAGATAACGTGTTCGGGAGAAAGCGTATCTCCACTCTCTTCGGCAGGAAGCAAACGTACTTTGCTCCCTCCCGAAGAGGGGCTATTATCTACTAGGAGCTCGGAGAGCTCGGCCTAGCGTCTATGCTCGGTTCACACATACTATCATACATTCAAGAGTTAGAAATTTTTAAACAAATTGTATAAAATCGGAGCAGTCATTCGTTCTTTCAAAATCAAAAGGGGGGGCTCGGCGGTGGTGCATCGTTCGGTGCCGGCCCCCGAAAAAAAAAAACCTGAGTTAAATATTACACAAAACACGAGACCTGGCTCGGTGCCCTAACAGTTCGGCGCCAGTCTCAACAGTTTAACGAAAATTGAAATAAACAGAAACAAGAAAATGGGGAGAGCTAAACAGTCTGGTCCTCGGGATCAACGTCCTCGGTTTCGGCCTCCGGCTCCTCCTCATCGCCATCATCCTCAAGCTCGTCCGCGGGCATCTCCGGGATCTGAGGCTCGGGAATCAGTGGGATGACCCTGGCTTCAGCTTCGGAAGCAGCACTGCGGGCGTCCACCCCTCGGATGTACGCCGAGGGGAAGCAATCGACGTGGCCACAACGGTAGCCTTTCTTGAACGCCGCCACTTCGATTTCTGCCGACTCCTGCAGGTACTGCTTCCCGGCCTCCTGCTCCCCCCTCTTGAAGCCGTTCTCGTCCGCCGCGGCCAGCATGTCCCGCTGCTCGACCTGGAGGTCCCGGAGCTTGGCCTCGGCGGCGTTGGCCCGGTCGATGGCGTCCTTGGCTTTGTCCTCCGCCGCCTTAGCCCGATCCTCGGCTATGCGGGCTCCAGCTTCGGCAGCCACCGCCCTGTCCTCGGCGGACTTGATCTGACCCTCAGCGCTTTGCTTTTCAAGGCTGAGGTCAGAGAGCTTCTTGCCGAGGCCGTTGATTTCAGCCCTCAGCAGCTCGGCGGCGGCCCTCTCCTCCTTCAGCTTGGCCCCGGCAGCCCTGGCGCCGCTGGCCAACGCCAGAGCCTTCTTGTGCACGGCTGTCGAGGCCTGGCTCGCCTGGAGAAAGCAAAAAGATCAGTACGGGGTATCAAAGCCTCGGGAAGAAAAATGGGCTTGGAATAAAAGTAACTATCCTTACCTTGACCAGGCAGCTGTGAAGCTCGACGAAGTTGTCGTCGAGGGAGAGAGCGTCCACGGCGGACATATCGGCGGGGAGGGCCAGTCCCTTCATCAAGACGTTGGCCACGTCCGGGTTAACTCGGACGCTATCCGCCGTGGTGAGCATCACTCCCCCCCGGCCAGCGTAAACCGGGGACCAGACCTCGGGGGCGCTCGGAGGAGACCCTACAGCCGCCTCACGGTTGGCCGTGGCTACCGCGCGGCCGGGTCCTCGGGGCTGCACCAGACCCTCGGGCGTGCGTTGGGAGGCAGCAGCTGTGTCGGAGGGCACACCCTGGTCCGACACCGCAGGAGTCTCCTCGGTGGACCTCGGAGGGGAGGGCGGAGTAAGGGTCTCGTCTCCCCGGAGCCTCTTCGCGGCCGGGTCGCTCGCGCCCTCGGGCTGTTCCTCCCGAGCCCTTCTATGGCCCGCCCCTCTTCCGACTCGTGGGCCGCGCCCTCGGCGCTCCCTTTGCTCCTGTTGCCTTAGTTGGGCGAGGGTGGGTCTTCCTGCCGCTGCAGCCATATCAACCCTCGGCTGTCTCTCCCGACCCCAAAGCTGCTCAAGCTCCTCGTCCGGAAGGGCGGCTCTTACCCTTGCAGGTCTCACTCTCGCAGGTCTCGTCCTCCTTTCTGGACCTCGGTGTAGGTAACCGTGGTAGCTTGGAGTGTAGCCGAGGAGAATGTGGGCTTGCTGCTGGCCGTGCGCAAAGAGAGCTTGGATGACCCTGTCGTCCGAGAACTCGAGCAGCCTCTTGGTGACGGTGGAGGTAACTGCAAAAAGAACAAAGCAAGAGATTCATTAGTCCTCGGCAACAACAGAATAAATTAGCAGCAGAGAAAAATGCAAAGGAAATACTCAAAAGGTACTCGGCTTACCAGGGTCCCCTCGGCGGTTGTTGAGGGGCCAGGTGTGAGGTTCCTCGGGGGCCCACGTATAGTTCACCCTCACCGTCACGTAGTTGTATTGGTGCTCCTCGAAGTCATAAAGATCTTCGATGAGATGGTCGTACTCGTTCCGAACGGCGAAGTAGTACTGTCGGAACTTCGGGCTGAGGCCCACGAGGTAAATCCCGAGGACGTCATATATCGTCGCCGGGATGTTGTACATCTCGGCCAGCTTCAATACCGAGCACAGCACCCGGTATACGTTTACCACGACCTGATGCGGACCGAGGTCGTAGTAGTGGAGAAACTGGCGAATCATCTTCGGGAAGGGGAAGCGGAGGCCCCCCTCGGTGATGGCCATTAGGGGGACCGTGACGTGGTCGTCCCCGTAGTAGATCCGGTCCCCGAGGAGCAGCTCGATCTCCACGTCGTCAGGAATCTCGTACTTTTTCCCGAAACGCCGCCAGGCGCTCGGGGTGTAGGGGGTCGAACTCCTTCAGGTAAGAGCACTCTCCCTCCCCGTACTTTGGGATGGGAGCCACCTCCCAGTCTTCCCCGAACTCGAGGACGCACGCCTCGGAACGTTGCGTCCTCGGGGCTTGTTCCTCCCCTTCGCCGCGCTCGGGAGGATTTGGGTTTGGTTCGGGAGTGTTGCTAATGGTTGGCTCTTCATCCCCGTTGCTCAGATCTACAATCACCGGGGGCTCGACGATCGGTGTAATAATCTCGACCTCGGGGGACTCGGGGGCCCTCGGTGATGCCGATTGCTCGGCGGCCCGGGATGACGAGGCCTCGGTCTCGGGGTCTGTTCTATCCCCTGACATCTGGTGGTACCCTTCAGGATAGACTGTCTGGAGGGGAGGGATGTTCAGTGCGGCGGGGGCTCGTGATCGGTAACGATTCCCGAGCTCGCGGATGTACGCTCGTGCTTGTTCGAAGTCGGCGTCTTCGTCGCTGTCAGAGATGACGAAGGGCTCGTTGCTCATCCAGCCAAGAACCTAAGAAAGAATGCACAAGGAACCCATCAGCAGTTGAATGCATGAAGGGCAGGGGTGCAACGGCATATTCCTATAAGGAATACGCTCGGCTACGCCGAGAGGACCTACCCACTCGGATTACTCTCGGCTGGAACTAAGGTGTGTTGTGTGCGCTCGGGAAAGGCCATCGCCCTCGGTGAGAGGCCTCGGAAGAACAGGTTGAGTATTCAACCTGTCCTCGGAAGAACACGTTGAATACTCAAGGTTTTCCAGAAAAGGCAGCCGTACGCCGCCGTACGCCGCCGTACGCCGCCGTAAAACTCACCGGAAAAACTCGAAAAAACAGAGCCGTTTTAAAATCGCAAAAAATACCCCAAAAAACGTGCAAAAACAGTTCAAAATACGTCAAAAAGCAAGAAAAAGACAGGAGGAAAGGATTTACCTTGAGTTTTGGTGGCAGAAGTGGCTGGGATTCGAGATTTGGGCTTGAGACTTTTGGAATTCCACGGCGGCGCAAAATTTCCGGTGAGATGCAAATTCGTCAGAATGACAGTGATTTTCTCTCTCACCCCCGAGTTGTATTTATAGAGGGGAGGGGGGAGTCAGGCGTCGCATTGAATAGGGAAGCGATGCGTCGCTCGGGAACGCCGCGCCGGCTCGGCCGCCAACAGATATTGACACCGTCCCCCACCAGTTCAAACGCTTTGGCGCGAATCTCAAACGACGGCTCGACGAGTGACGAGGCGACACGTGGCGATGACGCCGACACGCCACGAATCTCTGACATCGGATAAACCCAAACGTCGTGTCACGTCCTTTCAGCTTCAGAGGTGATGTGACGTTCCGAGCCAAGTGCTCGGGGAACACAACCGACACCTCGGGATACATTCACGATTCCCTCGGCGAAAATCCGGGCCGCTCGGACTTGTCAACTCCCCCACTTGGCCAGAACTGAGGAAGTTGAGGGGCTATTGTAGAGGCCGGGGGCTCGGGGTGGCCCTTTTTGCCCTCGGCTGCCTTCGTCCGAGGGGGCAGGGGTCCACAAAGGGTCCCCCATATTTCCACGAGGCGCCGGGAGGGGCATTCCCCCGGCAAGAACAGGCTCGGCAAAGATCACGCCTCGGGAGACCGCGCCGGGAGCGGCCAGGGGTGCCTCCGCGGTTCGGCCCCCGAGGGTACCCGGACCGAGTCAATCGACCTCGGGGCCGGGCGGGTCGCGTCAGGTGGCGGGGGGGCTCGATCGAGGCACCTCCTGACAGCCTGAGTGGCACATTAATGAGCTCAACCACTCCACGTGAGCTTCATCATGGCGATCTACCAACCCTGCAAACCTACGCCTGCAGGGGGCGGGAGATCTTGTTGACAAGGACATAAGCACGTGACGCCCCTGAGCACACAGCCGCCGAGGCGCCACTCGAGTGGCATACGTCGATCAGGGCATTCAATGCAATGTCGGGGACGGGGCGCGTGAGGCCCCCGAGGGGCGTGCTGAACACGCGCTCCCTCCCCTATAAATATGGCTCTTACCCCATTTGCACAAGGATCCTCTCCCTACAACTCTCTCTCTCTCTCTAAGCTCTCCACTATACTTCTCCCTTAGTCACTGACTTAGCCATCGGAGTGCCTCCCCGGACCACCACCATCCGGGCTAGGCACTAACGTGGTTGCTCCCTTGTGCAGGTACCATTCCGGCGTACCCCCACAGCTCCAGAGGTCCAGACCAGCCCCTCTCCAGTCAGTGCAGTTCCAAACGGGCAAAGAGGCCAGTCCGGTGAAGGATTCCCCCACATTCCACATTTGATAATTTTGGCACCGCAAGATTCGAAAGCCACAGTCTCTGTCTTATCCAAAATATCTTCTTTCATGGAATATAAAGGGCCTGTCAGAATGCCGGAGACGGCACTCGGATTTGAATTTTCCTCGGATATGTAATCATGGCCCCACTTATATATATCCAGCGTTTACGGCCTCCTCCCTGTCGTTAGCACCCATTGTCGTCGTCAGACCATCGTCATCCCGACATCCCATCTTGTGCAGGTGAAAATTCTTGATTTGGAAATTTTTCTGGCCTGACACGTTGATGGTGGGTTTAGATCTAGAAATTTTTCTGGCGTAACCGGGGCAAAAACATCGGCCGAAATTGATGGCAGATGGAGATGCTGGTGGTGGCGGTGAGTGCTGATTTGCTGTTTGTGGTAGGTGGAGGTGGTGGTTTGCCAAGAATGGGAAAGAAGAAAATGGGTTTTGTTTGCAGAGGTGTGGCGGTGAGTGTTTGCAGAGGGGTACGTGGGTCTGGTTTTTAGGATTAACAAAAACAAAAATGGGGTTATGTTTTCCTTAATTTTCTACTTTTTTTTAAACAAAAATTTCTTTTTTCACATAACATAAAAAGGCACATAACATAAATTTTGAGCTACAGTTCAGCATCAGGTAAAGTAAAATAAAAAAGAAGAAGAAGCTACAATTCAGCAATAAAGGTCATGTTCGTTTCCCAATTTAGTTTTAGTTTTAGTTTTGATGACATCATTATTTCTCTCATTTCTCTCTTTATCTCTCTCCACTCATTACACATTATGACATCATCAAAACTAAACTAAACTATTTAAGCAAACACAGCCAAAATATTTATAATAAAAAATGGGGTGTCAACATTTGTAATTTTTTAGTTTTCTAACTTTTCATTACATTAGTAAATTGGGGGCAATTAAGTATTTGACAACTTATTCTAGCATATCCACCTTCCAAATCCCTCTTCTCAAAATACCATCCAAATACCGGATTACAAATTCGCCTTTCTTAGGAGGTAGGTCCACCATCGTTACAGATCTACGCTCAAATCCACCCTTAGTACAAATCCACCCAAAATCATCTCCTGTATCCAAACGGGTTGCAAGGGACTTGGCTGTTAGCCGAGACTTCGGACTTAGGGATTTGTTTCATCTTGAGGTCTCAGGTTCAAGCTTTTAGTTTAAATTGGAAAATGCCAATTTTTTTGAAAACTGATGCGACAATCTGACACTTTCAATTTTTTTTTTTTTGAAACAAGTCAAGATATCATAAAAACGCCATCCGGCACCGATTACAACGAAAATAAGGATGAAGCCCAAACCACTAACAAGTGAAAAAGAGAACGACATTAAGCTGACTGGGCCACCGACTCGAAGACACACCTGTCGAAGCAGACCCGAGACCTAGGGGACGGAATGATGAATCCATTCCAAATGAAAGTGGTAGAGAAACAAACATGATTCCCAGCTCAATCCAACCCAACCCAATATAGCGCAAGTAATCGGGAGAAAACAAAGTAAAAAACTAACTAAACAAAGTAAACAAAATGACTAAACAAAGTAACCCAATAGCACAAGTGTAACCAGTGCTCACTGAGTCGACCCGCAGATCACCACCGAGTTGCACCATGAACCGCAGAAACAAAAGTCCAGAAGAACTGGTACACAGCCGAGAACCACTGAGTCGTCCCACCGAGTTCCAACGCGTCACACCGAGTTCAACCGAGTTCAATGAAAGTCACTTCCCCGGACCAAAATAAGCTTCCATAGCCGCCGCCCGTGGCATCCGGAAGCTTTATTAACCGGAGGGGGCCCAAACACCCAAGATCTACCCATTGTCGGGTCAGAGAGGTAAGGATCAAAGAAGAAATGGGGGTAATAGAGAGGGGAGGCTGTGGGTGGGGGGTTGTGGCAGTAGGAGGGGCTGATGCAGGAGCGAGGTGGAGGGGAGGGAGAATGAAGGTCGGTGGGAGGTGGAGATAACGGAGGAGAGAAAACGGATCTGGCCTGAGGCGGTGGGAAGGAGATAACAAGGCGACGAGTCCGGCCATGGGGTAGATGGTGGGTGTCCGGCGGAGGGTGGGGAGGAGGGGAGGGGTGGGGCGAAAAAGGCGGCAGCCCCACCCCTCAAAATCTCGGAAAAACTGGGGAAAACGGAGGTGTAGGAGAAATCTGGAGATGGAAGAGTGGAGAACAAGGGAGGAAAAACAAAGGAGGAGAAGGTGTGGGAGAAGGCCGGATAAGGTGGGGGCGGCTGCCGGCAGGAAAAGGGAGGAACCCTAGGGTATTCTAACTTTTAGAGAGAGAAACTCCCAAGGTAGTAGTAAGCCTTACGTTTAAATTTTACACCAACAAATCATCATTTCGAACCTTGATGACAAATTTCAAATACTTAAAAAGCATAAAACACATGCTTTTTTGAATTTCAAAATGAATATTCACAACATTAAAGTGGAGTATCAAGGTAAAGAGACCGAGAGCTTCTCTCTCTAAGAAGAAAACCCTAGCCGCCTTATATCTTCCTTCCCCTCAGTGAGGGAGCGGGAGGGGAGAGCTTTACCCTTGATGGGTATTTTCTTTCCTCTCATGTGAGAGCTGTTTTTCTCATCTTCAATATACCCCCTCTTTCCTGTGAGGATTTTCACTCTCTATTGTAGATTTGAGAGTTTCTTTGTGTTTTTCCCTCTTTTTCCTTTCTTTCAATTTATCCTTCATCATCGAGGTGCCGTTTCAAGTTCATGCAATGGTGGTGGTGGTGGTCCTTTGACGAAGCGCGGTGATGGCGATCCTAGTGGTCCGGTGATGAATCAACGTAGTTGGACTGGCTTGCCATCAGTGTGTAGACGTGATAATTGAGGATACAGAATACCTCAAGTTTGTGTTTGAAATGTGAGTTTTTCTTTTGTGTGTAGTGGCCCTTTGACAAAACAAGGTGGTAGCGATAGTGGTCCAATGACGAATCAACTCAATTGGACTGGCATGCCAATGTATGGACGTGATAATTAAGGATACCCAACGCCACCTCAATTTTGTGTTTAATTAGTGTGTTTTTTTCTTTTGTGTGTAGTGGATCCATTTTGTGGCTAAGAGAGGTAGTAGTGGTCTAGGTGTCCAAACCTAAGACTCCTTTGTGGCTTTCTAGTCCTCTATTAAAGGCGCATGCTACTTCTAGATGATTATCTCATGTATCTTTGTTCTCTATCAATGAGGCTTCCACCATTTTGACAACAAAATTAAAAAGAATTTCAAAATGCCAAAAATAGATTTGGTATAAGGAGTCAAATTTGAAGCAAATTGTGTGAAGCCAAATCCACATAGTATTTGACACTCCATTTGGCATCAAGGTTGGATCAAATGAGGATGCCAAAAGTAACAGTTTCTAGGCCACCTAGGATTTGAAGCCATGGGTTCGAAAGAGAGAAGTAGTTATACTTGTGAAGCTGCCATGACTGAGAGAGAGAGAGAGAGAGAGAGAGAGAGAGAGAGAGAGAGAGAGGTGGAAAACATATACACAGTAGCAGCAGACTAAGGGCATCTGCATTTGAGCCATTTAGGCCCAATTTAGAGTCAAATTTTTCTGACTCAGTTAGAAAATAACTAAAAGTCTTCATTTTTCCTCTCCATTTGACCGGGTTAAGGAGTGGGCTAGGGGAACCAATTTTGTGTCGGAGGCTATATGGTTGCTACCTGCCGCTTGTACAGTGGAGAACTCTAAGTGGGGTCCACGTGAATGAAACAAGAGAGAGTGAGAGGGAGGGATGGGGGGAGAGAGAGAGAGAGAGAGGTGGATTTGTCAGGTAAGAGAAAAAAAGAGAGGGGAAAAGGTACCCATGTGAGAGGGAGGTAGTGATACTTGGGTCCCACTTTTAACACTTAACCAACACTCTAAAATGTCTTAACAACCCCCTACCTAACAACCCCCTAACACATAATTTTTGGGACCTACTTTTTACACTTTTTGTCATATAACCAACAACTTTAGAAAGCTTCAAATCCGGATGCTCTAAAAGCTGCTTAAGTTAGAGAAGGGTTATGTGATGATTGATAAGAGCCCTAAATGACACAATGACAAAATTACCCTTGTTATTTTAATTTCAAAAAAAAATTATCCTTCTTTCTCACATTCTTGTACTATTAAAATTATTATCAGAATGAACAATAACTAGAAATACCAGATCAAAAAATAATATGGATAAATTAGTATTTCAATTAAATGCTGAACTCAAAATACAACTTATGTCCAATATTTGATATTTTGTTGTATAATGAAATTCATGCTATGACAAATTAGAGGAAAATATGGGAAAATTATTGATTTATAATAGGTGGTGGTGGTGGTAGCACTAAATTCGAAACGGTACTGGTACGTACCATTCCTATAAGACAACTAAGTACCATTCCTATAAGACAAATGGTACCCAAGCCGGAACGGTATTCAAAACCTTGATCCATACAGAGTTTTGCTCTGAGGTATGCGCAAGCTCGTCCTAACACCTTGTCATAAATAAATAGATAAATATATATATATATATATATATATACCGGTTCCCCTTACACTTAAAAAATACATAAAAAAACACACGATTTTGTTTTGAGCCCCACTGTAACGTTCTGAACCGTTGATCTTGTTTAAATGAGTAATATAGAGGGTCCTGCAAAAATTCAGCTTATTAGGATATCGGTAAGTGCTTGATCCAAATAGTTTTGCAAAAACTGTGACAGGAACTTGTGTTTTTAAAATCGTTTGGATCAAGCACTTACCGATATCTGATTGAGCTGAAATTTTGCAGGACCTTTTATTTTACTCATTTAAACAAGATTAGTGGTTCAAAACATCAGAAGGGGGCTCGGAAGAGTGTTGTGTTCTTTTAAGTGTGAGAGGAACCGCCCCATATATATATATATATATATATATATATATATATATATATATATATATATAGGTTCCACTTCTAGTCCGGACTCCGGACTTCCGGACCTCCGTGATCCGAGCATTTTTTTGACGATCCGATCCATCCAATGTGTTCAGAAGGTGTTTTCAAGGGTCCATGCGGAAAATCTTCAAAAAAAAATACCAGGAAAGGTTGATCCAAGCAGTTTTTGCAAAAACTGTAAATAAGTTTTTGCGAAAACTGCTTGGATCAAGCCCTTCCCTATATTTTTTTTTTAAGATTTTCCATGTGGACCCTTGAAAACACCTTCTGAACACATTGGACAGCTCGGATTTTCCAAAAATAATTTGCAACACAAAAAAATCACTTTTTTCTTATTCTCGGGAGGGTTTGGACTAGAAAAGTTATGTATATATATATATATATGTATAGGTTCCGCTTCTAAAACGGGATTCCCGTTTCCGGACCCCATGATCCAAACATTTTTTTGACGATCCGATCCGTCCAATGTGTTTAGAAGGTGTTTTCAAGGGTCCGAGCGGGAAATCTTCAAAAAAAAATACCGGGAAGGGCTTGATCCAAGCAGTTTTCTCAAAAACTTTAAATTTACAGTTTTTGCGAAAACTGCTTGGATCAAGCCCTTCCCGGTATTTTGTTTTGAAGATATCCCGCGTGGAACCTAGAAAACACCTTCTGAACACATTGGACGGCTCGGATTTTCCAAAAATAATTTGCAACACAAAAAAAAAATCAATTTTTTCTTGTTTCCGGGAGGAGTGGACTAGAAATTTTCCGTGTATATCTATATATATATATATATATATATATATAGAGAGAGAGAGAGAGAGAGAGAGAGAGCTAGATGCATAAATTAAAAAATTAGAATACGTCAAGATCAAGGTCAATTTTACTTCTCCATCATATAATTAAAAAACAAAACTAGAATCTTATTAGATATAATAAAAAACCTAGAATCTAGATATTTTTCTCTGAACTTATTAAAATGGGTAAATTTCACTAACCTCCCCTGAGGTTTCTGACAAATACAGAGACCTCCCTCAAGGTTTATGAAATAGCACTGACCTCCCTTACTTTTGAAAGTATTGTTGAGATTCCCCCTTCTGTTAACTTTTCACCTAAACACCGTTAGTTTGAGTATGAAACGACAAAAATACCCTTTATTTTCAACTATTCCAGCCACCAATTATCATCTATCAACTATTTATCCATTTGCATATTTATGTGTATATATATGTTGAAAATATAACTACACAAATGTTATGCATCCATAATGCCAAACTCCTTTTTTTTTTTTTAGAATATTTTTTCAATACCCAATTAAGCTCCTGTAATCACAAAAAGTGTGTCCACTTGGAATGACTTATTTAAGCCATTTCTTTTCATCTGCTTGAATCACATTTTTTAGTTTTCCTTTCTACTTTTTTCGACTTACCAGCAACAAAGAATTAAAAAAGTCAAAAGACAAATAAATAATACTCCATTGGTATTAATTGTCTAGTTCTATTGATCAGAAGAGTCAAAAGCAATCTAAAGAAATGTCTATTAATTGTCCTTAGAAAATTTCTTTTAGCCAATGGTAACTTATAACCTTGTAATTCCTACCGTTGATATGAATGCTTGGGTATTTTGGCATAGTAATCATGTTGTATTATCTTTTGGTCTGTTTATCTTTTTTGCTTTTGTTAGTTTTGCATTTTTTTTTTTTTTTGTGGATCATTGATTAGTCTGGAAAAGAGAAATTAGAAAAATAGGAACCAAAAAATGAATAAAGAAAAAATAATCCAAATCCAAAAAATCTGTCTATTTTGGATATTTTTTTCTTTAATAATATTTTATGTTTCTAATCGTAATTTTTAACTTTTCAGTTTCCTAGACGAACTAATAATCCATAAAAATAGACGCAAAAGTAACAATGGCACAAAACACTTGAATAAAGAAAAAATAATAATCCAAAAATATTGTTTAGCCAAAGCACCAGTTAGTGTAAAACTAGCAAAACTTGAAAAAAAGAAAAAAAAAAGAAGGTAAGTTAGACTAAACATAACATAATTTTCCTACTTACCATTCTGTTTTTTTTTTAGTTTTCTCCTTCACTCCATTCTTCTTTAATGCTGACATTAAATAATGAAAAATTAATATGGTTTAGGTTACACAATAGTCTTGACTTCGGATAAAATAAGCCAGTGTTAGATCAATTAGAAAGAAGGAAGCTTTGTTTTTTAAGGTCATTTATGTCATTTGCTACTTAAATTTAACACTGTTAGAGGGTTAACTAACTGAAGGGGGAATCTGAACCATATTTATAAAAGTAAGGGAGGTTAGTGCTATTTCAGAAACCTCAAGGGAGGTCTTTGTATTTGTCAGAAACCTCAAGGGAGGCCAGTGAAATTTACCCTATTAAAATTTACCATATTCCATTACCCAACCCGGATTCCATGGATCGTCATAGAACTGGGCCCCACCGTATGTGCAACCCCGAGGCCTCATTAACCACGGTGGACCCACCCTCACTTTTGGAAAATCTATCTCCTAGCAAAATCCCCACATTAAAACCTTGATGTAGCGAAGTTGGGCCCATACAATCACACATTATTTCCTCCATCTCATAATTTGATTTTAAATTATTTTGTTTGTCGTTTTTGAATAAAAATAAAATAATTTTCTCTGTTGTTTTTACAATAAATTTTCACCCATTTAAATAATTATTAGTTTTTTATTTTAACTTGAAAAATAATACGAATACGATTATAAAATATATAAATTGATAATTTTATGATCGGATTTCAATGTCATGAAGCCTAAATTTCCGTTGGAGAGGTTTCAAGTTGAAATAGGTGAAGCTACGATTGGTTAGCTCTTGTAATCTGACTTACTAACCATTTTATCGTGAAAAAAAATATTCCACTACGAATATACTTGGAAGTTTTAGATAAAAAAAAAATAATAAAATGTTTTTTATGTAGTTTCGATTTTTTTATAATAGCCCAAAGAACTAATGGGGTCATTTAAATATCTGATCTCGTCTAAATAAATTAAAAAGAAATTACATACTAAAGTACTTCGTTTTTTATGCAAAAAATGTACTCCCTACGTTCATTTTAAGTGTAGCGCTTCGTAATTCCAAGTTATCAAGAAAATATTATCATTACACATTTCACATCAACTTTTTTTTCAACTTTTACATTCATTTTCCACTATTGTCCTTGATGGAGATATCATCATTAAACATTACCCACTAACTTTTCAAAAAGAATCTACTTTTAAGGGCAAAATAGGAAATGTATCAACTTCTACCCATTAACTTTTCAACATCACACTTATTTAGGAACAACTCAAAATGGAATACACTGCTCTTTTTAAGCAACGGAAGGAGTATATCATTTCGTTGTGAACTAAAAGGGGATTGTTCACTTCATATTTTACCACTTGTCGATGTGGACGGAGAGGTGGCAATTATGGGGATGGTACCTATTTTATTCTTATTATAATTCTGTAGTTGTATTAATATTATAATTAGTATTAGTATTTTTATTATTTGTGCATGACACTTGCCTTAACCCTATTCTTTTTTTTTCTTTTTTTTTTGCAACGGAAACTTCAATTAACAATAGAAAAGAAAGGATAAGTGTCGATTACAACTAACAAACAAACAAAATCTAAACTCTAATTCTACACAAATTGTCGGATGGATTGGGGTGATTCATCAACAACAACAAGATCCTCTGATTTTTCGGCTCCCATGTGGGCAAGATGATCGGCGCTTTCATTAGCCCTCCTGAAGATGTGAGAGATAGTGGAGGAACTGCGAGCAAGCAAAGCCTATTCATTTGGAGGTTGAAAAGACATATGGCATCATCCTAGGCATTTAAAAGTTGAAAAGAAGTTATCTGGACAAGTGGAAGCAAATGATTGAAGAAAAAGAAATGTAGTTAATGGAAGTTATTCTTTTCACTTTTTGGTTTCCTATAAATAGCCTATTTGGGCTTCATTGTAATCTCTCCAATAAACCAAAGAATCTATCTTTATTTGTCTTTAACTTTTTGTCTTAATAATCCAATTTTGGGTTATAATTATGTTTGTACCATATTTGGACCACTCCTATCCAAGAGATTCGTCCAAATAGTAAGGAGATATCATCGTCTGACATATCAGCATGATATCTCTTGACACGTGGCGACGATATCACCTGTGTAGACACCCCGATTTTGAACCCAGGATGCGCTCGAGCATTCCCGATGATGAAATAGACCAATCGTGCATACCTCGAGGCTAAGAACAAGGCTTGAACTCACCGAACCACCCTAAACCATTCTAAACCCTCCTAGAACAACCTTAAACCAACCAAAATGACCAAAATACCCTTCAAACCATCCATAAACCATTTCAAAACAAACCCAAGCCTACACCATCTTCTAGTACATTCAAAACCCTATTTATTGATATATAATACGTCTCAATCCATTTTGAAATGAGGGAGATGTGTCCGTTTTACCAAAATGACTTGTTTTCCCAACCTTCTGAGGGTAAAATGGTCACATACTTGGATGTACAAATTATCTTGGGTTCAAACCACTTGGGTTAGAAACTACACTCGACAAGCTTTCCAACGCTTCAAACCACGCACGAAACGGAGTTCGGTAGCACCCGGGGCGGCCCCGCAAAGTTTTACCTTTTGAGCAACAGCCTTGAGCGCTCAAGCCCTGGACCTTGAGCGCTCAAACCCAAAAATCCCACCTTGAGCGCTCAAGCCCATGGCTTTGAGCGCTCAACTCTGATCCAGATCAGTTTTCTGCAGACCATCTAATCATGATATTCTACTGCAAGAGGAGCGTCTACCTACGTTTTCTACTTCCTAAATACACTTCCTAGACCCTTGAACATCTCCTCAATCACCCCCCAAACCCAATTCAAAAATTAAACCCATTTTCCTCCCATTTCTCTCTCTATATAAACCTCCTCCACTCCCTCACTCACAAGGTTTGGCTGCCCCTACTGCCATTTTCTCCCCCCATCAGATCAAACCCACTCTCTCTCATCACTTCAATCACGTTTTAGCCTCTCTCTCCTCCATAGCCACCATCCTCCATCATCTTCAACCTCCAAAACACCCAAAAACCTTCTTTAAAAGGCCTACAACACATGGGTCTTTGAAAAACCAACTACAACAGCCCCTCTCTCACTCTAATAAGCCATTTTACAGCCCATACATTCCATCAATTTCGTCCAAACCTAGCTCTTCCATCAAAACCCACCTCATCCAAGCCAAAATCACCATTTTAAGCTCAAATACTCCATCATCCACTCAATCAATCATTCAATCAGTCCTACACTCACACTCCTCTGTCCAAAATACTTCATCTATAGTTCATAAACACAGCCATTACCCATCCATTCATCAAACCATAAGTTCAAGCCTTGATCATAGCCGAAAAGGTAGAAAATCATGTGAAAATCATTGTTTTGGTCTTGCTGAGGGAGACCAGTGGGCTCATTCAAGTTCCTCATACTTGAAATGAGCCTTCAAGATCTGAAAAGTGTCAAGAAAAGCATTTTTAAAACTTGTTATTTTGGTATTCACTTTCCAAAATTCTTCAAAGTCCATGTTTCTGTCCAGTTTTGGGAAAATAAAGTATAATCATTGATTTGGGGTTGTTTGATCATCCAATGTCATGTTATAGCAGAATTTGGCGACCTGGAAGTGACTTGAGCGCTCAAGGCCTTACCCTTGAGCGCTCAATCCACTTTGAGCGCTCAAACCACAACAGAAAGTCAGTCACAGTGTTTCAGCCATAACTTTTTACTCCGAACTCCGTTTTCAACGTATTATATATCAAAACGTAGATAATTTGAAGGGCTACAACTTTGTAGTTTTATGTTCTTCTCATTTCTATATCAAAACCCTCCAAAACCTTCAAATAGTGTCGGAAAGACAAATAATTTTGTTCAAAATGGTGTTTTAAGTTCTATTTTTCTCCTTCATTGTCATTTTCCTTGTTTATACCATTCTGTCATCGCATTGTACACTTCACACAAGCATACACCATCACTTAGTTTGTGTTTTAATATTCATTTACGTGTTTGCCATTCCCGTATCCCCTATTTCGTGTTTAAAATCAAATTTCAAACATTTCCAAAATCCCACAAAATGTTGAGTAGAAACCGGTTCACGGACCGGGCGAGAGGGGTACCGTAAAACCCTTCCCCTCTCGTAACCAAACCCCCGAATCTGAGAAATCTTTGGTTCCGCCATGATCAGTGAAATCTTTTTTAAATGGGCAAACGAGTCATGTTTTTATCGGACCTCAAATCCGGGTGGCGACTCTAACAATCTTCAATCTTTTCAAACGCCAAAACCGAACCGTTTTCCAGTGGGCCGTCCAAAGCTGGCGACTCTGCTGGGGAATATTGGTTAATATATATTTTATTTAATTACACTTGTGCAATTTTTATTACACTTGTGTAATTTTATTGAAATATGTGTTAATCAAAGTGTGTTTAATTCGAAAGATGTTTTGTGGGATTTTTCAAATGTTTGAAATTTAATTTTTGCATTGCATTTGCATCGTTCTTAGCCCCGCTGGCGTGTTTTGGCAATCCTGCCCGGCTTGCCGGTGACAGGGAATCCCGAAATGCCCAGCAGCCCTCGACCGTGATAAATCACATCGTCACTATCGTTTTTAACGGTAGCGGTTTTGATTTTGAGTCCAGGGTACCCTCGGTGACCAAAACCGGCATTTGCATTTAGTTAACCATAGAACCCCACGTTAGATAACCAACCAATGTGTTAGGATTATGGGTTCCATCCTGTTACGTGCTATGTGTTACCGTCTTTCCAAGCATGCCATACTGCATACATGCATACACTTGCATCCGTACATATTCTCGTCTTGTTACGTTGTCAGCATAGCATAAGTTAGGTTCCCGACAGTTAGTAGGAGGTTGCCTTGGCCCGATGATGAGTCGTGCATCCCATATGCGCGTTGTTCTTACGAGTTAGCCTTTAGGACGACCGGACGTGGGAAAATTTGGATCATCAAATTCCTAAACACTGATCTAAACGGGTTTAAGGGACATTGGCCCGAGGAGGGTCAATCGCCCTTAGGCATCTGATCTTAGATCATTGTCGGAATTCGTGCGAATCAGAATTTCCCAAATCCGATCATCCGATATCAAGGACTTATCACTTTAAAGAAAAACTTGAGGATTGGGGCAATCTTCCAAAACTATCGAGTTCAGTCTAGGAGACTTTAAATCCATGGAGTTTGAGATACCTCCAGTGTTCGTCGTGCTCGAATGGCTCCCCGTGTTTCAGGCTAGCCTTAAGTGCATTCGTATCCGGATTTCAACAACCTTATTGCTCTGTCTCGGATGGTCTATAAGGAGATTGGCTCTGATTCCACGAAGCTTGGGATTTAACCTGCCTGTCACGACTTACCCGTGGTTGTTGTTTCAAACATCCGTGCAATGTCTTAAGTGAGACCGAGACCGGTAGTCTAGATCTTAGGACGACACGTTGCGACGACACATGCATGACATTTTCTTCAATAAAACCAGGGGCACAATCTGAATTTGACTCTTTGCTTTACTGTCAGTCCTGAATCAAGAAAACCTTGCCTGTTTGGATCCGACCGCCCGAACAAAGATTATCTCAACCTTTATCGCCAGTGTCTGGAACAAGTATGTCGGCAGATCAGGAACAAGATCCCCCGAATGAGATAGAGCAACTGAGGAAGGAACTGCAAGATGAGAGGGTCCGGAATGACACTCGAATTGCCCAACTCATGGCAATCATGATAAATATCCAAAGCCGGCTGCCTCCACCCCAACCTCAAATGCCCGAAGGCGGACCCCAAAACCAAGAAATTCCTAATGATGACCGCCAAGAGCAACCTGCTGAAAACACTCAATTGGCCGAGATGCTAGCCAAGATTGCTAAGCTTGAGGAGTCAGTAGCCAAGAACGAGCAACGGACAACCACCAGATTTGATATGGATAAGCTCTGCCTTTTCCCGGGTGCCAAACTCCCTAAGAAATTCAAACATGTGAACTTTGAGAAGTTCGATGGTACTAGGGATCCAAGGGGACACATTCAGGCATACGTGAGCTCCCTTTCATTGCAAGATGTTGATGAGCCCACTATGGCCCAAATGTTCCATGAAACTCTCACAGGGCCCGCACTTCAATGGCTCTTGTCTCTTGACATCTCAAGGAGGCAAACTTGGGATGAAATGGCGGCTGCTTTCATAAAGCAGTATGAGTACAATGTACAGCTCAAGGTTACTACTCGTGAACTTGAAAGTATCAAAATGAAAGAGAAAGAGTCCTTCGCAGAGTTTGTGAAAAGGTGGAGGGCGAAGGCGGCACAAATGACCGATCGCCCCAGTGATAAGGACCAAATGAGGATCATAACCAAGAATCTACAACCCGACTTGGCCCAGTATATGGTGATGGCCCAGGCACATAACTTTGAGACCTACTTTGAGACAGGCCTGTCAATTGAGGAAGCAATGCGGGACGACATTCTTGAAAAAGATGGCCCCATTCCAAAAACCAAGAACAACAACTCCGGGGATAACAACACCCTATATGCAAACACCTCATCCAGCTCCACAAAACACAACTCCAACCGAGCAGCACCCATCAACAAAATCACAGTCCAAACCAACCACTCCCAAAAACCACAAAGAACCCTCTCACAGTTCACCACACCCCTATCCTTGGTATATGAAGAACTCCACGAGGCCGGTCTTCTTAAACCACTCTCTCCAACTCCTTTACCTCAAAAGCTCCCAGCTTACCACGACCCAAACGCCTTTTGTGCCTTCCATCAAATGCCTGGTCATGCTACCGATGAGTGTCATCGCCTCCGCCACAAGATTCAAGATCTCATTGATAAAGGATCCATCTCTGCTCCACTGCGAAGCCGGACACCTCGCCGAACCAATGAACCATCAATGGACATGCAATAATTCAATCTTCCACGAGTCTTGGAAGTCTTCAAGTGTCAAGTCAAGTTTCACTTCTGATTGAGTCAGTTTGAATTTCGAGTCTGTTTATGTTTTCCTCGTCTATGTGTTTTCATTTTCGAGTCTGTAATATTTTGTTTGTTGTCAAAAAGAAAAAAGAAAAAGACCAAAAATAGAGTCAACTTTGTAGTCCTGAACTACGCGCGACCTGATTCCTTGCAAAGGGATACGTAGGCAACCCTTCGCGGTTCGGTCGTAACTATCAAAAATCAATGTTGTCCCCCGTTGTGTTAAAATTGTCAATCATAAACTTGGATTTTTGTAATAATACCTCAACTTGGAATTGTTTTCCACCATCATTTGAGAAACATGATAATCACTTCAAAACACGAGATGGATTTGGATTGAACTCTCGCCCCGTACAAGGAGGATTTTCAATGGACCATTCCCCAGCGCTATCAAGAAGCAATGCTTTGACACAGAAAAAGCCTGCTAGGTCGAAAACCCGTAAGGGCGGTCTAGGAAAAAGTTAAGGCAAAAAGCTCGCTAGATCAAACTTCAAAATGAGATCTAGGCAAAAGTTAGAGCAAGCATGAGTTCTCCACATCAAGTTGCACAATTCAAAATGAAGAAAGGCATTCTTTGTTTGATTCCCCACATAAATATCCATTGCAAAGCCCTTTTGAGCCTGAATCAATTTCCTTGAAAAAGAACCCAGCTAGGCAGCTATCCCCCACACTGGGGTGAAACAAGAAATATGAAAGTGTCAAACACATGACAGCCAGCAGAATAAAAGGGCCAAAGATACAAGCGTGTGAAGATTCAAAGTATCATAACAATGAAAGTGCCAAACTCATAGGCTTGTCAAATACATGGGTGCAACAAGATGAAGAACACTGAAGAAATTTGAAACGAATGAAAGGAAGTGCTCATTTAACCCCGAGGAAAAATGAGATGTTTTGAGCCTATAATCCTTCCTTTGTTAAGCCCATAACCTTGGCCCCATCATAACCTAGATAAAAGTCCTTTCAGATTGGAAAGTGCAACTTGATAGTGAGAATTCAAGTCAAAAGGGAACAGTCTAATCTCCCTTGAAAAAGTCAAAGCATTGTGCAAACACTGGCGTCATGCAAAGCAAAAATCCAAACTGGGGCATATCAACGAGTCTTCATCAGCAGCCCTCTAAACTTGGGCATTTTGAAGGAAAATCAATGAGGCATCATTAGCAATCTGGGGCATGGGTTCACGACAAGAAATCTTGTGTTTTATTGTAGATTTGAATGAACATCACTTGACGGAGTAAAACAATCACAAAATCAAAATCTAATTTTATCATGACAATTTCGACATCAATGGTGAAGCATGGTTGCCATCTTTCAGAAACTTTGGGTCAGCATAGTCTTTCGAGTTGACATGTTCTTCCGTATCAACCTTTGCTCACTCGGGGCACCCCAATCAAGCCATTCACATAGTTGCTCATATCCGTCATGTCAACCTGGTCAATCAAATTCCCCAAGCCTTGTCTGTCACAATCCACCCCCTTGTCAAAAAGGTCGATCAAATTCCTTGGCCTTGTCTGTCTTATCAATGTCCATCCTTTTGTCAAAAAGGCCGATCAAATTCCTTGGCCTTGTCGGTCTCATCAATGTCCATCCTTTTGTCCAAAAGGTCGATCAAATTCCTCGGCCTTGTAAAAATCCACCTATTTGTCAAACAGTCAATCATGTAGTCTTAATCTTGTCTATCCTTGACTCGTGGAAATGATTTCAATGCATCAAAGAACCCGTGTTTGGGTACATGGTCAATTGGTTGTCAAAACCATCAGCAGAGCCGAGAAAGAAAATCAGAATTGAGGATCATCATCTATGGGGCATGTCAGCCTAATGCCATTTCTGGGGGAAGCATACACCCAAATCCAGGACTGGGGCATAGAAGCCTAAAAGCCTCAAACCAATCCAAAACTCAAGTTTTGCTAAGCTCCAACCCAAACCTTGGCCTCAAGGGAAAGACAGTAAAGCAAAAGAGCCACCCATTGAGCCTCCTACTTTTTTAAAGAAGGAATGTTGTCGTTGTTGTCGTCGAGTGTTGATGCACGAGTCGCATACAATCGTCCTGCGGGACAGTTTTCAATCAATCGTCCTTGATAGGCGCGTAATATCACAGATATAAGCGCCTAAGTAGGGCAAATTAGAGCATTAGAGGTGCGTTTTATTTCATTTTCCACTTGATTCGGTGTTGTCTTTTGTTTTCGGTATTTGTGTTTGTTTTGTAGGAAACGGGCCGAAAAGGAGCACGGAAAGTGACACAAGGCATCGGGCATGCGGGGAACCGGTGGGACCCAAGCAAGGACGACCAAAAAGCTGAAAAGTCAACTTTGAGGCTCGGTATCGATACAGGGATTGTCCTGTATCGATACCCAAGCACCATTTTGGAAACAGAGGCCACGGGTATCGATACAGGACTTCTCCTGTATCGATACCGAGTGCCTTAAATTACCCGTTTTGACTTGCCACGTGTGTTGACTTCGGGGGAGGATAAATACCCCGTTTTTACTCCGAATTAGGGTTCCGATTTTTGTTTAGTTTTCTTATTATTTTCGCAGCCGCTTTTGCTTTGAAGGTATTACTTCCCGGTTATTTTCGGATCGAAGTTTTGGAGTTTTTCCGCTGATTCTCGCTTTGCTTCGGTAACGTTTCTATTTCTTTACATTAATCTCAGTTCGCGGGAGTTTGTCCGTGTTCTGAGGTTCGGATCTTTGTTTTAATTCGTATTCAAGTTAATAGCATGTTTAATTCCAAATTCTTGTTATTCGTTCTAGCTAATATGAGTGAGTAGATTTACAAGTATGGTCGCGGGGTGATTAACACACCGTGGCCAGGGCTGGATACGTTCTTGCTCCGATTTTCACGATTAATAAGGGAAAAAGCAATTTTAGGTTATTAAAGAACGTCCGTTGGACGAATCCGGGCATTGTCGGAGCCCATGTAACGCGAGGTACGGGGGACCAAAACCCTTTCTTCGTTGTACATGGGTAAACGGCGACCAAGGATTCGCATCCTTCGGGGTATCTTTCTCTCTCTAAAGTCAAACGGTTTGGAACAACGAATGGAGCAGGAAATATCCGGACCTGGTCACCGTGTTATGAACCCTACGACCGTACTTTCTTTTAAATAATTTAATTAAAATCAGTTTTTCTCTTAGGTTAATTAATTCACCAATCAAATCACAAGGGTGGCTACCTAAGAGCCGTGTTAAACATTAGCAACCCGAGTTTTTAGTAAGCACTTTCCACCTTCTCTGTGGATTCGATTCCGGTCTTACCGGGTATTATGCTACACCGGTCTCCGCCCTACGCTTGGGGCAACCCATTAAATTAGGTATAGGATTTCGGTCAAGCATTTTTGGCGCCGTTGCCGGGGAAGGCAAAAGGTGTTAAGAATTCGGGTAATTAGTGTCTATTTAATTTTAGCTTTCTTAAAAAATAAAAAAATAAAAAATAAACAGTTAGGCAAATTTTGAGTTGTTGTCTTTTAGGATTGAGTCAAGATAGGTAAAGGAAAGAAGGGTTCACCAAAAGGGGACCCACTCTTTTTCCGAGACCCGTCTAAGCGTCTTTGTAGGATAGATAAAGAGTCGTTGGTGGAAGTCCCACTAGCAGGTGCTTCGAGTCAGTTTGAGCCCGTGCCACTCCAGCTTGAGTGGTCGTCCACTCAATCCGAGTCTTCCGAGAGTCAATCTGATTCCACTCTGTTCTTAGAATTCCCCAATCCACTTTTTGACTTAGAGAGTGAGCCATCAATGGCGAAACAGAAGACTATGCGGGATTACAGGCATCCCGAGAGGATTACTCCTCTCGGCCCGATAGTTCTGCCGACTGAGACCGTGGAGGCACGCAATGCCTTCACTGTGAAACCAGGAACCCATAATGCTCTCCCTCTTTTCTATGGAAGGGAAAATGAGGACCCATATGAGCATGTCCGCCATTTTGAGGGGTTGGTGAGCACCCTAGCCACCACTACCCAATGGGAAAACGCTTGCCTTAAGCTTTTCCCTGCTTCTCTGAAAGATGGGGCGGACAAGTGGCTCAGGATGCAGAAAGAGCGGTCTCTCACCACATGGACCGCTGTTAGGGAGATATTTTATAGGAAGTACTTCTCAGAGAGTAAATCACAGCACCTGACTCAGCAACTCCAGTCGTTCAGACAAAAAGAGAGTGAGTCGTTTCTGAGGTGTTGGGAGAGGTTCAAGGACTTGTTGTTATCTTTACCCCACCATGGTTTTGAGAAACATCAGTTGGTGACCTTCTTCCAGCTGGGCCTAAACATTGCGACGGCCCAACAGATTGAGTACCTCTGTAGAGAGGGGGATTTCCTAGACAAGGCCCCAGAAGAGGCATGGGATTTCTTAGAGGAATTGGCCGAAAAACATAGAAGTTGGGAACCTTCCGACTTAGCTGATAGGGCCATAGCTGCGCAGGGACCCAGTG
This sequence comes from Vaccinium myrtillus, assembly GCA_016920895.1. Lineage (NCBI taxonomy): Eukaryota > Viridiplantae > Streptophyta > Magnoliopsida > Ericales > Ericaceae > Vaccinium > Vaccinium myrtillus. The sequence continues at coordinate 34,258,294 of CM029275.1, read as the reverse complement.
GGTCCGGTATTTTTCCCGTGAGCGTGAGAGAGCACACTGTCCAGTCCCAGTTGGACAAACTGACCAAACAGATGGAGGACTTGCGAATGAAGCAAGTCCACCAGGTGAATGATGTGAGGGTAGAGGAGGTGTGTGCATTATGTGAGTGTCCGGGGCATTCTGTGACTGCTTGCCCCGCATTTCCACTGGTTAAGGAGGTATACCAGAGCAACCAAGCTGAGGTTAATGCGGTGAACCAACGTTGGGATCCGTTCTCCAACACTTATAATCCAGGCTGGGCTCATCACCCAGCTCTGGGATGGAGAGATCCCAAAGCACCAGTGCAACCCCAGGCACCGCCTCAGCAACAGATGCAACCATTCCGGCCTCAGCAAGGCCAAATGTCCCAATACCGCTATCCCTCACAGAATCAGCAGGGGTTCAGTCCTTCATCTTTTGGACCACCCCCTGGCATAAATTACCCACCGAGGGATAAGCAGACTGATGACATGTTAAAAGCTCTCATGCAGTCTCAGTTGAGTTTCACCGAGCAAACCAAGCAAGCCATTGGAGACATTAGGTCTCAATTAACCCAGTTAACGGCAGTAGTTGGGCAAAACCAACAGGAGAGGGGAAAATTTCCCTCTCAACCTCAAGCCAATGCTGTCGGTTCTAATTATCTGGGAGATGGGTCAGGCACGAGTAATTTGAACTCTAGTCAGGAGGAAGCAAAGGCGATCACCACTCTCAGAAGTGGGAAGGTGATCGATAAGACTATTCCTTTGGTGCAAAAGCCAGTTCCACCTCCGGAGCTGGTCGCTGCACCAGTAGTTGTCCCTGCAGTGAGGAAGTGTACTGAGGAAGAGAGAGAAATAGAGTCACCTGAGGTGGTGGTGCCTGCTCCTGCGGCCCCCACGACTCCTTTGCCACTTGTTGCACCATATCCCCATCGTTTGGTGGCAAAGCCCAGCGTCAATGCGCATTTCCAGATTCTTGAGCTGTTCAAGAAGGTGCAGTTTCCTATCTCTTTGATGGAAGCCATTGACGCTATTCCTCAGTTCGCTAAAGTGCTTAAAGAGATGTGCACGTCAAAACGGAGAACTAAGAGTCAGTGCAACGTGCTACTGACGGAGCAAGTGAGCTCCATTCTCCAAGCTGATATTCCGATTAAGCGGAAAGACCCAGGTTGTCCCACTATCCCTATAGCTATTGCGGGCCAGAGTTTCGAGAAAGCTTTACTAGATTTGGGAGCAAGTGTCAACTTGCTCCCATATTCGGTTTATCTGAAATTAGGCCTAGGTGATCTAAAAGCCACACCGGTCACGCTACAGCTGGCTGACCGGAGTGTGAGAATTCCGAAGGGGGTAGTGGAGGATGTTTTGATTCAGGTAGGGGAGTTTCTGTTCCCCGTGGATTTCATTGTCTTGGACACGTGTCCAATCCCGGAAGTCTTTGAGAAGACTCCCATTATCCTTGGCCGTCCATTCTTAGCCACCTCCAGTGCTGTAATGAATTGCAAAACTGGACAAGTCCAATTATCATTTGGGGACTTGAAAATGGAGGTGAATGTCTACAGTGTTGATAGTCGGGTAGAGGATGAGGAGATCTATGAGGTTAGTTTGATCGACACGCTGGTGCAAGAGCATGTCGAGAATATGTTGTATAAGGATCCTCTGGAGATAGCCCTAACCGCCAATGAGGCGTCATTTTTAGATTCTCCAGAGGTTGGGAGTTTGATGGAGATGCTAGCAATAGAGGATATATGTGGCGCCGTTTGGGACCCAGTTCTCGAACCGCTGGGCGCCCCATTATCTAAAGCTCTCCCATCCTCGGTCCAGCCGCCAAAACCTGAATTGAAGCCTCTGCCGGATACGTTGAAATATGCCTTTCTCAAAGGTAGTGATACGTTTCCAGTGGTGATCTCCTCCTCCTTGGAGGTGGATCAAGAGGCTAAATTACTTGCCCTGCTGAGAGAGCATATAGGGGCGATTGGCTGGACGATAGCAGATCTTCAGGGTATTAGTCCTAGGATGTGTACACACCGCATTTTTCTTGATGAGGATGTGAAGCCTTCTAGGCAACCTCAGCGCCGTCTGAACCCCAATATGAAGGAGGTGGTTAGGACGGAAGTGCTTAAGCTGTTAGATGCGGGTATCATTTACCCGATTGCCCATAGTGAGTGGGTAAGTCCTGTGCAGGTTGTGCCTAAGAAGGCAGGAGTGACAGTAGTGAGGAATGAGGAGGGAGAGTTAGTGCCAACCCGTGTTCAGACCGGGTGGCGAGTTTGCATAAACTACCGGAAGCTCAACGCGAGCACCCGGAAGGACCATTTTCCCCTCCCATTCATTGACCAGATTTTAGAGAGAGTCGCGGGCAAAGCGTTTTATTGCTTCCTGGATGGATACTCTGGCTACAATCAGATTGAGGTAGCCATGGAGGACCAGGAAAAGACCACTTTTACGTGCCCGTATGGTACTTTTGCCTACCGTCGCATGCCTTTTGGCTTGTGCAACGCTCCCGGCACCTTTTCAAGGTGTATGATGGGGATTTTTAGCGACATGGTAGAGAAAATAGTTGAGGTTTTCATGGATGACTTTTCAGTTTTCGGGGATTCTTTTGACGAATGCCTCGATAACTTAGGAAGAGTCTTGACCAGATGCGAGGAGAAGCACCTTGTGCTGAATTGGGAGAAGTGCCACTTCATGGTGACCCAAGGTATTGTGTTGGGACACATTGTCTCATCCAAGGGTATTGAGGTGGACAAGGCGAAGATAGACTTAATTGCCAATCTTCCCACTCCAAAGACTGTCAGGGATATCCGGTCATTTCTAGGTCACGCCGGTTTTTACCGGCGATTCATTAAGGATTTCAGCGCTATCTCCCGGCCTTTGTGTCATTTGTTAGCGAAGGACACACCCTTTGTGTGGTCCGACGCTTGTGAGGGGGCATTCCAGAAATTGAAGCGGAGTCTCACAACTCCGCCAATTGTTCAGTCCCCAGATTGGGATTTGCCGTTTGAGCTTATGTGTGACGCGTCCGACTATGCAGTCGGAGCAGTTTTAGGTCAGAGGCGAGGGAAAGATCCCTGTGTGATATATTATGCGAGCAAGACTTTGAATGAGGCACAACTGAATTATACCACCACTGAGAAGAAGTTATTAGCAGTTGTGTTTGCCTTAGATAAATTCTGGTCCTACTTGGTGGGGTCGCAGATTGTGGTGTATACCGATCATGCGGCCTTGAGGTATTTGATGACCAAGCAGGATGCGAAGGCTCGCCTTATCCGGTGGATTCTTTTGCTGCAAGAATTCCACCTCATCATTAAGGATAAGAAAGGGGTAGAGAATGTAGTAGCGGACCACCTGTCTCGTTTGGAGTTTGAGGACCCCACCTCTCATCTCCCTATTGTGGATACTTTTCCCGACGAGCAGTTGTTTGCTGCTAATACGTGCCCGTGGTTTGCAGATATCGCCAACTATTTGGTGACTGGGCAGATTCCACCCCATTGGTCTACATCTGAGAAGCAGTGATTTTTGAGAGAGGTCCGGCAGTATATTTTCGATGATCCCTATGTGTTTAAGTACTGCGCGGACCAGATAGTGCGTCGTTGTGTCCCCGAGGTTGATCAGAGGGGAATTCTTGAGTTTTGTCACTCAGAGGCGTGTGGCGGTCATTTTTCCGCCAAGAAAACCACCGCCAAGGTTTTGCAGTGTGGCTTCTTTTGGCCAAATCTATTTAAGGATGCTTATATGTTTTGCAAGTCTTGTGACCGGTGTCAGAAATTAGGTAAAGTCGGCCCGAGAAATATGATGCCCCTCCACAGTATTTACGTGTTGGAGGTTTTCGATTGTTGGGGCATTGATTTCATGGGCCCATTTCCGATGTCACATGGTTTTGAGTATATCCTTCTGGCGGTGGATTATGTGTCTAAGTGGGTAGAGGCGATTCCTACTAGGACTAGTGATTCTAAAGTGGTGGTCGAGTTTTTAAAAAGTCATGTGTTGTCGAGATTTGGCATGCCACGTGCCATTATCTCTGATCAGGGCACCCACTTTTGTAATAGGTCCTTTGAGGCATTAATGAGGAAGTATGGCATCTCTCACAAGGTGTCTACAGCCTATCACCCTCAGACAAATGGCCAGGCTGAGCTGGCCAATCGGGAGATTAAGGGTATTTTAGAGAAAACAGTAAACCCGAGTAGGAAGGACTGGTCCCTGCGACTGATCGATGCGTTGTGGGCCTACCGCACTGCTTACAAGACCGTGTTGGGTGCTTCACCCTATCGGCTTGTTTACGGTAAGGCCTGCCACCTGCCCGTGGAGATGGAGCATAAGGCCCATTGGGCCATTAAGACGGTGAACGCGAGTTTGCCAGAGGCAGGTGCCCATAGGAAGCTCCAACTGTGTGAGCTTGAGGAAATTCGGAATGACGCGTATGAGAGTACGAGTATCTACAAAGCTAAGGTTAAGGCGTACCATGATAGGAATATCCAGCGCAAAACCTTTAGTACTGGGCAGAAAGTTTTATTATATAACTCGCGCATTCACTTATTTCCAGGGAAGTTGAGATCTCGTTGGGATGGTCCGTATGTAGTCCATCAGGTTTACCCGAACGGTTCTATAGATGTCTGTGACCCTAAGGATAATCATATTTTCAAAGTTAATGGGCAGCGTCTTAAACCATTTCTAGAAATCATCGACATAGGTGAACCTGAGGAGGTTTTGGTTGATCCCATCTACTTGGATACTCCCGTAGTTTAGCCGTTGGGCTGTGTTTTTACGGGTAGCTCACGCGTACCATGCTCTTCATTGAGTGTGGACCCGACTCCTAGTGACAGGGGTACCCATCATTGACTTGGGTATTTATAGCTTCACACGCCGCTATTTAAATAAGGATCGTGTGCCCAGCTCCGGTTAGTAAGGGCGTTTTCGGAAAAGAAAAAAATAATATAATAATAATTTCGGTCCGGTATAGCCACCTAATTTCTAGCCTTAAATTTGTGTATCTGGGTTTCGAACAATCTTATTGCCGTGTCTCGGATAGTCATAAAAGACGATTGGCTCTGATTGCTTTAAGGAAGAACCTTGAGTAATTTAACCTGTTGAGTCATGACTTACCCGGGATTGTTATGATGACCTTCTCTACACAAATTTAAGTGAGGAATTAGGGAGAAAAGTAGTACCCGTGTCTTTCACGTGACGAAAGTGGTGGTGTATTTTCTTTTTCTGTTTTTGCTTTTTGGTTTTTCTGTGTATGCCCGGATACCACGTGCCGGGCTGGACTGACGTGTTTTGCAGGTTGCACGGTGAGCGTACCTGAAATTCCTCGTATATCGGCCGAGGTCATGGTGGTTGGCTGCCACCCGGAGGTCCAGTTTTTCCCCTTGTTATTCAGTTTTTTTTTTTCTGTCTCCATGCTCTGGGGACATAGCATTATTCTAGTTGGGGGGAGGGTATACTTTGTATTTATTCAGCGTTGCTAGTTAGTTTTTGGGGATACGGGTGTTATGTATCTTGTGAGTACCATCGAGCGAATATTTAACTTGAATGTATGCCTGTTTAATTTGAATGCATGCATATATTTGGCTATATACGTTGAGCATGATGCACTGTCAAGCATGTGAATGAGTGTCCCCACATTGATAATAGCGTATCCTGAATAACATTCCCATGTTCTTTGTATTCCGTTCTGCAATCGTGCTTGCGACCTTGGATTGTGTCGTAGATGGTGTCGCCCCAAGCGTAGGGCTAGGTCGGCGGTAGCATAATAACCGATAAGACCGGGTCGAATCCACAGGGACCGAACGCACCCGGCGTGAGAGTTGATTCGCGACTGTTGGTTTTAGCCTTAAAGCGGCAAACTTGTTTTGTGATTTGATTGGTGGAATTCTCTTAACTTCGTGAATGACTCGGAAGATTAAAAAGACTAATTAAAACAAGGCTAAGTCAAGGGGTTCACAACACCCATGCCTTAGGCCGATTCGTTCTCCTCTAAGATAACCGGCTCGGGGACGTCGTTAAACAACCCCGAACGGAAGGTTTGGAATTTAAACTCATTCAACTAGAAATGGTGTTTATCAAAGATTAGGATTTTTTTGGTTAATTTGGCAAACGGCCGAATTGACATCGCCCTAAGCATCACACGTGTCAAGTAGATAAACCCTTGGCTACGTGTGATCAAAGAGATTAACAAACCCGAGCTTTGGTACATAAAATAAATCCTATCTCTTTGTTCAACAACCGATGTTTGCATTATGGAGAGAAGAGCGAATAAACCTAAGTCACGGGGTGCTAATCACCCCATGACCGAGCCTATAACGACTACTCAATCATAACTAAGAAAGACATGCCTAATTTTGCAAAGGAAATAAAGAACATGACAAATAACTTAATAAACTGATTTTTAAGGTGTATCCTAGATTAGCCTACAACTTTAAGTCTTAAGAAAATCACCAACAACACTTATTAACTTGAGTTTTATGAAGGAAATGACTAGAACAACACAAACACTAAAAACTTGATGAAAATGCAAATTAACTAGATTACTAGGAAGGTCTAAGCAAGAGCTACAAGATTAATAAACATGAAATTAATGTAAGACAATAACTTACATGGGAAAAACTAGAGAGAGAAAGCTTCCAAAGTCCTCCAATGGAGGAGCAAAAACTAACTAAGGAGGAAGGAGAAGAGAGGAGAGAGGGGGAGAGGGAAATATATACAAACACCTTCCATCTCTCTCAAAATATCCTATAATGCTTTTAATAGAAACTTTCCATAAGTAGAAAGTACAAAAAGTGCTCAAAAAATGATGCCCGGAGGGGTTTGGATCGATCCATGATGGGTCTGGATCGATCCAAGGTTGTCTGGTGGTCATTGGGCATGAAGTGGATCGATCCACTATAGGTCTGGATCGATCCAGATGATTTTTTGAAGTGTGGATCGATCCAACTTCATCATGGATCGATCCAGATGAGTCTGGACCATTTTTCATTCATGTGGATCGATCCACATTACTTCTGGATCGATCCAGAAGTGTTTGTTCGGGCAGATTTTTGATCCAACTTCGCGGGCACGCCCCGGCTTCGTCCGAACTCGGAATGAGGTGATTCTTGAACCGTTGGAAAGCTCTATGAGTCTACTTTCAAACCCAATTGACTTCATCTTCATAGCCTTTGTATCTTGAGAGAAATGAGCCTTTTTCTATCGGTTGGTCAGATTTTCTCGAGGCTCATAACTCCAAATTTCTTGTTCTTTTGTTCCGGGCCTTCCTTGAACCTTCCAAAGCTTCTTGAATCGACTTCTAAGCTTCGGCGATTGTCCTCCACGGCATTGCGGGACCTTGGGTACTTCCGGATACAACCGGGGATTATTTGGAGCTTTGGACACGCCTTTTAGCTCCGATTTTCTGAAACTCATCAAAAACACAACTTGCGCAAAATCAATCGTATAAAAGCACAAAATGCACATGCGTGTGATTACAACGAGCGAGATAAGCCCGGTTATATACAACATTTGGGGCTTATCAAATCGCATAAAATAATAGGCTTTTCTTTTGCAAGTAAGAGACTAGTTATTTTTCATGCATTTGTGAGAGTGAATAACGTGCATAGGGGATGAAACAAGGCCATTTTGCATGATTAAACCACATAGGAGTCTCTTTGACCCATCTTAAACCAGTCCGAGTCAGTTCCCGTGTCTAACCTAGGAAACCGGTGTTTTTGGTTGGATTCAAGTTGGGGGGGAAGTCAAGCTCCGTGCATCATAAGTGTAGTACTGTTGTGAAAATTTGGAAGCAATGTGCTTGTGAAGGATTAATAATTGAAGAAGTCTGACGAGGTGTCATGTTTTGGAAACCAAAACCTATAAACCCCAGCCAATGATATTCGCTTAAAAAATAAAATAAAATAAAATAAAATAAAAACTTGTCGGTATCGATACAGCAAAAGTGTTGTATCAATACCGGTTGTCCCTTTCGCGAACAGAACATACTGGTATCGATACAGGACTTCTCCTGTATCGATACCGAGACCCTTATACGCGAATTTTTAAGGGTTCAGCCGGTCATTCTTACCCATTCTTCATCTTCTTCCCCACCTTCTCTCTCTCTCTCTCTCTAACCTTAACCCACGAAAAACCTCCATAGCCATCACCTTCAAACCTCCATAACTCCACCAAAACTCACCCAAATTCCACCAAACTTCACCAAAACACTCCTCTTCTCCACCTCTACCACATATACCTCTCAAATCCTTTCCAAATCCCTTATCCTTCCAGATCTAAAAAAAAAAAAACCCTAAATTTCCAAAACCCTAAATTTCCAAAACCCAATTTTCCAAAACCCATCTCCAAAACATGGCACCTAAGAGGATTCCCGCTAGCGCTAAGGGAAAAGGGACAGCCTCCTCTAGTGCCGCTCCAGAGCAAGCGGCCGGGGGCCGGAGGACTAAAGATCAGATTGCCCGGGATGAGCGGGGAAAGTGGGAGGCGTCCATTGAGCAGAGGGGCGTCAAGAACGAACGCCATATTATCCGGGACGGGTTTCTCCCAAACGACGCCACCATCCAAGCCATTGTGCGACAAGGTATGGCGTTTTGGTTCGAACCAAACCCCGGTTATAACTTAGAACTTGTGAGGGAATTCTATAAAAAATTTCATACACCAGCATCCGGAACTGCATTTAGTTCCGCGACTCAGATAACCTCGAAAGTTGCTAGGACTCCCATTATAATCACACCCGATGCTATAGCTGCAAGTTTGCGCTATCATAGGCCGACCGATACGAATTACCCATGCCCCGCTGAGGATTTTGTCCCGCACACAGTGACGGGATTTTGTATGAGAAACGTAGAGATGCTAGAATTCCTCACCGGCCGGGCAAGTTTAGGGATGCATATCGGTTTGTGAACCAAGTGGTTTGCTACAATCTGGACCCGAGGGCAACTGAAAATAAGCCCTCTGAGACTACTGGGAATATGTTGACAGCTTTCATGGATCCGGATACTGTGTGACGGGCATTGTTCATTTACTCGAAGATTATCGACTTCCGTGATGCCCCAACACAGACCCGAATGCCATTCCCTTGCCTGATTACGGCCATTGCTAGAGACTCCGGATTGCAAGGGGCCAAATGGTTCAACAACGATCCACTAGTCCCTGGGCCAATTGATAGCACCATTCTTACTAAGAGCATAGCCCAGTCTCGAGGAGCAAGAGGAAGAGCTTATTTGACTACCGAACCACCAGCCAACGCAACCAACACCACTTGGCTGCAGAAGATTTTTTGCCAAGGGGTCGCTACCATCCGGAGCCATCAGAAGATCAAGAGGGAGGTGCGACAAAATTCGAGAATGCAGCAGATGATGAATCACCGGGAAGAGTGGATGGTGGGGAAACTTGAGGGAACGACTTCGACTCCATATGTTCCGCTAGAGTTGCCCGAGCTGGAGGTCAGCGATGATTTCGCTGATGGTGAACCAGAGGAGGAGGAGCTTGAGTCGGATTGAGTGATCACTTGTGTTGCATGGGGCTGACTTTAGGGTAGGTAGTGATAGTTGGAGGTGTTATTCTATGTTGGGATTTTCTGTTATTTCATGTTGGGTACTTTGTTATTTTATGTGGAACTTTTGTCTGTTTTTCTTTTGGGTTTGTAATATAACCTGTATGGATGATGTTTCTATTTTTATTATTAGGTTGTGGACTTGGTTTGGGTGGCGCCGATGGGCCGTCACCTGATTATAGGCCGTCACCTGATTTTGCAGTTTCCTATTGTTGTTCTAACCAAGGTCAATATAATCCAAAAAGTCCTTAGTCGATCGTGTGCACGTGTTTTATCTCTCACTTATGCATGATTCATAATGATGTTGCTTATTTTGTGAAATCACGGTTGGGCATATTGTGCATGTTGTGCGTTATTTCTTGCTAAGCGCTCACTTTGATTGGCACGTGGAAACCAGTTGTTCGGTTTCACGCATCTCGCCAAGCGCTTGTATGGGATGTTGAGTGATCTAGTGAGTTGTGTGACGCGATTATTCTTGTTGGGATATTTATTCGCGCATGTAGAACTATGCTAACCATGATCAACTTTCTGTCAAAGCATGCATGCATTTGAGTTACAGGCATATTAGGAGGGGAATATCTTTTGCTATGTTTGATTACTTCTACAGGTGTCATGACCCCCGTACCCCCGTTGGTGTTTTTCTAGTTTCCTTTCATTGTTTTATTTTCGTTCGTTCCTAGGGACTAGCAACGCTCAAGTTGGGGGGTGTGATAGGCGCGTAATATCACAGATATAAGCGCCTAAGTAGGGCAAATTAGAGCATTAGAGGCGCGTTTTATTTCATTTTCCACTTGATTCGGTGTTGTCTTTTGTTTTCGGTGTTTGTGTTTGTTTTGTAGGAAACGGGCCGAAAAGGAGCACGGAAAGTGACACAAGGCATCGGGCATGCGGGGAACCGGTGGGACCCAAGCAAGGACGACCAAAAAGCTGAAAAGTCAACTTTAAGGCTCGGTATCGATACAGGGATTGTCCTGTATCGATACCCAAGCACCATTTTGGAAACAGAGGCCACGGGTATCGATACAGGACTTCTCCTGTATCGATACCGAGTGCCTTAAATTACCCGTTTTGACTTGCCACGTGTGTTGACTTCGGGGGAGGATAAATACCCCGTTTTTACTCCGAATTAGGGTTCCGATTTTTGTTTAGTTTTCTTATTATTTTCGCAGCCGCTTTTGCTTTGAAGGTATTACTTCCCGGTTATTTTCGGATCGAAGTTTTGGAGTTTTTCCGCTGATTCTCGCTTTGCTTCGGTAACGTTTCTATTTCTTTACATTAATCTCAGTTCGCGGGAGTTTGTCCGTGTTCTGAGGTTCGGATCTTTGTTTTAATTCGTATTCAAGTTAATAGCATGTTTAATTCCAAATTCTTGTTATTCGTTCTAGCTAATATGAGTGAGTAGATTTACAAGTATGGTCGCGGGGTGATTAACACACCGTGGCCAGGGCTGGATACGTTCTTGCTCCGATTTTCACGATTAATAAGGGAAAAAGCAATTTTAGGTTATTAAAGAACGTCCGTTGGACGAATCCGGGCATTGTCGGAGCCCATGTAACGCGAGGTACGGGGGACCAAAACCCGTTCTTCGCTGTACATGGGTAAACGGCGACCAAGGATTCGCATCCTTCGGGGTATCTTTCTCTCTCTAAAGTCAAACGGTTTGGAACAACAAATGGAGCAGGAAATATCCGGACCTGGTCACCGTGTTATGAACCCTACGACCGTACTTTCTTTTAAATAATTTAATTAAAATCAGTTTTTCTCTTAGGTTAATTAATTCACCAATCAAATCACAAGGGTGGCTACCTAAGAGCCGTGTTAAACATTAGCAACCCGAGTTTTTAGTAAGCACTTTCCACCTTCTCTGTGGATTCGATTCCGGTCTTACCGAGTATTATGCTACACCGGTCTCCGCCCTACACTTGGGGCAACCCATTAAATTAGGTATAGGATTTCGGTCAAGCAGTCCTCAATCGTCTTGAGGGACAACTTTTAAATCAATGGTCCTAAGGGACAACTTTTAAGTCAATGATCCTGAGGGACAAGTTTTAAATCAATCAATCGTCCTGAGGGACAGTTTTTAACCAATCATCCTGAGGGACAACTTTTTCAATCAATTTCAAGACCAGAAATGGTCACCTTTTCAAAATTAATTTCAAGACCAGCAATGGTCACCTTTTGAAAATTAATTTCAAGACCAGCAATGGTCACCTTTTTCAAAATTAATTTCAAAACCAGCATGGTCAAGTCATTTGGGATAATCATTGAAAAGCCGCCTAGCTGGTGCATTCAATCAATCAATCATTTATTGTGTACATCAATCATGTCAAGTTGTTTGAGTATATTTGTTTAACCAGTTAGTGCATTTAATCAGTTGTTCTGAGAATTTGTTGTTGATGAACCATTGTGCCGCTAAGACCATCACATTTATGTGTTTGGTTCAATAGCGTATTGATTGCCTCTTTGCTCAGTAAGCAATCACATTTCCTCGATTGTCTCGTTGCTCAGTAGACAATCATCTTATCATTGGTTATCTTGTTGCTCAAGGGATAGCCCCATTAAATTTAGCCTCCCCGTTGTTCAGAGGGTAGCTACACTCAATCACAATCACAATCACAATCACAATCACAATCATAGTCACCATCATTTGCTTTTAGTGTTTCGACTCGGGAAGGCTTGACGATTCACGTAAAATCATAATTCATTTGTTTGGCGTTTCACGACCCGGGAAGGCTCGTTGATTCGCATAATTGTGTGGCATTTCACGACCCGGGAAGGCTCGTTGATTTGCATAATTCATTTGTTTGGCGTTTCACGACCCGGGAAGGCTCGTTGATTCGCATAATTGTTTGGCATTTCACGACCCGGGAAGGCTCGTTGATTTGCATAATTCATTTGTTTGGCGTTTCACGACCCGGGAAGGCTCGTTGATTCGCATGTTTGTTTGGCGTTTCACGACCCGGGAAGGCTCGTCGATTCGCATAATATCAATCGTCCTGAGGGACAAAACTTTTTATATCAATCGTCCTGCGAGACAAAACTTTTTAAATCAATCGTCCTGAGGGACAACTTTTTAAATCAATCATCCTGAGGGACAAAACTTTTTAAATCAATCGTCCTGAGGGACCAAACTTTTTAATCAATCGTCCTGAGGGACAGGAGAACCCGTTGCATTTGTTTGCATATGCCCCTAGAAACTACGCCGGTCTGATCCCTACAATGGGGTACGTAGGCAGTCTGAGTGGCACGATCGATTGATCTTTAAAGTTTTCCTTTGTGACTTGAGATGTATCGCGGGGAATGAGTCGGGTTGTCTATGTCTTGGATGTCACTCATACCAAATCAATGACATCGAGTCCCGTCCAAGAGGGGCAACTGTAGACACCCCGATTTTGAACCCAGGATGCGCTCGAGCATTCCCGATGATGAAATAGACCAATCGTTCATACCTCGAAGCTAAGAACAAGGCTTGAACTCACCGAACCACCCTAAACCATTCTAAACCCTCCTAGAACAACCTTAAACCAACCAAAATGACCAAAATACCCTTCAAACCATCCATAAACCATTTCAAAACAAACCCAAGCCTACACCATCTTCTAGTACATTCAAAACCCTATTTATTGATATATAATACGTCTCAATCCATTTTGAAATGAGGGAGATGTGTCCGTTTTACCAAAATGACTTGTTTTCCCAACCTTCTGAGGGTAAAATGGTCACATACTTGGATGTACAAATTATCATGGGTTCAAACCACTTGGGTTAGAAAGTACACTCGACAATCTTTCCAACGCTTCAAACCACGCACAAAACGGAGTTCGGTAGCACCCGGGGCGGCCCCGCAAAGTTTTACCTTTTGAGCAACAGCCTTGAGCGCTCAAGCCCTGGACCTTGAGCGCTCAAACCCAAAAATCCCACCTTGAGCACTCAAGCCCATGGCTTTGAGCGCTCAACTCTGATCCAGATCAGTTTTCTGCAGACCATCTAATCATGATATTCTACTGCAAGAGGAGCGTCTACCTACGTTTTCTACTTCCTAAATACACTTCCTAGACCCTTGAACATCTCCTCAATCACCCCCCAAACCCAATTCAAAAATTAAACCCATTTTCCTCCCATTTCTCTCTCTATATAAACCTCCTCCACTCCCTCACTCACAAGGTTTGGCTGCCCCTACTGCCATTTTCTCCCCCCATCAGATCAAACCCACTCTCTCTCATCACTTCAATCACGTTTTAGCCTCTCTCTCCTCCATAGCTACCATCCTCCATCATCTTCAACCTCCCAAACACCCAAAAACCTTCTTTAAAAGGCCTACAACACATGGGTCTTTGAAAAACAAACTACAACAGCCCCTCTCTCACTCTAATAAGCCATTTTACAGCCCATACATTCCATCAATTTCGTCCAAACCTAGCTCTTCCATCAAAACCCACCTCATCCAAGCCAAAATCACCATTTTAAGCTCAAATACTCCATCATCCACACAATCAATCATTCAATCAGCCCTACACTCACACTCCTCTGTCCAAAATACTTCATCTATAGTTCATAAACACAGCCATTACCCATCCATTCATCAAACCATAAGTTCAAGCCTTGATCATAGCCGAAAAGGTAGAAAATCATGTGAAAATCACTGTTTTGGTCTTGCTGAGGGAGACCAGTGGGCTCATTCAAGTTCCTCATACTTGAAATGAGCCTACAAGGTCTGAAAAGTGTCAAGAAAAGCATTTTTAAAACTTGTTATTTTGGTATTCACTTTCCAAAATTCTTCAAAGTCCATGTTTCTGTCCAGTTTTGGGAAAATAAAGTATAATCATTGATTTGGGGTTGTTTGATCATCCAATGTCATGTTATAGCAGAATTTGGCGACCTGGAAGTGGCTTGAGCGCTCAAGGCCTTACCTTACCCTTGAGCGCTCAATCCACTTTGAGCGCTCAAACCCCAACAGAAAGTCAGTCACAGTGTTTCAGCCATAACTTTTTACTCCGAACTCCGTTTTCAACGTATTATATATCAAAACGTAGATAATTTGAAGGGCTACAACTTTGTAGTTTTATGTTCTTCTCATTTCTATATCAAAACCCTCCAAAACCTGCAAATAGTGTCGGAAAGACAAATAATTTTGTTCAAAATGGTGTTTTAAGTTCTATTTTTCTCCTTCATTGTCATTTTCCTTGTTTATACCATTCTCACATCATCGCATTGTACACTTCACACAAGCATACACCATCACTTAGTTTGTGTTTTAATATTCATTTACGTGTTTGCCATTCCCGTATCCCCTATTTCGTGTTTAAAATCAAATTTCAAACATTTCCAAAATCCCACAAAATGTTGAGTAGAGACCGGTTCACGGACCAGGCGAGAGGGGTGCCGTAAAACCCTTCCCCTCTCGTAACCAAACCCCCGAATCCGAGAAATCTTTGGTTCCGCCATGATCAGTGAAATCTTTTTCAAATGGGCAAACGAGTCATATTTTTATCGGTTTCTCGGGTTCGGACCTCAAATCCGGGTGGCGACTCTAACAATCTTCAATCTTTTCAAACGCCAAAACCGAACCGTTTTCCAGTGGGCCGTCCACAACCTGACATGAATATCTTCTGATAAGTTGTGGCAATATCTCCTAGTACGGATATCTCCTAACACGTGGCGATATGTGAGTGCATCTGTAATTTTTTAAAATACATGAAGCTTAAATCAAGGAAAGTGGGTGGTTGTTGCCACGTGTGATAAATCCCTCCAAGGAATTAGTTACCACTTTTTGTGGAAGTGGTTAGTAAACTGATTCCTATTTCTAAGGAGATACGACTGAAGCTATGGAAAGTGGTCCCACTTTTTGCACATGTTGTGGTAGTTATGGAAGTAGTGGGACACTTGGCGACCTAGGATTAAATTTCAGTACCAAACAAAAGGGGATGACTGAGTCAAAAGGACACATGGCAACTTGTGAAGACTTCTGAAGAAAGTGGGCAGGAGATATGTTTAGTGGAGTCCGAAATCTTCTGAGCCACTCATAGGCGAATGATGCCTATAAATACAAGTCATTGTGCAACATTACAAAGGTCCACACACCAAAAGCTCACAGCAGCATGTAGTTTGTTATTAGTATCATCTCCTAACTATCTAGTTAGTCGATTTTTCTTTTCTTTCTTTCTTTCTCAACCATGTCTATCCCTTCTCATCTCCTATCTTCTTCTATGTAATTTTAGATTTTCTTTTGATGTTGAAGTCCTTGTTCAAGGCATCTGAACCATATTACTTTAGTTCCTCTTTATAAAGTATCACAACGCTTGAAGGAGGTTTTCAGATCAAGCGCATTTATCATCTTTATAGTTGGAGATCTCGTATCTCCTGGCACGCCCTGGCACTCTCACAACATTACTTAGTGTTGGCTCTACAATTTCTCCTGTCCCTGGAGAAATTCATGTCAACATTTTTGGCATGCCCGGTGGAACCTTTAAACGCAACAAAGGTTAACATGAAGGTTGGATGTGATGCTAGAAGAGGAACAAAGAATACGGCGATAGTTGAGGCTTCGCTTGAAGAAGACTTCACTTGGAGGAGGAGGCGTTGGAGAGATCAAATTGTTCCAGCCTCTCAAGAAGATCTCCAGGAGGTGGCTGTTGGGACGCGGGATATTATTCTTGAATCCAATGCCAGTTTGTCTTTAGGGCCGCCTAATTCCATTGTCGGCCCATTTTAGGAGATCACATAGCCTCAACAAAGTTTGACGAAGGCCATCAAGGAGACGATGGCCCATCGGATAGAATATGATATCTCTTGGCCCTTCATGAGATTTTCAACCGCTGATCCGTCAAAAATACCAGCTGTTCTAATTCAGCCCTCCGGAGATTTTCATAGACTATTTCTTAGGGGACAGCAGCTAGAGTCGGCAAGAATTTTGCTCCGGACTAGGCCGAGCGAGACAAAGGAGAGAAATGGTTCTAACCAACAATCTCCTATCCCTCATAACTAGGGGTGTCAACGGTCCGGTTTGGTGCGGATTGGTATGAATCCGAGTACCGAACCAAAAGTCTATGGTCCAATGTAAGTCAATCTATGTCCAAACCAAAAGTCCACGGTTCGGTTTCGAAACAATAAAAAATGTTACAGTTCGGTTCACGGTTTATCCACGGATTATTACATTCCACAAAATAAAAAAACAGATTTCACATTCACATTCTCAATGTAACTTTTGGAACCCATTCACCAGTAGCTTTTGAGTTTTAATAACCTTCCACATTCACAATGTAATTTTGAACAACACCAAGTCACCAACAATAGTGCTTCAAAATGATTCAAAGAGATTCACATTCAAGAGAGTAGCACTAGCAGTAGCAAAAAGATGCAGAAACAACATAACATAAAAAGAGTAAACAAATATCTTCACCACAACCAGTCCCGGGTTCGGGAGTACTAATAAACCTAAAACCAACAACCATCAAGTGACAACTCATATTTGTAGCTTGAACTGACATGGACCCGAACATAAACACCAGAAAATAGGAATAGCACTATAGCAATACAATTTGCACCTTTACTTTTTATTTATACCACATTCACCTATTTAGGGTAAAAAATTAAGAATAATACGTTTAATTATAATTCTTATACCAATTATATATATATATATATATATATATATATATATATATATATATATATATATATATATATATATATATATATATATATTTATTTATTTATTTATTAAATTTTCACGGTCCGGTTTGGTTTATCCACGGTTCTTTTATGAAAATCCATGGACCGAACCGCGAAGCACGGTTTTCTAAGTTTTTAATCCGTGTCCTGACCATTAATCCACGGACCCAATCCAAAACCTACGGTCCGGTTCGGTTCGGTTCGGATTCGCGGTTCACGGGTTTTCTTTGACAGCCCTACTCATAACAGTCATTTTCCAAGAGCATGAAGAGATCCAATTCACTTTTCAACAATACCTTTCTTTAGGAGGTCAAAGAATTTTAGGAGAGTTTGACGACGACCATAAAAGAGATGCTGGCCATGATCAGATAACATCTCCTGGACTTCTATGAGGTGTGAATTCAATTGTTGAGCTACTCCAGCTTGAACCTTAGGAGATTTCAGGTGCATCTTGACTCAAGAATATTCCTAAGGGGCAACAGTCCTGACCAAAGACCTTCTCCTTCTCGCAACGGTCAACCTCATGGAGCATGGAGCAATTTCGATCTTCCTTTTAAAAATCTCCTTTACAAGATAATGGAGTCAACAAACAGCTTGGCTAAGGTCATTTAGGAGATAATGGCTTTCTTCAGCTTGGATGAAGAAGATAATTCGGCCTTTTTGGCCAAATTAGTTTTAAAGGGGGAAACATACCTCCTAACGATGTCATCCAGATAGAAGACTTGGAAACTCCATCAGCAAAGCTAGAAGATCTGACAGCAGATGTTCAAGATCCTTTGGAGGAGGATTGCTTTGCTTGAGAATCTGGAGAAATACCAAACTCATGTTCAATTCTCCTTAAGGAGAAATAGGGGGCATAAAGGAGATTTTTGTCCCAATGTTGTCGCTCAAACTGCCTATGGGCCACAATTTTCGGTAACCACCAAGTTTTCTTCTCAACAAGGGGATCATGAGGTATCAAAAAAATTTATAACCGGATTCTCAAGAGGACAGAGTAGCTCAACGAGTTTCTTCAAATTCCAAAATCGTTGAGCTTTAAGCCAAGGCTATTTCCAGGAAATACTGGCGCACTGCTAAAGGAAAATCAGAAGGGACGATTTGCAACACCATTCTAAGCCTTCCAAGAGAGTTTTTCAAGTTTTCTTCTGTCAACATATCAACTTTGCGAGGCATGGGAATGTGCAAATTAAAATTCCTCTTCACCTTAGGCCAAATAAGGTCAGAGCCAACAAAAATGGCAGGAGATCTTGTAACGGCCATGGCTAAGGTTTCAGGAGATAACAGAGCCCTTTATTTACTTCACTTTCTATTGAGCAAGGGGCAGGGGAAATTCGTTTATCCTACATATCTACAGCTTCTAAAAGAATGCAGGAGCAAAAAAACCTCTTGTAACATAAGGAGATGGAAGATCTCCTAGATGGGCGTAGAAGATATTAACTGGTGGCCCAAGGGCCATTCTCTCAGAAGCAAAAATCTCATGTCCTTACATAGAACTAGTCATGGAGTTTGTTCAAGACTAGTTTGTATATGCTTTTAGGAGGGAATTTACGAAGCCACAGCCTACTAAGGCTCAAGGATCCTTGGTTTCTCCTAGGCTGTTCAAAGCTTATACATTTAATGTTGTTAAAGCGGAGGAGATTTTTTTATCTTTTCATGGTCGACAAGATATTTTGTCTACTCAGCTATAAGATATCTACTTCAGAAGAAAAGATTGAGGATTCTAACACCAACTCCTTAGGAGATAAAGAGATTTGGTAGGATCTAGAAGCTATTTACAACAAGAGAGGTTTTCCCTACAAGAAGACTCAAAGGTGCACCGAATTAAAACTTGGGCAATGAGTACCCAAGAAGATTGCTAGATTTAAAGAATTGTGGTCAAGAAACAAAGAGAAGATTTTCTCCAGCCAACACACATGGCAAGAGAAAAAATTCTTCAGTCTTTACACATATTTGGTTTGCCATGGCCAAAGTGTAGAGAGAATTGGAGAACCAGATGATTAAAAAACCTCCTACTTCTTACCAATAATTCAAAGTCAAGCATTCAAAACTCCTATAGCCAAATAATGCTTCGTCGACTCCCAAGAAAATGAGCTTCAAAGGACTAGACAAGCCATGAAATTGGCTAAGGAGGGATAAAGTCAAGGGAAATCAGAAAGTTCTTCAACTACTTAAGGAGAAATTAAGGCTGAAGTACCAGCAAGTCCAGAAGAAATATGGATCTCTACCCCCTAAGGTATCATGGAAAGACCTCCTTAAGCCCAAAGTTCTTCAAGTATAAACTTCAAACAATTGGGGGCAAGGAGGTCAAAGGGGGCAAGGACGAGAAGGAGATATCTCACGACAGTGGGAGTTTTTTCTCTTCGGCCGAATTTCCTTGAGTCCATTCATAGAGAAGGAGGGACAGCCTTCTTATATGCAAGGAGATGTTGAAGTAGTAGGAGATACTCCTATCATCCTTCAGGAGTCCCCTAAATTGACTAGAAGACATTCTTTCAATATTATTGTCTTCAAGGAGAAATCATCAAGCGGTGGAGGCCTCTCCTATTTTGCGATGGTGAGATTGGCCTATCAAGATAGGAGGGATGGACAAACATGGATGACTTATGACTGTGACTCTTTCCAACAAAACCTCTTTGGAAGAGTTAAGGAAGATTACAACAAGATGATCAAATACATAACATGGATTCACACGCGTACCTCCTATTACGCTCCTCGACGGAAAGTTCTTTGGCAACATTATTGTATTTCCTTCATATTCAAGCTCTCATTTTTTGGTCAAAAAGAGATCTTGAGGGGGGAAATGTTTGTACCATATTTGGACAGCTCCTATCAAAGAGATCCGTCCAAATAGTAAGGAGACATCATTGATATCTTCTGACATATCAGCACGATATCTCTTAGGAGATATACGGATAAATATATCCTGACACGTGGCAACGATATCTCCTGACATGAATATCTTCTGATAAGTAGCGGCAATATCTCCTAGTACGGATATCTCCTAACACGTGATGATTGTGAGTGCATCTGTAATTCTTTCAAATACGTGAAGCTTAAATCAAGGAAAGTGGGTGGTTGTTGCCACGTGGGATAAATCCCTCCAGGGAATTAGTTACCACTTTTTGTGGAAGTGGTTAGTAAACTGATTCCTATTTCTAAGGAGATACGACTGAAGCTATGGAAAGTGGTCCCACTTTTTGCACATGTTGTGGTACTTATGGAAGTAGTGGGACACTTGGCGGCCTAGGATTTAATTTCAGTACCAAATAAAAGGGGATGACTGAGTCAAAAGGACACATGGCAGCTTGTGAAGACTTCTGAAGATAGTGAGCAGGAGATGTGCTTAGTGGAGTCCAAAATCTCATGAGCCACTCATAGGCAAATGATGCCTATAAATACAAGTCTTTGTGCAACATTACAAAGGTCCATGCACCAAAAGCTCACAGCAACATGTAGTTTTGTTATTAGTATCACCTCCTAACTATCTAGTTAGTCGATTTCCCTTTTCTTTCTTTCTTTCTCAACCATGTCTATCCCTTCTCATCTCCTATCTTCTTCTATGTAATTTTAGGTCTTCTTTTGTTGTTGAAGTCCTTGTTCAAGGCATCCAAACCATATTACTTTAGTTCCTCTTTATAAAATATCACAACGCTTGAAGGAGGTTTTTAGATCAGGCGCATTTATCATCTTTACAGTTGGAGATTTCGTATCTCCTGGCACGCCCTCGCACTCTCATAACACTACTTAGTGTTGGCTCTACAATTTCTCCTGTCCCTAGAGAAATTCATGTCAACATATTATGAGGAGGACTAGAAGTAATTTAGATCTTATCTATCGGTTTCTGTGAACACCCCGCGGGAATGTCCACGAAAACGGTTGTGGTTTGAAAAATGGTTTGATTGGTTGAATGGAGTCGCCACCCGGGTTTGAGGACCATACCCGAGAAACCAATTGAAAAATGACTATTTTGCCCTTGGTATGGAAAATATTTTCACCGGTCTTTCAAAATGATATTTCTCGGGTCCGGGAGCTAGGTTACGTAAGGGGAAGGAATTTAAAGCACCCCTCACGCCCAGTGCGATCACCGGTCTCTACTAAATGTTTAAGGGATTTGAAAACATCGTTTAAACCGGCTTTAATAACAAATTCATGAGAGAACACATAAATGCACCAAGAAGATTAATAAAATATATGTGGATGCTTGTGCAAAATGTTACGAGTGAATGATATAAGAAATTGAAACTGGATAAAATCGCACTCAAACTGTTCAAAGATGCCTCAGAAACTGATCACCAACATCATACTTGTCACACCTGGATGGCAATCTGGGCACCTGGATTAGGCAAATCCAGGCGCCTGGATTGAATGCAGGCACTTGGAATGGGTGAATCCAGGCGCCTGGAAGGCTCACCAGACAGAAACTTTAAAACCTCATTTGCTTCATTAAGCACCAAGTGCAATGCTCATGACTTATTCATACTTGCCCAGAATGATGTTTAGTGGTTTATCATGCAAAATGGACTTCAAAGACAACCTTACAATATGATGTGGACTTAGAAATCTAGATGCATGATGAATGAAGTAAAGAATATCTAACTAGTGTTAAATATGCACCATGCTTATTTATGCATTTGATGAGCTGCCTACAAAGGACACTATGCACTTCTTAATTAAAATGCAAGAAAACCTTCTCTTTTGAACCTTGATTCACTTCAAAGTATCATAATCCATGCTTTTTAAGTAGTCAACTAAATTATGCAAGATCAGTAAGAATTACAAATGACCTGTAATGCTTCAAATAACTAAGAAAAAGGGTAAAAGTGCAGAAAACATGGCAACATAAATGGGATCCAGACGCCTGCATTATGCAGGTCCAGGCGCCTGGATCTGATGCAGGCACACAAAATGAGTTCTCTTTCTGTGATGTTTGAGACATTTCCCAAACTCTAAACTAGTATATAGGACTAGCTAGAGCTTGGTTGATATCCCCTCAGGGCCTATTTGAGCATTTTGGTAGAAAATCTACCTTGAAAGCTTGATTGATGAGCTTGGAACAAGATTTTGAAGGATTTTTGGCGGTTATATAGATTGAGATGGTTTTTTTCAAAGTAAAAGCAAACTGAATATTTCTGTTTTGGTGGGTTTTGATGATGGATGATTGAAGTATGTGGGTTACTAGTGATCAAAGTTGGGTTTTTAGGCTAAAAAAAAGGGTTTTTAGGCTTAAAAAAAAAGGTTTTTAGGCTAGAAATGAGTAGAACAAAGGGGAATGGATTGGGGATGGATTTTATGGATGATTTTCAGCAACATAACAGCAAGAGAGTGAGGGGAGAACTGATCTCTTTTCAATGAGTGAGAGAGATGGGCTTTATATAGGCATGAAAGGTTCAAAAAGGTCCTTTAGGATGGCTTAGTGGTCAATCAAGGGGGTCACCTTAGGACCATCATCACTCCTCCACTATACTTCTGCAAAAAATCCCATAAATGATCTTCAAGACGCTCCTCCCCACCCACTTGACCTTGGACAACAAGTATCTGGAGTGAGTCCGGGCGCCTGGAATAGATGAATCCAGGCGCCTGGATTGAGTCTGGGCGCCTGGAATAGGGGAATCCAGGCGCCTGGATTAGGAGACAACACAACATATGAAACTTCGCGAGGCCGCTCCGGGTGCTACCGAACTCCGTTTTGCGCATGGTTTGAAGCATTGGAAAGCTTGTCAAGTCTTCTTTCTAACCCAAGTGGTTTGAACCCAAGATGATTTGTACATCAAAATTTATGACCATTTTACCCTCAGAAGGTCGGGAAAATAAGTTGTTTTGGTAAAACAGGCACATATCCCTCATTTCAAAATGGATTGGGACGCATTATATATCAAAAAAGAGGGTTTTGAATGTACTAGAAGGTGGTGTAGGCTCGGGTTAATTTTGAAGAGGTTTTGGAGGGGTTTCCAAGTTCACAATCAAGCCTCGCGTGCTCTTATCAGGCATTTTCATCCTCGGGAATGCCAAGGATTTTCTTGGGTTCAAATTGGGGTGTCTACAGTTTTGTTCTTGAAGATTGGTGTTTGCCTCATAGCACCTATTTTCTTTTATGTGTCGATTTGTACTCGAAGATTAATGGAAGTCTCTTTCGTTTGTTTTCAATTCTTTCCATCGATTTCATCTTTGATTCGCTTGCCATTTCACGAAAATTGTCTAGTCAGGGATCTCTGACTTTGCTTAAAGTCAGTACCTCACATTTCCCGATTGAATTTTGATGATCCGAACCGTCCAATGCGTTAAGAATGTGTTTTTAAAGGTGTATATATATATGTGTGTGTGTGTGTGTGTGTGTGTTAATTTCAAATGCAATGAAGTCTAGTTTATTTAACTTAAATACTAAAATTCATCAAGAAGTGCAGTTTATTTAACTTAAATAAGTTACAAGTACTTAAATAGAAGAGACAATAGTGCCTACCAAACAAGTTACAAGTACCGATTGACAAAAAAAAAAAAAAAAAAACAAGTTACAAGTACTTAAATAAAGATAGTAGTGCTTAAAAAAAACAAATTACCACTTGAATAAAAAAAATAGTATAGTACCTAAAAAAGAATGACACTCCAAATAACAATGCACCATTGCAGTGCCATTGCTATTTTAACAGGTTTATCCGTTTCTTCTGAAGGCATTAACAAGTTTCACCTAGATACGGCTCATGCTACTTGGTCAATAAAAAAGATTTTGGGTGAAAATTACTTGAAGGACGATAATAAAGTCATAAGTAGATTTTCTGATGAAAGCCAATGACATCAATGTGATCATTTTTCAGGATTCCCAGCTTCTTGTTTGATCCTTATTCTTTTCAAAAGTTGTGGTTCTTTAGGCTTTGGTTGGTCTTTATTGGGGGCATTTGGTCGATTTTTCCTTTGAGGCGTTTTTTTTCCTGTTGGAGGTTTTGGTTGGTTTCTTGCCAGCCATGAGTTGTTATTTTTCCTTTGGTTCCTAGTGGCAAGTGTTTATCGGAGTGAGAGGTGTTAGCAATTTTCTGTAGGTGGGCCTACATAGATCATATAATTAGATATTGTATATTGTCAAATAAGGTTTGAGTGGTGTCGGTATTACCCATTGAGTTGTGATCGTCTAATAAATATGACCGGGTAATTGACAAATCACTGTTAGCACGTATTTGGGTTTTATCACGTGCGTTAAGTGGTGCGGGCTATTATTAAGTGTAGAGACCATTCAAGGCTCATTAGGGTTCCATCTATTATGTTGGGCTATGATGGAACCAAGGGATATAAATATGTAGAAATCTATTGGCCGGTCCTATTATTTGGAATTTTGGCCCACCGGGTCCTGGGCTAAAATTTATTGCTGGAGAGGTCTGGGGCACAAATATGGTTGGGGATTTTACTTTTTTGTCCATCCTCATCGTCGTTACTCTTTGTTTTTACTAATCGTTTAGGCACTTTCATAGGGTACCCTAGGATTTTAAGCACTTTCATAGAGTACCCTACAGTTTAGGGCACCCTACAGTTTAGGGTACCCTAAATTTAGAATGTACATTTTAGAATTTAGACCGTACATTTTAGAATTTAGACCGTATATTTAGAATTTAGACCGTACATTTTAGAATTTAGACTGTATATTTAGAATTTAGACCGTATATTTAGACTTTATATTTTAGAATTTAGACCGTGCATTTAGAATTTAGACCGTGCATTTAGAATTTAGACAGTACATTTAGATTTTAGGCATTTTCATAGGGTACCCCAGGGTTTAGGTTTAGGGTGCACTTTCCTATTATAGGTTTTTAGTGGTTTAGGTACTTTCATAGGGTACCCTAAGATTTTAGGCACTTTCATAGGGTACCCTAGGATTTAGGTTTAGTCACTTTCGTATGATACCCTGGGGTTTAGGTGGGATGGGTAGAAAGAGAGAGAGATGGGACGGACAGGACATGGAAAGGTGAAATGATGGGCCGGAGGGTGTTTTTTGACGAAAAGAGCGCGCAGGACCTTGTGAGGCATGAAGTTTGTTCCACAATTTTTGGTGGGACTTGTTAAGGTTTGATTCAACCTTATAGGACCGGCCCAGAAATTTAGCCTATAAATATGTGGTTAAGTCCCCACTCCAAACCCGAATCTCTTTTCTCATACTATCCCATTGTGTGTGAGATTAAGGTCAAAGATTAAGAGTAGGGCTTTGGAGGTGGAACACTAACAACCACACATACAAGGTTTTCATCCTCCATGGTGACAGGTACGCATCCGCTATTATTTTCTTCAATGGTTTGACATGAGTTCTTGGGTTAGGGTTTCTTATGAAATCCTACAAGTTGTATCAAAGTCTCTTGTCAGATTATTGAGGAAAATATAAGGTTTCTTTTTCTTTTGTTCAAGAAACCGGTAAGGACTTGAATCTACTTAATCTTGGCTAGATTTCTGGATTCTCGCTTGTAAGTCATTTGTTGTAGTTTAGATAATTAGATCAATCAATATTTTATTTAATTGATCAATTTTGCCGACTAAACTATGACGGCTATGGTTTTTTATAGTCATGCTTTTGATCAATTAACAAACCCGACTGCAGTTTTAGTTTTTGGCGATGATCGAATACAGCCTATGGGTGTTATTACTTGTTTTTAATACTGTTTTTAAAGCTGATTGAGGAAAACATAAATTTTTTCCCTCGGTGATTTGTGAAACTAGTTCAATCTGTATATTATTTTCTGCTCTATGTTCGTAACATCTCTGATATTGTGTTGAGTAGAAATTACAGTCTCGGCCATGACATATCGTGGGATTTGTTTAAGTTTTGTTCGAGTTTTATGTTAACGTCATCGATATCACCGTCACGTTCAAAAAAAAAAAAAAAACCTTCGGTTTCATGTTCGGACTCATGCTGGTGGTATCATATTATGATGTTAAGTTGTATATGCAAGACTTCAAATCAAATCCATATGGGCCGGAAAGTAAGGATCTCAATTAGTTTTGGGACTTGTTCTTTGATGTATTCCTTGGAATATACTCCTTGCTGCTATTGAGATGTTTAATTTTACTTCCAAGGCCATTAAAGTGTGCTAGTTTCAATAAAGTAATCAAAATAATTTTATCGTGGGGCATAAAGATTATTTTGTAGTCCATACCTAGGATTTAGGAGAATTAAAGTAATAAGCCGCCAAAGTGGCTCTATTATGGAGATTTTCTTAAACTTGAAGGTAACAGTTTTGGATTACATAAAGTCACGTTTAAATCCATGCGGGTAGTGATTGGCCCAAAAGAAGGTTATTATCTGGCCGGATTTAAACAGTACAAGGTAGTTAATTTTTTTAATAATATAATTTTTAGAATACCTATGCGTTCAAAAGTCGGCCCAAAGGAAGGCTTTTAATTGACCAGGCCTATTTGTATTGTTCATGTTAACTAGCCTTATTTTGAGAAGACCACTTGCATGTTATAATTACTGTCCAAAGAATTGGTTATGATGATGCGTTAGGTTTCTCGAACGGGCCCACCCCTAAAGACATAATATTTGATTTTTATTTATGTCTACTTGTCTAAATTGTTTGCCCCTACAATTAGACCAATTTTTGCATGATAATTATAATCAAGTTCCTTATTTTTATCATTGCTTTATGGATATTTGTTGATTGTGAGCTTCTCTGTTGTATTGTTATAGTGAATACACCTCGTATATTTGTCAATTTGAATAACATTCCAACATATTCTCATGGTTATTTGGGCACTAAGAAAAGAAAATTCGCTCGAAAGGGTAAGGGAATTTCACATACTGGGACTTCACAGACAAATGTGCAACAGAAACAGGATAAAGTTATTCCCTGTTTCTTTTGCAAAAAGACTGATGGTCATGTGAAGAAAGATTGTCTCAAGTATCATAAGTGGCTTGCAAAGAAAGATGATCAATTTAGTTTTGTTTGCTGTGAATTTAATTTAGCTGAAGTACCACCCAACACTTGGTGGATAGATACGAGTGCCACTATTAACATAAGTGTGTCTATGAATGGTTGTCTAAGGAGCCGAACACCCAGTGATGCCGAAAGGTTCATTTATATGGGAGATGGCAATAAAGTTCGTGTTGAGGCAATTGGAGTCTATAGACTTAAATTGGAATCTGGTTTTTGGTACTAGATCTCTAGTTGAGAGTCTATACATGTTAGACTTGGATGCCTCTCACTTAAAGCTTAATAAAACTTTACATGTTGACAATTATGGTACAAAGTGAAAATTACTTGATGAGAACTCCTCTGTGTTGTGGCACAAGCATTTGGGATATATCTCGAAAGAGAGAATTGAAAGGCTTGTGTCAAATGAAATTCTTGATTCCCTTGATTTTTCAGATTTCAAAATCTGTGTTGAATTTATAAAGGGGAAGCAAACAAACATAAGGAAATTTGATTCCAAAAGGAGTTTAGACTCTTTAGAAGTGATACATACCGATATTTGTGGTTCATTCCCTACAGCTTCTTGGAATGGACAACGGTATTCTATCACTTTTACAGATGACTATTCTCGTTATGGCTATCTATATTTGATACATGAAAAATCACAGGCGCTGGACGTATTTAAGGCCTATAAAGCAGAAGTTGAAAATCAACTTAATAAGAAAATTAAGGCTGTTAGATCTGATTGTGATGGTGAATACTACGGTAGATATGAGGATCAGGCGAACAATGTCCAAGGCCTTTTGCGAGATACTTGGAAGAATGTGGGATCGTACCTTAATACACCATGTCAGGGATACCACGTCAAAATGGTGTATTTGAGTGACGAAATTGGACTCTTCAGGATATGGTTAGAAGTATAATAAGCAATTCCTCTTTACCTGAATCCCTTTGGGGAGAAGCCTTAAAGACTGCAATTTATATTCTTAATCGAGTACCAAGTAAAGCAGTAGCTAAAACCCCATACGAGTTGTGGATTGGAATGAAGTCTAGTCTTAGGCATTTCCATGTCTGGGGTTGTCCAACTGAGGCTAGGCATAAGGCTTAATGAAAGAAAATTGGACTCAAGAACCGTTAGCTGCTATTTTGTTGGATCTCAGAAAGGTCAAGAGTTTTTAAATTTTATTGCCCTTCCACAAATACCATAATTGAGACGGATAATGCCAAATTTATTGAGGATGTTGAAAGTAGTGGAAGTGTACAAACTAGGAATTATTTATTTGAAGAGGAACAAGTTGAGATTCCTATGATTCCAATTGAAACTGTTGAGGTGGTTACACCTATATTTGTATAGGATGCTATATTTGTATAGGATGCGGATGCAAACCACCAAACTGATCATGCGTTGCCTCCTACTAATACAGAAGAGCCACAACAAACTCAAGTAGAGGTGCCACTTAGGAGATCCAATAGGGAGATGAGATTAGCGATTCCTAATGATGATATGGTTTATCTCCAAGAACATGAGTTTGATATAGGATTGGAAGATGACCCCATATCTTTCAGTCAAGCCAAACAAAGTGTTAACTCCCGAAAATGGATGAATGTCAAATTGGATGAGTTAAAGTCCATGAGTGACAACGACGTTTAGGATCTTGTTGAATTGCCTAAAGGTGTCAAGCTTGTTGGTTGTAAATGGATATTTAAAACCAAACGGGACTCGAAAGGCAATATCAAAAGATATAAGGTATGTCTTGTTGCTAAAGGTTTTACTCAAAAGGAAGGAATTAACTAAATGGATGTAAAGACTGCGTTTCTCAACGGTGACGTCGAAGAAACCATATATATGGTGCAACCAGAAGGTTTTGAGACTAAAGGATCAGAACATTTGGTTTGCAAACTAAAGCAATCCATTTATGGCTTAAAGCAAGCATCCCGTCAATGGTACCAAAAGTTTGACCAAGTAATTTCCTCTTTTGGCTTTAAGGAAAATGCTATGGATCAATGTGTTTATCTTAAGAATAGTGGGAGCAAATTTATTTTTCTAGTGTTATATGTTGATGATTTCTGATATCTTATTGGCAAGCAGCGATATAGGCTTATTGCATGAAACTAAGAAATTTCTTTCAAAGAATTTTGAAATGAAAGATCTTGGTGATGCATCTTTTGTGATAGGCATACAGATTCATCGTGACATATCACGTGGTATTATTGGCTTATCACAAAAGACATATATCGATAAGGTCCTCAGTAGGTTCGGCATGCAAAGTTGTGCACCATGTGATGCACCAATTGCGAAGGGTAATAAAATGAGTTTGCTCCAACGCCCAAAGAACGACTTGAAAAGGAAACAAATGGAGAACATCCCTTATGCGCCAGCAGTAGGGAGTCTTATGTATGATCTAGTTTGTACGCGTCCAGATATTGCGTGCATAGTTGGAATGCTTACTAGATGTTTGTAAATGATATGCTCACATATCAGAGAATCTAATTATTATTGTTGGATATTCGGACTCCAAGTTTGTTATTGCTTACTATAAAGCAACAAAGTAAGCCCTGTGTTGCAGAATTTTATCACCTGGCTTCATACCGTCGGTAACTCGAGAAGCCAATAAGGAGTAACTGTGATAGTAAAGCTGCTGAACTCTGACAAGAGTTCGTCAAAATCAAAGCATATTGACATTAAGTCTTGTCGTTAAGGAAAGAGTTCGGAATCGTTTTATGTCAATTGAGTACATTAGCACAAAACTCATGATTGCGGATCCGCTTACTAAGGGCTTACCACCTACAGTGTTTAAGGAGCATGTAGCTCGTACAGGAGTGGTTAGTTCTAGTGAAGTATTTTGTCAGTGGGAGTTGTGCTACTCATGTTATTGATTATTTGACATTTATGGTGATCACTTTTGGTTTATTGATGATTCTGAAATAAAGTCGCATATTTTCAAATTGTGATATATACATGAAGTTTTGAATATATGCGTAACTAAGGAACTCTGTTGAGTTATAAGGTTGGACTAGTTGGAAATAGGCATACTAAAGGATCACATTTGCATGTAATTTTCATGCTACACTTCCGTACTTGATCTATGTCATTGAATACATAGATATCTGTGACCATGGATGAGTCCTGTCATGATAAATTTGGCAAAGGCCGCCATGATCCTATATTTGTGTTTTTGATGGACCAGATTGTTTGAGATGACACTTATAAATTTCGACAATAAAAGTTTGAGCGCTCCTAAAGTTTACAATGTCTAATATCTTGATGACCTATGTGGCCCAAGTGGGAGATTGTTAGCAATTTTCTGTAGGTGGGCCTACATAGATCATATAATTAGATATTGTATATTGTCAAATAAGGTTTGAGTAGTGTCGGTATTACCCATTGAGTTGTGATCGTCTAATAATATGACCGGGTGATTGACAAATCTCTGTTAGCACGTATTTTGGGTTTTACCACGTGTGTTAAGTGGTGCAGACTATTATTAAGTGTAGAGACCATTCAAGACCCATTAGGGTTCCATCTATTATGATGGGCTATAATGGAACCAAGGGCTATAAATATGTGGCTAAGTCCCCACTCCAAACCCGAATCTCTTTTCTCATACTATCCCATCGTGTGTGAAACTAAGGTCAAGATTAAGAGTAGGGCTTTGGAGGTGGAAGACTAACAACCACACACACAAGGTTTTCATCCTCCATGGTGACAAGTACGCATCCGCTATTATTTTCTTCAATGGTTTGACATGAGTTCTTGGGTTAGGGTTCCTTATGAAATCCTACAAGAGGTACCTTCTCTGTGGGTCGGCTTTTTTTCTGTCCTAATGCCCTGTGTCTACGATCCTTTTAATCTTTCTAATTTGTTTTGACAGATTAATGAATCTTTTTTGCTACTCAAAAAAAATATTACAGTACTATTTTTTGAGCAAATAACCCTATTCACACCCATTTTTGACAAATGACCACGACCATCAAAATTGCTCTTACATTGCCTATGTATTTGTCTCAGCCCTCGTGATCGTTTAAAAGTGAAGAAAAGGTTTAACATATATGCATGTACATCTCAAGCCCCACTTGTGTTTGTCACTTTCCAATGTCATGACTTTTCGAAGGAAATTAGTGATATCTTACCTCAGCCGATAGTTACCAATCTCTTGCAAATAGTTCAACCAACCACGTTTGTGCTTTCCTAATGTCTTAAATTCGAAACCTTTAAAAGTGGTACTCCATCCGTCCCTTTTTAAGTGATACATTTGAGAAATGTGTATTTTTGCGAATGTTTAAAAATGTACTTTCGTAAATTGTTTTTAAATTTTTTTGCACCAAATTAAAGTACTCAATGAGCACTTTAATTTGGTATAAAATAAAATAAAAAGTTACATAGAGAAATATATTTTTTAGGGATTTGAAATTGCACGTATTCCCATATGGATCACTTAAAAAGGGACGAAAGGAGTATAAATTTTCTGGGACCGAAATCTTTGTGAAGCTTTGCTCTAATTTTAAATGAAACTTTGAACGAGTGCACGGTAAAATTGTTTTCTCATAATTATAATTTAGATGTGCGTAAACTGACTCAAATATCTAGTTAGTTATAAAAGAAAAAGACAAATTAGGACTCTCCAGTCCCACAATTGCTACACCTGAAACCCAACTTTCTGTAAAGACTCACTGAAAGTGGGTCCCACCAAATTAGATCCGATGGTTCCAATTCAATTACTTTTTTTGATTTTGGGGATGGGATGTGGGGTTTCAGCTAGCTGGGCCCCAGGAGGACAATGAATCCATTCCTTGTGTTGGTGCTTGAATTTAATAAAGGGTGCACCAAAAAAAAAAAAAGAATTTAATAAAGGGAATACTTTACAAAAAGTAAAAGGAACAATACTCACAAATACTTCAATTATTTTGAAAAAAATCCTTTCAGAAAAATGGACACAAAGTCAAGAAAAGTAGGCAAGGAAAGCTATGCAACCTCCTGAGAAGTGGTACGAGAATCAATTTCAAGCAATTCAATGGAGAAGTTAATGACTACCCCATCAAGAGGGGAAATTGTTCCATAAAAAGCCAACTTAACTTTCTTTTTTTTTCTTTATTTGATTTTTTTTTTTTGCTTGTTAGTTTTGCATCGATTTTTTTAGTATTATTGGTTCGTCTCAGCGAGAGGAATCCAAATGAGAATCCGTGTCTGAATTGCGAGTCACGGATTTTTAATTTTTTGAATCCGTGTCCGAACCATTAATTAATCCACGGTCAATGTCCAAAAAGCACGGATCGGTTCGATCTGGACCGGATTCGCGGATCACCGGATTTTTTGTGCAACCCTAATGCTTGAAGCACCACTAAAACATTTAATGTATGCTAAGCTTGTAAAGTGTGTCAAACTTTTCTCTCTCGTTTTGCTCATTATTCTAATACAAATTCAGACACTTAAGAGTTAAGAGACTACTTTCATTTGAAGGTTTTAGAAACGGAACCAACGCAGGTTGGTTCAAGTGGTTCGGCACTTGTTCCCCTTGAGCAAGGTCTCGAGTTCGAGTCTTGTGAATGGAGGAAACTTGCGCTGGGAGAGCTTTACCCCTTCGTGGGCCGACCCGGCTCGCACCGGATTTAGTCGGGGTCCAGTGGGCTTCCAGATACCGGTGGTTTAGACCCAAAAAAAAAAAAAAAAAGTTTTAGAAACGGATTTTTCGAGAATTGATTTTTAAAAACCCGGTTTTGAGAACCAACTTTTAAGAAGAAGAAAAAAATACTCTAAAACTCAAAACAAACGAGGTGCGTTTTTGGCGCTTCCTCTTAGGGATGCACAAATGCACAGAATAATTAATCCATGGGAGTTTACTTTCAATGCCAAAGTTACCAAATGAGAGTTGACTAAAATTGTGTTGGCTCAACTAGAGAGGTAGTTATGACTTGTGTGATCTTTTAACCTGTACCAGCTATAACTACCACTCCTCCCCTTTTACCTAGAGATTGTTCGATGTCCCCGAGCACCGCTACATGATATTCATCGCCTCTTATTCACCACACATTAGTATAGGCCCGACACATTTGTCATGAACCCGCAAATATGTGCCGGACAAGAGGTTTGGGGTAAAAACATTGAATATTTTTTCCTTACATGGACCCCACTAGGGCAGCCTACCCTCCTCTCCTCTCTCTCTCTCTCTCTCTCTCTCTCTCTCTCTCTCTCTCTCTCTCTCTCTCTCTCTCTCTCTCTCTCATTCACACATCGATAGAGTTCGCACTTCGCAGGGCAACTTCACCCGAGAGCCATTGAGCCGTCCAAGTCATAATTTGGCCTACTTTATTTGTTTTTACTTCTTTATTTGTTTTGGGTGGAAATCGTTTTTTCTTTGAAAACTTTTTTCCATATAGAATATTTTATGGCATTTGATATGACGAAAACAATTATGAATGATATATATTTTTGGTAATCAATATAAACTCAATGGATTTGGCAGATAACCTTTGAAAAATGTTTTTCACATCATGATTACTTAGAGCATCTCTGGTCCTCACTCTTTTATTTTACTTAAATATGACTCAAAAGTTGTCTAAAAAACCAATTTGGGTAGGATCATGTCCAATGGCAAAACTCATTTTTCACCCCAAATTTATTTTCTTAAATAACCTAAGGGCATAGATGTAAATAAGAGAGATGATAGAATCAGCTTCGGCGAAAGTCCGACGAGGTTCAACATCTCCGGCTAAGGTCCGCCAACGCTTCAACAGCTTCAGCGAAAGCCAACAACGCTCCAGCAACTCCGGCGAAGCTCCTGCATCAAAATCGAAAGCATTGGCGAGGCTACGACATCATGCATATCGAGACGGCCGACGATGCTCCAGCGAAGCGAAGTAGCCGTTGGAAACATTAGTAAGGGTTTGCGTTGTCTCCAAAATGGAAAAACAAATGGGTAAAATCCCAAAATGGATTTAGGATCGGAGATCGGCTCAAGTCACCCTTTTGCATGTCAACCAAATGACAGTTTGTACTGTAGAGTACCTCAAAGTAGTAAGTCTTTTTCTACCGGGCCCCCCTGTGACATCACTGGAAATAAACGAATCAAAGCCCCCAAATTTGTCCACAATGGATCAAGCTCCCATCCACTTCGTATATTATCCAGTCCTCTACAGCTTAGGCCTTTGTAGGCCCTTAAGTGGCTCACAACAATGATCAGAAACATTCGTTTTTTAGATCTCGTTGAGTAGAATTTGCATTCTAAAAATTAGCATGATCAGACATCAATAACTATATGATTGAAACGTATTTGTGTAAAGAAAAATGCGAAACAAAAGTTTCAAATCATATTTTTTGTCCATTTTCCCCTTACAAATCTAGTTTGTTTATACGGCTATCGATGCTCAATCAAGTTACTAATATTTTGCATGCATATTCTACTCGACGAGCTCTACAAAATCAACATTTCCGATCATTGTTGTAGACCACGTAAAGCTCCACAAAGGCCCAAATTAGACCGGACTAGACCATATGCAAACTGGATGGGAGCTTGATGTGTCCACAGTCCACACCACCACCACCATATCTTCTGAAGTAATTATTCAGTAGTTCGTGCCCAACACTCTTATCCGCCCCACATTTTCGTAGGGACTCATAAACTTAGTGATGAGCTCCTCGTAATATACGGTGGACAAAGGTGTTGGGCAGTGGAGCACCACGGGGCAATGCCCCCAAGACCACCAAATAATTTTTTATATCTTATTCCCAACAAGTGAAGCCTTTTATAAAAATATATACAAGTACATGAATTTATATATATTTTGTGGTGGCCTGTCCCATTTTTTTCTGGTTCTCCCCACCCCCCCATGTCCATATTCAATCCAATATTTCCCATCTGGGTTTTCTCAGTTTTGATCCCTTTCGTTATTTCCAACTCTGTTTCACTCTGCCCTCACCATCTTCCTCCCGGAATCGACGACCGGAAATTCGAGCAGAAAACAGACAGATTCTGGGAGTTTGAAGAGCAATCCAACAGTTGGGTTGAAGTGAAATTACCATATGATCTAATCTCTTGTCTCAATGATAACTGTACTAAAGTTGGTTCAATTGGTAAATATGATGATGATCAGGGGTCAAAGCAGGGGAAGGAAGAGAAAGTGGAGAGAGAGAGAAAGAAAGATATTGATGCTTTGCCCATGAGGAAGAGAGTTTGTTTGATAAAAATGTCAGAGAATTCAGTTTGGGTGGTAGGGGTAAGTGGGTCAATTTATGAGAGGTATTGGAATGGAGTTCAGTGGGTGATTGCTCCTCATGATTTGCCTCTTTCAGCTGCTCCTGCAAATTCTGTTTTTATGATCAATCAGACCATTTTTGCTCTATCTGAAGCTGGGAATCTCTTGCAGGTACTTGCAATTCCCATATTTTTTTTAGTCTTTTACTTCAAAAATTGCATAAAAAAGAGACCAAAAATAAACCTTTGTGGTCATTCAAAATTTCGGAATCGATTCATATTAATCTGAAAAAGAAAAGAAACTTTTTTGGGTGGTATTTTGGAACCCGTCATGCCAACCGCAACCTTAGGTCGATTGGCTGTATCGTAATCTGGAATTCCTTTCGATAGCTATTTCGCATAGGCTTTTACTTGTGGGACGAGGAGTCCGTCTATGGTACATCAAAATGATTTTTGTGTATGGTATCGCAAAAGTAAATATTACAGGTGTTGTGACAAGTATTACAAGTATTTCGCATACGCTTTTGAGGTTTATGACCTTTTTTTTTTTTTCCCCCTATTATGGTGAAGATTACAAGAAGAAGATGCACAAAAATTTTAATCATAGTTTTGAATACAGAAACCTCATTCAGAACGAGGCCATGTGTACATCTATTCATTGGAAGTTTAAAGTCAACGACTTTGCTGATCAGGATTACAATATTAAAAGGTCTAATTGTTTGGTGCCTCGGAGCACGGTCAGGTGGTGTTCCGAGACGCCTAACCCCACATATTCTTGTGGCGTTCACGACTAATAATTTTAAATATAAGAACTGATAATTTAATTTATATTTATATTTGATCAGGTGTTGGGTTCTCAACTTTTCAGAATTGTTTGGAATGGTCTAAAGACTAATTAATTTGGACACTGTTCACAAGAATTAAATTAAGACACTAAGCAT
This sequence comes from Vaccinium myrtillus, assembly GCA_016920895.1. NCBI lineage: Eukaryota > Viridiplantae > Streptophyta > Magnoliopsida > Ericales > Ericaceae > Vaccinium > Vaccinium myrtillus. The sequence continues at coordinate 34,222,075 of CM029275.1, read as the reverse complement.
TGACTGAACCCACGACTTCACGTGCATCTGTGCTGCACGAGAGGACGAGAGTTAGACTTTATTCTCCATCGCTTATTTAAACTAACCAAGTTTCGTTAATGTAATCTAGAGGCCACAATTAATTTTAGATTGAAACCTTTCAACAAATCCGAACACACTAAACGGTGGATTTGCTTGCAAATGATGGCTAGCTCATGCGGTAGAGCTCTTGGATGCCCATACTGCATCTCGGGATCGAGTCTCATTCCCCGCTCCCCGTGTAATAAATTAGGAATGACGAATGACAAAAAAAAAACGGTGAATTTGCTTTCACGGGCCACAACAAGTCTTTGAAGTTTGGAAAATGGTGAGCGTTGACTGACTTTGAGGTCTGGAGCCTCTTCCACTTTGCATTAAGGGAGGATTTGTTTTCACAAGCCACGAATCCCGTGAAGTTTGAACCGGGGTGAAAATATAATCGACCGGATATTTTGCGGTTCAGTCAGTCTAAACCCGGTCCTAGTTGGTTTTGGTTTTTGGAGGAAATTTTTTTTTATTTTCAGTTTGGTCTCGGTTACTTGAAAATATGTTGGGCTGAACTGAACAGAATCGAACCGAAAATATCGTGATATGGAAACCAAATAGACCGAATGGGGGTTTTTATATTTAATTAGTGTTGGACTCTTGGCCCAAGTTTGCTCGTGGTCTTTATTTGTGGCCCAAACTATGAGTTTTGGGCCTAATTGCATTCTTTTTGATAGAATTGTTATTTACATGGAATGTGAAATATGCGTGTTTTTTCTTTTCGGCTGTGGCCCAACCTTTTTTTTTTTTTTTTATTGTTCCAAATTCTTTTGAAGCCTCCAAAAAAACCCGAAAATCCCGACCAAACCGAAACACCCCGAACGGATTTCATTCTGTTGAATATTCCGGCCGGAATCGATTAACATCAATTCTAGACTGAACCAATCCGTTCGGGCCAGCACAGCTGGAACTTCGACCGGCACAAACCGATTTCACCCCTAGTTTGAACAACGGAAGTGTTAAGCCTTTAATTTTAGGCCTTTTATTACAGGGCAATTTAAATTTCTAGTCACCGCTCAATAGGAGTGAATAGTACACATGAAATCTAAAGTTTAACATTTTAATATATATTCGTATTAATATACTTTTATATTTTTATTTAATTATATATATATATTGACTTTTAATATTAATGTCGTTGTACGTACTATTTAAAAAAGAGTATAAAAGTTTATCGCCTTAAAAAGGGAATGGGAATTGATTTTCACATTTCCTGTTTGACGGGTGCACATTTTTTTCAGTCCTTTAGCAGGTGAGTTACATAAATTCATCTTTTAATGCATGCACTCTTTATTGAAGGACTTTCATATACAAAAAGGAACGCTTTCATAATACAAGAGCGTGAAAATCTTTTCTTTTTTTAAAAAAAAAAAAGGGGTATCTGATGGAAAAAAAAAAAAGAAGAGATATTGTGTCACTCCATTGATCAAGAATAAGATTTCCAGGAATTATCTGTAGTGGATAATATGCCCACTCACTGGTCTAATTAGGTATCGAACGAGATTTTTATGTAATCATGGATTGTTATTTTTTTTTCAATTGAGACAATTTCTAAAAATTTTGTTTACTTATTTTCAGTAGGTAAGACGAGATTGTTATTTTATATAATTGTTATAAATCTCTATCATTTTAATTGTCACTATAATTGATGTAAAAAAAAGGAGGCTTTTAGAGACTGCAAATTGTCTTTTGAGTTCACTTTAATAATCGAAATTGTTCACGTGTTTCAAAACCAGTATTTTCTATACACATGCGTTTCCAAAACATATCACTCAAAGAATATGATTTTTGCATTCATCGAGTGATATGATTTGCACAAGTTCTAAGAAATGAACAATTTCCGATCATTAATGCAAACCTTATAATAAGGTATAAAAATAATAGTAATAAATAAAAACAAGAGGGTGGTCCTCTTTCATACAAAAGGGGAAAATTACACTAATAGTCCTTGTAGTTTTTCTGTTTGTCAATTTGGTCTCCGTAATTTCAATTGGCTCTATTTTTACTCTCTAGTTACGTTTTTGAACCAGCACAGACCATCATTGGGTGCTCGAGTAAACAATGCTCTTCCCTTCCACAAAGTTGTTTGAAACCTGAAAATGTAGTTAACTGTTATTCCTAATGCAGATGCAGCTGAGTGAAATTTCGCAGCCGGTTTGGGTAGATTTCACCCCTAAAGAAGAAGCTCAACATAATTCTTCTATCCTGTTAAAGTCTGGAGTTCTTTCAGATGATGGGTTGTGAGTAAAGTTTGGAATTAATATCTCTAATGTATATATTATAAAGTTTATTTTGATGATCGAAAATGTTTATATTTGAAAAACTCGTCGAGAACCTCAAGCACGCCAAAAATCGCGTTGATCAAGTATCGACCAACACCTGATTGCAACATATTTATCTTGACATAAATGAGTTCCGATTCAGTGTGTCAGTGTGTCGCTATGTTTTTTTTACAAGCTAAATATGCTTGGAAAGTGAACATTTACGATCATCGAGAAGGAGCCAAAAAAGATAACAGGACCGTCCAGCTCCTTTTGTATCCGAATCAAAATAGACCCGGAAAAAGTCTAAAAAAGGGCTGCAACAACATGTCCAACCAACCCTTCATTTTTTCGAAGTCATTCTTCGAATCTTCAAAATGAAAATTTTTGTTTTTATTCTTCAAATTGAAGAATTAACATTGATTCTTAATTTATCTATGGAGAACTCTCTCTTAAATGAAAAGCATTCTTCAAATACAATTTGTACTTTAGAATACACATAAGTTGTGATTTTATAAAATTAGAACCATTAGAAATGTATTAACAGTGTCTTCAAAATGAGATCAATGTTAATACATTTAGACTATATTTAAAAAGTAAAAACTTAAATTTTGGAGGGAATGTTTAAAGAGAAATGAATGAATTTTTGAAAAGTAAAGATGAATATGAAGAATTGTGATTGGAGTATGTATGAATAGTAATTAGGGATGGCAATGGGCCGGTTCGGTTCGGGTATTACCATATCCGAACCCATTACCCGAAACTAGATGGGAACCCAGAACCGAACCAAAACCCAAATGGGTAGGGAAAAATTGAAACCATAACTGAACCAATCGGGGATCAATTCGGTTCGGGTACTCCCCGTTAAATTATAAAACAAAATAAAAACAAAATAATTATGAATGAAATTCAAATATGAAAATCAGTTAAACTGGAAATTCCACACATCCGTCATGCAGATTTGCATCTAGATATTTAAATGCAAAACTAATATACATCTAAATATAAATTCAATGCATTGAAGCTATACACAGGCTAAACTTTTACATATGAAGGTTAATTTTGTAATTACACGTATCCGGTTCAGTTCGGTTGGGGGAATGGTTCGGTTATCAGCTCAAACCAGAACAGAACCCAACCCAACCCATTCGGTTATCTAACATCCCATACCATACCCGCACCCACAGGGAATATTTCGGTTATGGTTTGGGGAAAAAAAGCGGTTATGGTTCGGGTACCCATCGGTTCGGTCGAGATTGTCATCCCTAAGTAATAGTCTTGAGATTTGCTACAGTACACATCTTTTAAAATTTACTCAATATGAGATTTTGTGACTCAAAATAAGAGATTTTGTGGCTCTAAATATGAGATTTTGTGGCTAGAGATATGAAATGCGTTTGGTATGCACACTCATACGGATGTCCACAAAATCTCATATATGTCCACAAAATCTCATATTTGGAGCCACACAATCTCATATTTGGACCCATTCGGATTGCTACAGTAACTGCTACAGTGCACACAATCTCATATTTGAGCCACAAAATCTCATATTTGAGCCACAAAATCTCATATTTAGAGCCACAAAATCTCATATTTTGAGTCACAAAATCTCATATTTGAGGCACAAAATCTCATATTTAGAGCCACAAAATCTCATATAGTCAATGGTCAAAGGTGACACACGTCATACGTGGCACAATCTCGGCCGTCCATCCGTATGGGGTGTGTACCGTATGCCATCTCATATTTGGAGCCACAAAATCTCATATTTGGTGCCACAAAATCTCATATTTGAGCCACAAAATCTCATATGGGGGGTGTTTACCGTAGCATTTCTCAATAGTCTTTATATACACTTTTCGAGTAAAAAAAATTCTTTTGATTCTTCAAAATGTAGAATTTGGTTGGAGATGCTCTAACTAGTCCATCCAGTCTGGACCGGAGAGGATCCTCCTCTTTAGTCAAAAACTTACTTTAGTTTTCAATTTCTGCCAATCAAACAGGAGATTTTATTTCTGCACAAAGGATGGGTCACTGTTAGAACTTAGTGAGATTGAGCCTACAAGGTAAGACTTTAACATGCCATTGTGTTTCTATATTGGTTTACAACTTTTCATTTTTAGTTGTAAATTCTTAACAAAAAAAACATAAAATGCTTGGTTGCCTAACTGTTATGGGGAAATATTTTTGTTTGAATTCTCGAAAACTGTTTCTGCATGAAAATAAAGGAATTTGTAAACAAACAAGGGGCCTAAAAGCCAAGGGACATATAATCTCATCGGACTAATAGTGATGGTACTGATATTATCCAACGTATACTTGATCCGGCCCTTGAACGTTTTAACGTACATTGGGTATGTGGTACCTTGGAAATATAGTCTAAGAGTGCAATGTTTACATCCAACTAAACAAATGGCCCTGATTGTTTTAAAACAAGGTCATTGTTTGTGTTTACAGAGACAATTAGAAAAAGAATACAAAGAAGATAGTGTAACACTACCACCATTTTAGTTTTAGGAAGATACCTGATGTTCCCTTGGACGTTTCTGTTTCTGCAAATGCAGGTGGGTAACTCACGGGCGACCTCCTGGCGCCAATGTTGCAGCAATAGCTGACGCTGGTACTGTTAGACCTGAAGTAATCTTTACCATAAGGTGTACTACCACTTTCAAGAATTCAAGTATGAAGCTCTCAAAATAGCACTAGTGTAGTATATACTTTTTTCCATTCGTATCGTAAGATGCCTTAGCAAGAGTAAGTTGAAACAATAAGTGATATCCACAACAAAAGTTATTGTGTATGTTACAAAAACATTCCTACAGAATTTCAGATCTTCAACCATATATCATGTTCTAGTAAAAAGACATTTTGCTTATCGCCTCATAAATAGTCTGAGTATCACAAAAAATATTTCCTTAAGATAAGTTTAGATATATGTCCAGCGTACATGTTTTACCTTTAAACCTATCGAATTGTAAGATGCGTGTTCTTTTTTTAACGCGTATTGTAGGATTTTTATCTGAACATAAAAAAGGTTTAGTGATGCACTTAACGACTTCACCTCTCAACGTGCTGCAGCTCACGATAAGTGTCCCTAGTTCTTTTTTCCTTTGTTAGAGTTTTAGCTCAAGCATGGAACTGTTTGTTGCAGTTCAAATGGAGATCTCTATGAATATGACAGAAACTCAAAACCATCATGGAAGAAGCATATATGGACAGAAGGAACAGCACAAAACACTTCTCTGATACCATCAACTGGCTGTCCTTTACATGGCCTCAGTGGAGCACATTCTGTTTCCCTATTTCTTTTAACTAAGGTACCATGTTTTAACTGGTTATTACTCGTCGTTTCATTAACCTGTGTAAATGATCTGGGGAAGGTAATTGCAGTAAATTGTAAATGAATTTCTAGAAAGAAACTAAAAAACATGTAAGTAATACAAGGCTAAGAAGCACGGACACGTCGCCTTCTTTGAAGTGTCCAGTTCTGACACGTGTCGGAAACCACACTTCTCGGATTCGTATTCAGTTTTATAGAAATGGGACACCAATGTTCTTCACCATCATAATTTGCTTCACAATTGTCGTCCATTTTACTCTCACAAAATTGGTAGATATGCAGGGTGGGAACTTGGTTGAGAGACGATTACACCAAAGGAAGTGGAAATGGATAGTACATGGAAGTCCACAAGATCACTTATTGTCTTCTATCACCCCAGTTTCGCAAGACGAACTAAATGAAAAAACCTCCTCTTTGTTTCTCTCAACAACTTCTGGAACGGTTTTCGAATATAGACTTGCAAAACATGCAGGTAAGTGAGATGACATACTGTGGTTCCAACAATGATTTGTTCTTCTTAGTTGAAAACTACATATCTGCCTTACTTTAAGCGTGTGTCTGGATGATGGATTTATGGGAGGATTTATCCAGGAAAATGAAAACGATAAAGGACAAGATAAGAAGTCACTGAAGTGAAGAGGCTTGTGAAAGAGAAAACATGAAAATCAACTAAATTTTCTGGAATCCAGTTATACCTCTGTAGAAGACTTCTTCCGAATGGCATAATTGTCCGATTTCTTCCTCAATCTTCAAAGAATACTGACTCCTCCTTTAGGATAGTATCGTCGTTGGTCCTTCTTTCACTAATGATCTCACCATTATGTATTCAGATATTATGGGATGGTTATTGACGAAAAGTACATTTAGGCAATGCAATTTATATGCTTGATTGTGTTGCTATATATTTGCAACCTAGGATTATTCCTTGTCAATGTGAGGAAATAAACTTCTTGCTTCGAAGCGAATAACTTCTCTTCTAAATGCATTTTTGTTTCGTGAAGACAGGTTCTGCTCAAGACAAACAAATTCAAGAGAATTGGGTGAGTCATATGCATCCCCCACAAGCAAAAGTTGCAAGAGGTGTTTCAGGACAACAATTTCAAGTTGGAAGAATAATATTCCCTCTGGATGATGGTAGGCTCGCAGAACTGCATGTCCCAGGCCTTGGTGGTGAAAATGTGGGCCCCACTTATCCGATTAATGTTCGAAGAAAAGCCTCATTCAAGTACATATGGTCGATTTTAGATGCCCCAGAGAGTGAAGGATGGAATGCAGAGTATTGCACTGAAGAGCGCGGCCCTTCAAACTGTATCTTGGGGATAAAAGATGAACCAAATGACGCGGAGATTACAAGATCAAGAGGGCGGAAGGGAAGCAAAGCACAACAAAACTACTTATCTCCTGATGCATCAGGTACAAGAAAACTGAAATGAAACACTATTGGAGCATTGAAAAGTCCATTGTTCGCGCTGGAAGAACAGGAAACATATAAAAATAACGTTTTTTGCTGACACCTACAACCTATATCCAACAACAGTCATTCCTATTTGACCCTATTTCAAAGGATATGATGCGAGGATGATAAAGCCATCAAGATTTGGGAGAAGATGTGAAACTAGAAAGGATAAGATGGAGAAAAATAGAGAAGAAGATAAAACAAGCATGATTAAGTCATTTATTCTCTTTCTTCATTACTGCAAAGTGCTACTCGATGAATTCTGCATTTTGTTACCCTTTTTTCCTCTTAAAATGGGCAAACCCTCGTTCCCTAACATTAACCTTTTGTTTAGAAGCTTTATAGTAGCAGGGACTTCATCCTGTCCAGCTATGTAATTATGGAAAATGTCCCCTTATTATGGATGAAAACCTTCATTTCAAAACATGTTTCATAACATTCAAATTTCTTTTGGCATTTCCAGAAATATTCCCAAACAGTTTTCTAAATTTTACAGTTAGAATACTAGTTGAAACACCATATCGAGCTGAAATTTTGATCTTTGATCAGGTAGTAGTCCAACCATGCCTTCAGAAGATAAATATTATATGCCAGACAATTGGATCAATACAAACTTCCGTCTACGAGTGATGCATGGTGGCAGATCATTTTTCCTCATCACCGAAAGTGGTATGACTTTCGAATACCTAAATACTGAAAATTTATGGCTTTGGCTGAGGCATGAGCACTCAACAGCAATGAGAGGTGCAGTGGGACACTACAATGGCAGTTTGTTCTTGGTTGATGAGCATGGGAGTCTGCTCATTAGAGAAAGAAGCAACAATGAATTAGCATGGATCAATTGCACTGGTATGAGGAAAGGAAGGCAGGTCATCGCAGGCCCGCCATGGGATAAAGTTCCCGGAAAAACCTTTAAAGTGACGGCAGAAGATGCAATGTTCTTTGTGAGCAAAACTGGAAGACTGCTGCAGTTCACGGTAAGTTGCAAAACCAAGCTAACTGTACTTCAATTAGCGTCATCCTGTGTGTCGACCATGCATTTGAAGGGTTGATGGAGGGAAGGGGAAAGATAAGAAGATCGGGAAGTGAATCAGCAAAAAAAATTCTTCGATTTTTCTATTATATTCTCCTGCCTTGATAATATTTCGGCAAAACAGTATTTTCAACTCAGCCTTATGTACCATATACAACTAATACAATAGACGCACAAGAAAGACTCCAGACAAACAAAATTTGGAAGTTTCGAATAAGTATTTTTAAATTTCAAAAATCAAACTTTATATTGACAGAACTAACAAGAAATTTGCAACTGAAGGCATTTCATGGGTAATCCATCTTTTGACCTATGTTCAACCCTTTTTGTTGTTGAGTTTTTCACACGGCTTTCATTACCGTGGTAATGTGGTTATCGTCACTATTTGTACATTACTACTACAATATGCCGATGGAAAGTTCAAAGAGACTTTCTAGTTTTACATGAAAACTTCAATGTATTTTCTCAAGTGAAATAAACCCTAGCACACAAAGGGTACTTTGTGATTACAAACTGTTAACCTTTAGTTGATTTCTTCTCTCCCTTACCTCTGCATTTGGAGACATTAAAAAAATGCAGAGTATTGAAAACCTTTTCTCCCATTTCTTCCAATGTCTCTCCTTTGTTAGTTATCCAAACAAGTGGTCAGGGCCAAAAGAGTCCACTTTCTTACTTTCTCTGAAAATCACCCGATCCATATGGACTAATAACCCCTATTTGACTATTTGTGTAGGTTGCATTGAGGAAGTTCAAATGGAAAGACTGCCGGAACCCTGCAAACACCAAAATTGCCAGTATAGTGGATCAGGAAGGTTTTAGGGAAAATATAGTATTTATTGTAGGAAGGAATGGCCGTCTATATCAGTATAACAAAGTGACTGAAATATGGCATGAACACCACCAGTCTCAGCACTTGGTGCTATCAAGATTACCCGGAACTGCCATGAGGCAATCTTCACTATCCCTAACTGGATCTCTTTTCATGCTCTCTGGAGAAGGTGGACTTGTTGAGTATCTATGGAATGCATTGGATGGATGGAATTGGGTGGAACACGGAACACCGCATCGCAGTGTGACCTTGGTTGGTTCCCCTGGACCGTGCTTTCATGGGAATCAACTTTTCTTGATTGGTTCAGATGGGAATGTGTATTTGAGGTACTTGGATCAGACAACATGGAAATGGAAAAACTGTGGTTTCCCATATGAGGGTCAAACACAAGTTGGGGAAAATCTTGGGAATGAAGGAATTTGTACTGATGAGGATTTTGCTGCTGGATTCGAAAAAAGCGAAGAGAAGATTAATGATTTCAACAGAAACTGCGATTCAAAGGTTCGCATGTCACTATGTCAGTATATTAGCATCTTGGCAATGGTAGAATCAATAGTGATGGTGTTTTGCTTTATGCAGGTGGCTCCCATACGACCGATTCCCTTCACGGAGGATTCAGTGATTTTTGAGCTAAAAGATGGCAGGGTAAGTAATCATGGTTTTTAGTTTTTCAAAGTATAACTTAAAGCACTTTTTGTTTTTGGGTAGAAAAAAATTAGGTGAGAAACTTAAAACACTTTATTGATATGCTAACTACATAAGTAGGACATATTGGCGGCAAAATCAAATGCTCAAGTTCAATCACTGTAATGCCAAAATTTGTCTGCTGTCCCACACTCCCAACTGCATGATGTGGTTAGAATTCGAAACCCATCTCGTGATATGATCATGCGCCTGAGAGTGGATTGGGATTTCGGACAGAGCAGGAGCTTGGGGAATGAGGGTCCTGTACCAAGGAGCTTGAGGACTGTAAAACATAAACTCAAGCAGTGGACGTAAAACTGAAACTTGCCATAATGATAAGAATCAGAAGAGTGCATCACTGTTTACTGTCAAACGTTGGTTAATGGTTTTTCCAATAAATACCTTGAACTAGCTTTCTAACTGCTAATTTCCCGATGCTTAGATAGTGAAAAGGTCCGAATTCACCAGTATTAATGAGCTATGTTGCAGAGACCAACATAGTTGTGCAAGGTCCGGGTATGTGTCTTAGTATCGAATTCATCTAGTTCGGAGAATACAGAAATATTCATATGCCTTGATGTATATATTGTGACTTTCTAGGGGGAAATGATGTTAACAAGGTGCTATAACACATTTGTCCCTAACATGCTACTTCTATGCCTAAATAATGGTAAACTCAAATTACGAAATTTTTTTGCAAGGAAAAGATCGAACTACACTCGTAGCACAAATATCCGGTATGTCATGGAGTATCCGACACATGTTCTCTATGTAACATTGTCCTTGACAATATATGAGAAGTGGATGTTTTGTGCTAGCTGAAACAGTAACGTAGTTGGAACTTTCAAAATTTATTTGAACTTAAGAATTTAGAAAAAGCCAATGTGAATATAGAAGGACAGTATTACTGACATCATCATCTCATGGCAGTTGGCAGAAATGCAACAAAGAGAGGACATCGGTTGGGTTTGGCTACGGATCATTGGAACTCCAACGAGCTTATGCATAGCCCACTTTTGGACTGGTTTGGCATCTTGATACTAAACACAGTCCCCCAAACACAAGGCAAGAACTTGAAGCAAAAGTTGATACTGAAGCTGTACAGTATGAAAGATATACTTTTAAGTAGTTCTTCGGTAGTTCTGACCGCCAGCTCAGCATGTTGATACAGTGGGTGTACCGGAACCCATAAGAACAGTCACGGGGTGCGTGGAGCCGACCAATAACCATATTAGTCACATGGCATAACGAGCAACTCAGCATGATGATATCGAGACAACCCATTGTCTGATGCCAGTGGGCTATGGATTCTGTACATGGTATACGATCATCAGATATCTGCCCACAAGCTATTATGAACCTGAGATTGAGCTTTGCGCCATGTTTGAAGGACTCACTGGTGCAGGTTGGTGGGCCGGTTATAGATATGTTGGAGAGCGACGATGTTGCATGAGTTGGTGATGATTTGAAGAACAATACGGCAAAACATGAGCCATTAGCATAGCACACCATGTACAGGGTAGTTAATGTAAGAGATCAAATGACAAGTATACATGAATACATCAGCGTAATACAAAAAATTAACGTGAAATCAGATGTGATAGGGTGGGTTCGGACCTTGTGAAATAAAAAGAAAAAGGAAGGAAAGGTAAGTGAGAAAAATTAACCAGAAACTAGTTATTTTCCTTCATTTATTTCTGCAAAGAAAAGAAGAGTAGAGTGTTGGCAAAAATAACTTCCCATCCTTGATTTTTTTTCGGTAAACCAAGCTTGAAAATAAAAAAGGCTAAACGAATTTACAACCTACAAGGAGCATACCCAGGGAGGACAAAAGGAAAAGAAAAGAAAGAAAGAAGAGAAAAGAAAAGGAGGGATGGCGATTCGGCTACAATGGGTCGCAATGATGATCCAAAAGAACCATGGAAGGAATGTTTCTCCCTCATCAAAAAGATGAAGGAGAAACACCAAAAGAACCTAGGTTTACAACTCAAACTTACAAAACATAAGACAACCCGTATTGAGTTTACAAAGTATGATGAGTTACAAAGCAGATCACAGCTAGACTTTGAGCACGAGCAACTTCATATCACGGAGCATATAGGCATATAGTCACAGAGGTCAGTAGCGTCTTCGTATCGCAGAGCATATAAACGACATCACAGAAGCAAAATCAAACAGCCAAAGCAATTGGCCATTTAAAACGGGAGGACAGCCCCCTCCCAAAGGGCAACAAACCCCCATCCTTGATTTTAAAAATAGAAGGAAGGAAAATGATGTTATAACTTAACTGATACATAAAAGGAGAGGAAAAAGAGTAACGATTCAAAAAGTGAAATATTTTCGGTCCAAAGAAGTTTTCCTTTCGATTTTGTTTCTTTCCTCAAGTTCCAAAACATACCCTTAGAGAAATCAAATGACACTATGATAATTGCATTTACACAATTCTATAAAACTCTGCATACGCCGTGTACTTCACTACATGTTTATATATGGTATTGTTAGTGGTTCTTTTACTTATTTGCAATAAAATAATTGAGTGCGAGCGTACCAGAGAGAGTTCTAATCTCCTCCCTCAGATTAACTTTGGAAAAACCAAATATAATCAGGCGATTGTGTTTTAATGGTTCAAATACCTCACTTAAGAGGATTTTTTCTTTCAAAGTGAAGAAATGCAAACCAATCTACTTAGGAAATTAAAGAACAACAAAGAAACAAGAGACTTCGATTAACAAATCAAAGATAAACTTACTTCGAAATTGTCTTCAACTTCAAATACAAGATACTGAGAACTTCGAACAGATGATTGTCACAAGAACAACCGAAATTAATCCTAACTACTTCCTAATCTACTTCCTACACTACTTCGAACTGGGTTCGAAATCCTAAAACTACTTGTCAATGAACAAATCAAGCATCATTTGTTTGATAGCTGTTTGTTAAAGATTTGTCCGGGGTTTTTCACTCTTCATTATCTTCTATTTATAGACACTGCTTGTTTAGTTGAACTTCCCGCCCAATGAGTTTGAACTTGGCTTGCTTCGAACTCTATCTTTGAAATCGGCAGTTTCTTCCCTTTCCCACGTCTGAGTTTAACTGAATCTGCGCCGTTGCTTGTATTTAAGGAGGTAACTGCCTTTCAAGATGTAATCCACGTGTTGTAACTACTAATTGTTTTTGCATCACATGTTTACACGTGGACTCTACACATTCAACGGTTAAAACCATGACTTCGAAGTGTATTGTCAATTTCTTGTAACTGCTAATAACTGCTTTTCAAATTAAGAGTAAATACGACATCGTATTTACTCAATCTTGTTTCAATAATCCAGTGTATTTTTATTGACAAATATTTGCCAATGTTTGGCATCTTTAATTACGTGTCAATTGATTATTGGATTTGTTAATTTTACATGTAAACAGGTATTAATAACCACAAATACACATTATTTGTAAATATCATGAAAATTATCACACAACGATGACAATTTTACTCGATGTTCAGGCCTAATATAAAAGGGGAAAAGGTCAAAAAGAAAATGAAGTGGAAGAAGTCTCCCTCTCTGTCTCTCTCTGTGTTTTTTTTTTTTTTTTTTGCGTGAAGAACAAAAGAACATTATTATCATATTATAAGACATTATTGTTAGCATCTCCAACCTTGGGTCAAATATGGGGATGACAATTTTTTTTTAAAGGCTATGGCAATTTGACATGTTAGACTTTAGTATCTCTAAAAATGCCTACTAAATATGTGAAATTTCTACTTAAAAGTATATTTATCAAGTTTGGGGAGGAAAGTAATTGAATGAAAAAATTGATTTGAGAGGAGATAAAAAAAAATAGTGACATCTAACAAATGACATCTTGGTCGGAGTTGGTCCAAATATCAAATTCATTCAGTCAGTATGCCGTATTAAATTTGACATTTATGGTTAAGAGATTCTCTTATTTTTCCCATAGACAAAATCTGTTACCAATTCCATTTCCTTCTCATTTTCTTTAGCTTGACAAATCTAACATTCCATTACATCAGACCAAAGTTCTAACTGTTTCCAGATGCTAAACAACAACATTCAAAATACCAGTTCTGAGAATTGAAGAAACCGATCATGATAAATGTGACACCCCGACTTTTTCCTTAAGAAAAAAAGAAACTATTTTTATATAAATAATAAATTCTTCCGCATTTTCCGTTTTCAAACTTCTTTCGAGTACAATAAAAAAAAAAATAATACAGATTATTATGTACTATATTTATTTTTGGTGTTCTTAAAAAAAATAATCAAATAACTTATATTTTGTTTTTATAAATATAGTTGCGCTACATTGAATATGATTATGTGAGAATGTGTTGTACTTATTGGGCCGTTTAGTTTAATATGGGATAGGCTAATTCCTTAATTTCTTAACGGGCCGGTTAGTAACAGTAGAATTTAATTAGAGAGAGTCCCTTTGTTATTAAGCTAGGGTTCTTTTTATTCCAATATCTAAATAGAGAAAGAAGGAGAGAAGCTGCAGTAGAGTTCCTTGGTCGGTTTCGGATTTCGGAACAGAGTTTCATCGATCGGGCTGGTTAGTTCACGTTCCTTCTTGATTCATTCTCCTAATTTATTTTGTAAGTTCACAGTATAATATATAGATAGATTTCGATCTATTATCAATGGGTTGGTCGGTGATTAAGTTTTGCAGCCTTGGTTCTAGAACTAAGTATTTAATTATAGTATACTAGTATATACGTTTAACCATCAGACTATTAGAAATTGTTGTAGTCTTATTTTTCTTAGCCAGTTATGTAATTACTCATAGTTTTATATGTGTACCTTTGATTTGTGATTCAGACTAGCCAAGTACTCAAGCATTGCATTTTGTAATCTATCGTTTCGATCGAGGTGAGTGGTTAAGCATGTGATCCCTTCATTTGGAATCCTTTTGAGCCTATCGATTTTTGACAGATTCTCTTATTCGTTGTGATGGATAAATGTTATTCTTAATCGCTGAACATTTATGGATGATGGACATACCCTTGGGCATACAAGGTTTATTGGTTATATTTATGATTGATTGATTTCTCTTATTTCGCTTATTGTCTAATCATTGAATTCGTTATATTATTGAGATTCTGCAACGACACAGGTAATATCTCTACTGGTCACACCCGTTTGCTGTTGTTCTTATGTGATTGGGACCATGTATTGTACTTGTGAAAGTCCAAGGAAAAGACTCGGGCACCATCCTGTGGTGACTTTGGCCACTAGGGAAAAGACTTGTGAAATACCCTGTGACTCTAGTGCTCAACGGATAGGGAAAAGACTTGTGGAATACCCTGTGACCCTACTCCGGACCGGCTTAGGGAAAAGACTCAGGCGCCATCCTGAGGTGACTCTATGTACGGTGTTGGATCCAACGGGTTAAGCCCTGAGAAAATATTTGGCTTTTGGCAATGGTTATTATTATTATTGTTCCCACATAATTTGGTTCAGACTCCTATTTATTACTGTTTATTACTGTTCGTTGTTCTGGTATTTTTGGACTGGCTGATTGATAAGAATGCATATTTTTGTGAATCGATTATTCTTCTTGTTATTCGTTAATCTAAAATTCATCTCCTTGATACCACTTGTTGAGCCACCGACTTTTGTTATTTGAAACCATTTCTTTGGAGCTCTCGCTATCGTTCTTTAAAATGTATGCCACGCTGTATTCCAAACTCATAGCATTCTTAGCTACTCATTGAGCTGTGAGCTGACGGATTTATTCCACATTCTTTTCAGGTTAGTTCGTGGAGCATCACAGTGGACAGTGTCGGGACCCACCGTTTGGACCTCTAGGGCATTCGCATTATCATTTTCTTTTAGTTTTGTTAACAGCTTCCGCACTTTTTCTTCTTTAGAATTTTTGTTAATAAATTGGGAGTCTGGAGAATTTGAGATATTGTTCACTGGCTACAAAAATGTTGGTTTCGGTTTCCAATTTAATTTTATAATCCAGGATTCAGTTTAATTATTTTGAGTTATGATTAAAAAATATATATTTATTATTTTTGTTTAGGCTTCGTGTTCCAGGAATTGTTTCCTGGTTGGCGACGGGTCATGTTTCCCAATTTGGGGCGTGACAATAAATCCAGCAAATATAGCACTTGTCGAGCGAAATAGAATATCGACAAAGTAGAGTCAAAAGTGAACATAGCAGCCTCGGCCCGCTTTGGCTTAATAAACCTCTGTAATCCGCACCCAAGGAACCATAAAAACTCCCATCTAGGGCAAAAGTAACTGACACCAATGCCAAAGAGAAGTTCATTCCATACCAAAAAAATTTTGAAGAGTAGCTCTTCCAGATGATAACTACAAACATCGATATGATACCCAAATACCTGTTACCTTATGATTAAATCCTAAAATAACAAATAAAGGCACTCCAGATAAATATCCTCCTAGAAAAAATGCGAATAACCTAAATTGTTTCGGGCCACTTTGCAAGGATGCTTTTCACGGAAAGGAGGTCATCAAGTGCCATCTCTATTGATGCTTTGTACAAGTCCTCAAAATGATTACAAAGAGTTCCTGTCTGGAAATATTTGCTCCAGCGCTTGAGGAAGATTCAACACTATCTCTGCATATGCTGGGCAAACAAAGCAGAAAGTAATGTCAATAAAGGCGCGAGGCATAATCCCAAAGGGGGAGCTCAAGAAAAAGAAAAAAAATGAACAAATCAGAGGGATAAACAGCTATTTTTTAAATTATTAGTGACGGAGGAAAAAAGACAAATGATAGAGAAACTAGGGCTGTGTTTGGTTAATGATGTATGTAGGGAAAGGGGAAGGAGACTCCAACAGGAAAGATAAGAAGATATATGAAGTGAGTCATTTGATGCCATTTTAGAGTCTTTATTTCATTTCTAGTCCTCTAGTGTTAGTGGGTCTATACATAGGTGAGCTTAGACTGTTTGTATCCCATTTTGGAATTTCTCTCTCTTAATCAATCTATACAAACGACCACAAATAGCAGCAAATCGCAATATCAAGGTCTGAAAAACACTGGGTTGAGCTCAAAAATTGCCAATTAAGCTCTGAAAATGGCAATCAAAGACCCAAAACCCTGATTCAAGTGCTGAAACAGACAATCGCAGGTAGAAAACACTGTTTCGGATGCTGAAATGGTGTTTGGCAAGCCTGAATAACTGATTTGAAGTCCGAAAATGGCAGATCGAACCATTTCGGGTGCTGAAATGGTGTTTGGCAAGTTTGAATAACTGATTCGAGGTCCAAAAATGGCAGATCGGGGTTCGAAACTTTGGTTCAAGTGTCAAAATGGGTACCGGACCTCAGGAATGACAGATTCGAGTTCGAAACAAGGCTGGGTATCGACGAACCAGTTTAAGGTCCAAAATGCGTATGGAAAGGTTTATCGAGGTTTGCATGGGCTGAAGAAGTGCAGATTAGGTCCGAAAATGGTGTTTCTCGTTGAAAAACAGCAAACCCAATTTCGGAAGCAGTAGTTCTGTCGGTTTGAAAGGTCAGAATCGATGTTTGGGTGTCAGATTAGCCTAAATCTGAGGAAAAGAGAATGGAATAGTGGCTCCGGTGAGATTTTCCGGTGAGATTTTCCGGCAACTCTAGGGTTCCAGAAAGGTTAGGGTTAGATCTGAGCCTAGAACTTCTGATATCAAATGATGCAATCAAAGGGGAATCAAGATAAAAAAGAGAAGAAAAACCAATTCGAGGGGATGAACCATGAGGGTAAAGAGACAAACTAAAGTCTCAACCAATGCATTTAGATATTCTTAATCATCAAAAGTTACCAAATGAAACACCAACCTACCTATTTATAGACTCAAGGCCGTTAATAGGTGTGTGAGTCTTTCATTTGACAGTTTTTTGATATATTTATAATAGATATCGAGAGCTTAGATTCTTCGTATGCCATTTTGGGAATTCTCTCTCTTAATCAATCTATCTCTTGATTTTAACTGCATCATTTGGTATCAGAGCTCCCAGGCTCAGACCCTAGCCTTTCATTTCGTTGGAGTCCTAACCTCACCAGAAAACGTCGCTGGAAATCTCACCGGAAACCTGAATACCTCATTCACTCTTTGTTTTCGCAGATCTAAACCAAATCGATCAGGTTAGATTGAACAAACAGGTATTTTAAAGATCAAACCTTTCATGACATACCAGTAGTCAAATGATAAACACTGCTTCATAGATAAAAAGTAATTTCAGTTACATAAAACAAAATAAGAGTTCAAGCAAGAGATTGCGAATTCTTCCTTCTTTCTTGTCAACTCTTCTGAACAATCATTAGTGAGGGAGAAAAAAGACAAATGATACAGAAACTAGGGCTGTGGCATGATGTATGTAGGGAAAGGGGAAGGATAAGAAGCTAATGAAGTGAGTCAATTGATGCAGTCCATTTTAGAGTCTTATTTCATTTCTAGACCTCTAGTGTTAGTGATACATAAGTGTGTGATTCTTTCATTGAATAGCCTTTTGATATATTGATAATAGATATTTGAAATGGTGTTTGGCAAGTTTCCAAAAATGGTAGATTGGGGTTTGAAACTTTGGTTCAAGTGCCAAAATGGTTACTGAACCTCAGGAATGACAATTCCAGTTCGAAACAAGTCTGGGTATCTTCGAAATCACCAGTATAAGGTCCAAAATACGTATGGAAAGGCTTATCGAGGTTTGAATGGGCTGAAGAAGTGCAGATTAGGTCCGAAAATGGTGTTTCTCGTTGAAAAACAGCAAATCCGATTTCAGAATCGGTTGTTCTGTCGGTTTGACAGGTCAAAATCGATGTTTGAGTGTCAGATTAGTGTACATCTGGGGAAAAAGAGTGGAATGGTGGCTCCGGCGAGATTTTCTGACAACTCTAGGGTTCCGGTGAGGTTAGGGTTAGATCTGAGCCTAGAACTTCTGATATCAAATGATGCAATCAAATATCGAAGGGAATCAAGATCCAAAAAAGAGAAGACAATTCCATTCAAGGGGATGACCCCTAAGGATAGAGAGACAAACTAAGTCTCAATCAATGCATTTTGATATTCTTAATAATAATAATCATCAAAAGCTACCAAATGAAAGACCAACTCACCTATTTATAGACTCAAGACCCTTAATAGGTGTACGAGTCTTTCATTTGATAGTTTTTTGATATATTTATAATAGATATCGAGAGCTTAGATTCTTTGTATGCCATTTTGGGAATTCTCTCTCTTAATCAATCTATCTCTTGATTTTAATTGCATCATTTGGCATCAGTGCTTTCAGGCTCAGACCCTAGTCTTTCATTTCGTTGGAGTCCTAACCTCACCAGAAAACGTCGCTGGAAATATCGCCGGAAACCTGAATACCTCATTCACTATTTGTTTTCGCAGATCTAACCCAAATCGATCAGGTTAGAATGAACAAACCAGAGGGATAAACAGGGATTTTAAAGATCAAACATTTCATGAGATACCAGTAGTCAAATGATAAACACTACTTCATACATAAAAAGTAATTTCGGTTACATAAAATAAAATAAGAGTTCAAGCAAGCAACAGATTGCGAGTTCTTCCTTCATTCTTGTCAACTTTTCTGAACCGATCATTAGTAACAGAGAAAAAAAGACAAATGATACAGAAACTAGGGTTGTGGCATGATGTATGTAGGGAAAGGGGTAAGAAATGGTAACTGGAAAGATAAGAAGCTAATGAAGTGAGTCAATTGATGCGGTCCATTTTAGAGTCTTTATTTCATTTCTAGTCCTTTAGTGTTAGTGATACATAAGTGTGTGATTCTTTCATTTTAATAGCTTTTTGATATATTGATAATAGATATTTGAGAACTCACAATATTTATATCCCATTTTGGGATTTCTCCCTCTTAATCAACCGATAGAAAAACCCAAATAGCAACAAATCGCAACAAACCCACAACAAACAAGACAAACCCAACTACCCAAGAGAAATTGAACTTGAAATTGCAATATCGAGGTATGAAAAACACCTGGTCGAGCTCAAAAATCACCAATTAAGCTCTGAAAAGGGCAATCAATGACCCAAAACTTTGGTTCGAGTGCAGAAACACAAGATCGCAGGTAGAAAACTCTGTTTCGAGTGCCGAAATGGTGTTTGACAAGTTTGAATCACTGATTGACGTCTAGAAATGGCAGCTCGGGGTTCAAAACTTTGATTCAAGTGCCGAAATGATTACTCGACCTCAGGAATGACAGATTCGAGTTCGAAGGCCCGGGTATCATTGAAGTCACCAGTATAAGGTTTGAAATAACTGTAGAAAGGCTTATCGACATTCAAATGGGCAGAAGAAGTGAGTCCGAAAATGGTGTTTCTCGTCGAAAAACAGCAAACCCAAATTCAGAATTTGTAGATCTGTGAGTTTTAAAGGTCAAAATCGATGTTTGGGTGTCGGATTAGGATATATCTAGGGGAAAATGAGTGGAATGGTGGCTCCGACGAGATTTGTCAGCAACTCTAGGGTTCCAGCAAGCTTAGATTTGAGCCTAGATGCTCTGATACTAAATGATGCAATCAAAATATCAAAGGAATCAACATTCAAAAGAGAGAAGAAAATCCCATTTGGGGGGATGAATCCCCATGGGTAGAGAGAGAAACTAAGTTCAATCAATGTACTTTAATATTCTTAATAATCAAAAGCTACCAAATGCAAGACCAGTTCACCTATTAATAGACACAAGACCCTTAATAGGTGAGTGGGTCTTCCATTTGGTAGTTTTTTGATATATTGATAGTAGATACTGCAGAAATTAGACTCTTTGTATCCCATTTTGGGATTTCACTCTCTTAATCACTCTATCTATTGATTTTAATTGCATCATTTGATATCAGAGCTTCTAGGCTCAGACCCTAGCCGTTCATTTCAACGGAAACCTAAAGAGTAAATACCTTATTCTCTTATTGTTTCCACAAATCCAACCCCAAAACAAGCAGTTTCAAGCCAAGTCAAGAAAACTAACCCTATTCGTTGGTTTCTACACTTTTCGACCTAGGATCTGGTCAACTGGAAACCGTGGAGTCAAAAAAGAGTTGCTATTCGAGGCCCTAAACTGAAATTGAAGTCACCTGCATTCGCGACCTCAGTTGAACCTCGAAGATGATAGAACCCAATCGTCGGCACTTGAAACCTCTCAGATCTGTAAATTTTGAGCACTAATCAGTTATTTCGAACCCTTTTCCTGCTGATTTTGAGACCCTTCGAGAGTGAATCAAGTGTATTTCGAACCTAATCAACCAATTCCAAGTACAAAGTTGGGTGGAAGATTTGAAGCCTACTCGGACTACAGCGAAGTTGTCCCAAGTTGATTTCAACTTAATTTGTCGATTTAGATCTATTTAGTGTTGAATCAAACAGATGCAGCTGCTGCAACTTTGATCTACCTAGACCCAGCCAAATCGAGTTCAATAATGTTGAAAAGGAAAGAATATTGTAGCACATGTTGTAAATCAATTAGGCAATTAGACAATTAGGAAGATTGTAATTAGTCTAATTAGGTAGATAGCAATTTCCTTATTATTTCCTTTCCTAAATTATTTTGTACACAGTCTATATATTGTGCCTCCTAGTGAGAAGAATACACATCAATTATAATCTTTCAACATGGTATCAGAGCGGGTTCCAGGAACCTGACTTTTCTTTCTCATTACCTCTATCTTTTTTCGTCAAATTCTCTCTCTCTCTCTCAAATCGACCACAACCAAAACCTCTCTAACCCCAATACACAACCCTCGATCCATAAAAATAAAAAAAATAAAAATCAACCGTGAACAGTGCTCGCGTACACTGTAGCAGTCGTGAACAGTGCTCGCGCTCACTGTAGCTATCGTGAACAGTAACCCTAATCTCTTTCTGGCCCTCGATCATTCTTTCTGGAACTCGGTTTGTCTGTTAAGGGTGTTCTTCAGGCTCTAAATCAACCGGGTACCCTCTCTTTGCACTTGTCAATCCTCTGGGTAACAACTCCTCTCCTTTTGGCTTGTGTCTTTATCTCTTGAATCTATTATGGGTGATAAACCTAAGCAAACAGACACTGCTGAAACCTCTGAAACTAAGGATATTATTAGGGATTATCGCCGGTCTCTAACCACAATCAACTCCGCCCTAGCTGCCCCCTCAAACTCTCCTGCTTTATCTTCTGGACATTTTGGGAATCGCAATCCCTCCCACAATCGTGGTAGTTCTTCTGAGCGGGGTGGTCGTCGTGGAGGACGTGGGGGGCGTGGCGGTCGTGGCACCAAGAAGTGTGCTCATTGTGGTGCGACCAACCACGATGTTGAATTCTGTTGGAAGCTGCATGGCAAGCCAGTTTGGGCTAATCAGGCTACACTTGAAGGGGAGCCATCTGCTCTTGCTCCTACTCAGATTACTATGTCCAAGACTGAGTATGATTCTATGATTCAAAGGGCCAATGCAACTTCTTCTTCTTCCACTGCAACTCATGTCACCTCAGGTAATACGTGTCTTCATTCATCTTCTCGTAGCACTCCTTGGATTCTCGATTCTGGCGCATCTGATCATATGACAGGTGATTTGTCTCTTTTGACTGATGTTGTTACTCCTCCTGTTAAGACTTATGTTACTATTGCCGATGGCACTAAGGTTCTTGTTCAAGGCATTGGTACATATCGTTCATCTGGTCTTGTTTTTCAGCCTGTCTTATATTTGCCACAATTTCGGTTTAATCTTCTTTCGATTCATAAAATGTCTCATACTCACCAGTGTTCTATCCTCTTTTCTCCTTCTCATTGTGAGTTTCAGGATCTCAAGACAAAGAGGATGATTGGTGGGGGGGTATGAGAAGAATGGTATGTATTACCTTCAGGAGCAGCAACAGCAGCAGTCATCTAGTCCTTCTGCTTTACATTCTACTGTTACACCTTATCAGTGGCACTGTCGTCTTGGGCACCCATCCTTGGCCAACCTTCGCAAGCTAGTTCCTAGTTTACCTAGTTTTTCTCCTTTTAATTGTGACACATGTGAACTTAGTAAACATCGCAGAGTTTCTTTTCCTTTACGAATTGAGTCACCATGTGTAGAACCTTTTGCATTAGTTCATTCTGATATTTGGGGACCTTCGCGCACTACGAGTTTGTGTGGTGCGCGTTATTTTGTCACATTTATTGATGATTTTTCTCGTTTAACATGGGTGTATCTCCTCAAAGATAGGTCTCAATTATTTTCTGTTTTTTCAATCTTTCATGCTGAGATTGTCAACCAATTTAATGCTAAATTACGTATTTTGCGAACAGACAATGCCCAAGAATATCTTTCTCGTCCATTTAGACAGTTTAATGAAACTCATGGTATTATTCATCAGACTGCATGTGTCACTACCCCTCAACAAAATGGGGTTGCAGAACGGAAGAATGGGCCAGTTTTAGCCGTAACTCGTGCCCTTATGCTTCACATGAACGTTCCAAAACATTTTTGGGGATATGCTGTTCTTACCGCGAATTATCTAATAAATCGCACCCCTTCTCGGGTTTTGCATGGCAAAATTCCTTATCAGGTCATGTTTCCTGACAAGGATCTTTACATTCTTCCCCCAAAACTTTTTGGTTGTGTGTCATTTGTTCATAATCTCTCTCCAGGTCGTGATAAACTTGATCCGCGTTCTTACAAATGTATTTTTCTGGGTTACTCTCTGACACAGAAAGGATACAAGTGCTATAGTCCCTCATTACGGAAGCACTTTGTAAGTGCTGACGTGACTTTTTTTGAAAATATCCCATATTATTCTCTTGAGGGTACTCAGTTGACACCATTGTTGGCACCACCTTGTCTTCCTGAGATTGCTCAGTTACTGGCTGACCATGGTCTTTCTGAGACTGCTACTCGACCATCAATTACACAGGTATATGTTCGACGTTCTTCTGCTGCCGCTACTCCTGTTGCACCTCCGGATACAGCTTCTGTGCCCACACCATCTCCTCAAGCGTCTTTAGATCCGACACTCGATCTTCCTATTGCTCACCGTAAAGGTATTCGCTCCTGCACTTCCCATCCTATCTCTCAATTTGTGTCCTATGATCATTTGTCTCCCTCTTTTCGCGCTTTTTCTGTGTCTTTGTCCTCTGTTACTGTTCCTAAGTCTTATCAGGAGGCTCTTTCTCATCCTGGATGGCGTTCTGCTATGGAAGAAGAGATGCGCGCTTTGTCACTGAATCATACTTGGGATCTTGTTCCCCAGCCATCTGGAGCACATATTGTTGGTTGTCGTTGGGTGTTTGTCATCAAACACAATCCTGATGGTACTCTTGATCGTCTGAAAGCTCGTCTTGTGGCCAAAGGTTTCACTCAAACCTATGGGCTTGACTACACTGAGACTTTTTCTCCAGCTTGCCAAACTCAATTCTGTTCGCATTATTATCTCTCTTGCACCAACCTTGATTGGCCTCTCCATCAGCTTGATGTCAAGAATGCTTTTCTTCATGGAGATCTCTCTGAGACAGTTTATATGGCTCAACCACCCGGTTTTGAGTCCAAGGGGGAGTCTCGTGTGTCATCTTCGCAAATCTATTTATGGCCTCAAACAATCTCCCGGGCTTGGTTCGATAAATTCAGCATGCACTGTCGTGTCTCATGGTATGACACGAAGTCAAGCCGATCACTCCGTCTTCTTTAAAAGGACCACCAAAGTGGTATTGTGATTCTCGTAGTCTATGTGGATGATATTGTCATTACGGGGAGTGACAATGATGGGATTCGGTATTAATTCGTCACCTTTGTTCCAGTTTTCTCACCAAGGATCTAGGCAAGCTTCGGTATTTTCTTGGCATTGAAGTGGCTCGTTCTAAAAAGGTGCATCGCTTTATCACAACGGAAATACACTCTCGATCTCTTGAAAGATACAAAGTTATCTTGGTTCTAAACCCGTAGCTACTCCTATGGAGACTAATCATAAGCTTATGCCCGACGATGGTGAGTTGGTTGACGATCCCGAGTTGTATCGGAGACTTGTGGGTAAACTTATTTATCTCACTATCACTCGACCCGATATCTCCTATGCAATCGATTGTCACCAATTTATGACTTGTCCTCGAGTTTCTCATATGGAGGCATTGTTCGTATCTTGAAGTATCTTAAAAATGCTCTTGGACGTGGACTTCTCTACAAAGCGTCTGGACATCTTCGTATCGAAGGGTATACGGATTCTCGACGGGCGATCTCCCGCCGATCGCCGTTCTACCATCAAGGTTATTGCACCTTTATAGGTGGCAATCTTGTGACTTGGAAAAGTAAGAAATTGATCTGTTGTAGCACGTTCTAGTGTTTGAAGCGCAGTATAGAGCAATGGCTCATACCACTTGTGAGTTGACTTGGTTGCGTACACTTCTACATGAGTTTGGGTTTCCAGACATGATCCAACTCCGTTATATTGTGATAATCAGTTTCTATCCATATTGCTAATAATCCAAAGATTCCACGAAAGGACCAAACACATTGAAGTTGATTGTCATTTCATTCGGTCGAAAGTGGAGTCAAAAGAGATCAGCACGCCTTTTGTTCCTTCAGGCTCTCAACTTGCTGATATTTTCACGAAGGCTCTTCCCAAGGCTTCCATTGATTCTATTTGTCGCAAGCTAGGAGTATACGATGTATACGCTCCAGCTTGAGGGGGAGTGTTGAAAAGGAAAGAATATTGTAGCACATGTTGTAAATCAATTAGGCAATTAGACAATTAGGAAGATTGTAATTAGTCTAATTAGGTAGATAGCAATTTCCTTATTATTTCCTTTCCTAAATTATCTTGTACACAGTCTATATATTGTGCCTCCTAGTGAGAAGAATACACATCAATTATAATCTTTCAACAAATAACATCATATCTGAATTCGCGAGCAACTGTAACAGGTATGATTCGTCCTAGATTACTTCGATTTGTTGCGATTTACTAAGATTTCATGCGATTAGTGTCTATTTGTGTCCATTGCTTTTGATTTGACCAGGTACAAACGAACCGAGCCGCTTGAGGCTCAGCTCCATATTGGCTCGTTCAAACTTGACTCGCTAGGTAAATGAATGAGCTATGAAGCTTGTTTCATAAACGAGCTTAGCCTGAGTTGCCTAAAGCTCGGCTCGAACCTCACAAGCCAGGCTATGTATTTAATTATTAGCTAATTGTAATTCATGCATAGTGTTTTTTCTACAATACATAACTATTGCACCTGATTTATACGAGGTGGCAGTAGGATGTGAACAGCTCACATGGGGAAAAAAGAGCAGGTAGCAGAGAAGTTATTATAGGGAAGCCTACCAACCCATCTTCTTCCAATGTGTGACGAGAAATTGTCAAAGGAAAACTCAATCTTCAGTCCCACATCGCCCACTCTAAGAAAAGGTACACGAGGAATGTTATGTAAGTAGAGATCCCACCCCTTGGTCCCCTTCTCTCACTCCTGCCACAGCAAGCGTGTGTAACCAATTGACTCGAGCCAAGCGCAAGCCAAATATTTTCTCCTCGTCTCGAGCTCTAGCTGAATCGCTGACGCATTTTCCGCCGAGCCGAGCCTGAACATTGTGAAGATCAGCTCAGGTCGTTAATAGCCCTAGATTTGAGGCTATTTTGGGTAGCCGTTGATTGTGTTTGGGGGGTTAATTTGATTATTTGGGTGTGAGATTTGATTTGTGACTTTGTTTGCCGAGATGACAGATGATTGGGTAAGGTACTGAGTTAACCGGGTCTGTTTTGATGTAGTTGATCTAGTTTTTGATTTGAGGGAGTTGCTTGTTGAAATGACTCATAGAGGAAGAATGGGAGTTATCAGGTAAAGGCTTCATCGTGACCGATCGTGAAGGACCGAAGGTTATTCCACAATTTGGAAGGCAAAATGATAACAATTTAAATTCAATGAATGAGATCGAAGATTTAAGTCAACAAATTACTTGAATAACAAGGCGCAACTATTGTTGAAAAGAGAAGTTACTACCTTGAAGGAAAGTGCAACATTCACTACCTCCAAGTGAAGGTGGCGATGATTCTCAAAGTTTATTTGAGACTCTTTTTGCTATTCTAAGTTGGTGTACTTCAAATTTAGAGAGATTTGACTACAACCAAGAGGAAACCTTTGATAATGACCTTTGTGAGTATATGGAAGCTCCATTCAATAAGAGTTTGAGTTTGAGGAGCAAATGAACCTCGATTTGGCTAGTTCAAGGAGGATACGTAACAAGGTAAATTTGAAGAAGTTTTCGTCTTTAATAAGTCCCCGAATGAAGACTTTAGAGGTGATTTTGAAGGACATCCTGTCTATGATGAGTAGCCAAATGAGGATATTAGTTGAAATAAAAAGGAAGGACTTGAGGACATTGGTGTCAATCACGAAGAACAAGAAATGCTCATTCTTGTGAGCAATGAGCCTTGCTTCTTGCATTAGGAAGATAGGGAACCAGTACAAGAAGAAAGGAATGGAGTTGATGTTGCACTGTGTATGTTACCAAAGAGGATAAGATTGCTTTTGATGACCACCTGTTTTAGAGGACTTCATAGAGCCGAAACTTGATGATTGCTCTCAAAATTTGCCTCTCAGACTGTATTTGGTGCAAGATGTTCAAGTTTGTGGTGTTGGTGTGCCCAAACAAGTTCCAAAGAGGGTGAAGACAACTTGCTCCTTGAAGATTCTTTGGGCATGGCCTTTACGAAGCAAGCGTTGGGTATGAAGGGCAGTTGGACGTTTGGCACTTCATGTTATGATTCTTGGTGTCGCATTGGGAAGAAGAGTCATTGCCAATTTTTTTTGAAGTGTTTCTATACAAGAGGCATGCCAAGTGGGTGGTCTATTTGCACATAAGGATGGGTGCGGTGTATGTGCACAAAAAGAAGCTCATATTGAAGATGGGTTATTACATGAGGGGATGTGATCAAGGAAATCCAGCCACTTGCCTAATCCGAAGCTGCATAATAAGGACTTATATGTTCTCTTTATTTATTTTCTTGAGTTCTGTTGTCCAACTTGAGGACTAGAAGTTGTTTTTCTAGATGGTGAGTCCTTACGCAGTCCATTTTAGAGTCTTTATTTCATTTCTAGTCCCCTAGTTTTAGTGGGTTTTATAAATAGTTGTGTAAGTTTTCATTTGGTAGTTTTTCGATTAAGAGGAATGCTAGAGGCACTAACTAGTACACCAACTATTACACTAAATGTGCATGTGCATTATTGGATACATGGATAGAGTCATCCACTAAGAGAGTGACACATGCACATTTAGTGTAATAGTTGGTACATTAGTTAGTGCTTCTAGCATTTCTCTTTGATAAATTGATAAAAGAAATTTGAGAGCTTAGACTCTTAGTATCCAATTTTGGGATTTCTCTCTTAATCAATCAATCTCTTGATTCTAACTGCATCATCAATACACATCCCCATACACACAAAAGGGTCTGTTTAAATCCAGAAGCAAAGCCAGATGCAGCATTACAACAACAACAAAAAATTAACAAAAATACTTTATTGCTGAGACGAAGTTGGTGTTGTAAAACCATCTTGGTGAGTCAAATTGGTTAACCCAACAATTGTGAGATATTTTTCAGCACATAATCTGTCAGTCAACAAACCAAGAGAGCTTCATTTAGTATAAGCAGAGTACCTTCTGGTAAACTCATAGTTCGTAGTGCATCCTCAGCATAAGATAGACGTGCAGGAATGGACTGGCTTCCCGATGCTCCGTTTCCCTTCTTGTTTATTGTTGCTGTACTCGTTGACGATTTCTTGGATTGGTGCATTGGCCATGCCAGCACACTGACTCTAGTTGGAAGCACGGAGATGAGTTCTGCATATCTAAGACTGACGGTTACCTTGCTGCAACAAGAAATTTGACTCAGATAACGGGAAATTTCTCAACTTATAAGGCCATGACTACCGTTAAATAAACACATTTATTCTTTTTTTTTTCTTTTGGTGGCAAAGATTTTCGATTCTTGTACTCCTTGAACAATATCTCACTAGGAGGTCAAGAGTTCGAATCTCCCCACCTGCGTGTGGACGTTATTCCCTTTGTGGGCTTATAATGATTGTGGACTTTATTTCCGGTTTGTTGGGTATTTCTCCCCTTAATGGCGCTTTTGTTGGGTAGGGCATATAGCGATTGTGGACTTCGTTTCCAGTTTGATGTAATTCATCATTGTATTCTGCATTTCTCCTAGCGTTTGAGGAAAAAGAAAAACAGTAAAGAACATCTATATTGGACAAGAAAACTCGATAAAAAATTACTGGGGTTAAATATGTTATCTCCTTGTAAGTTCAAGTAAATATAAATTGTATGGGCATGCATTCAAGCAACATACTTGATATCATGAGGACACAAATGATAAACTGAAAAAAGGGCCAAAACTAAAGTAAAAGTTATCGTTCGCTTTAAAAAGAACTAACTGCCCATGTCCTTGAAACTCTTTTGGTACAATGGAGATTATCTGTAAATAATTTGCACAGTGCACTTTTCTATAAAAGCCATATGCCAACTTCCAAGGTGACCTCTCAAGTTTCTGATATTTATAGCCAGATATGTAGGGAATATGAACCATGGAAATGCCTAAAGTGTGACCTGTACCTTTTTGTTTCCTAGTTAGCATGCGCTATTTAGGAACAAATACTAGCAGACTAGCAGTATTTCAGCTACTCAGATTCTAACTTGGCAGGTCAAAGAGATTATTTGGTTCTTGAATATCACATTCATTAATGTACTTTAATAACCAAGGAAATAGATAGGACTGAACATTTTACATGGTGATAGGAATTAGAATAGTCACCCAACTCTATAAATCAAACCCATTCCATACGGAGTAAAGTGCTACAAATGCTATAACCTCACACAAGGCATTAAGGTTGGAAGACAACCTATAAACTAATAAAAGGACATCCACTAGCAGATATGAACTAAGGCTATTAGAAAAGGGGTTTCCAAAGGATCCAAAATCCAAATCCCTTTCAGAGGCCAAGTACCTCAGACCTTATTATGCCGATGGCAATGTCCACCTGTGCGGACCTTGAATTCTTCTGTTGTTCATCACCCAGAACCAAAGGTGCCAACTTCTAAATTTCATTATGTAAAGGGTCAGATGGGTCAAACCTCCTATTACTTCTTTCTTTGTTAGTTTTCCACGTGCCTTTTGTCCTTCTGTAGCATACCATTACTCGACGAAGACACCAGAACAACCATAGCATGAATTATCAACTCAAATCCACAATATTCAGGAGCAGAAGAACTACACAAATCCATCCCCAACTTGGTGGTTAAATTCTCCTATGCTGACGATACTGTGGGGGAGATCATACCAACCCCACAATTTAAAATAGACTAGCACTGTACCATTGGTGAAGCAAAGTATTAGAAACGATAAAATTATAATTTCCGTACAGAACTACATACATGATAAAGGGGCCTTTTATAGTCCCTTCATTTGAAGCAAAATACCAACCATTGTGGCTCCTGATTTCGGAAATGTCACTTAGAAAAACCTCTTTGTATACCAATTACTTCAAAGAATAAGCAAAATACAGCATCTTTGAAATGAAACTAATGAATCCGAAGTTGCCAAAGCTTCTAGTAAAAGACATGCGTTATTGCTTTGGGAAATGCAGAGGTTCATGTTCATCCATTTTCTGTGCTTCCATTTATTCATCTAAGTTTCCAAATGTCGAACTAGAAAACTTGACAGTGCATACAATCCTATTATGCGGATCAGTACCAAAGGATAATGACTAATCCAAGAGGGTCGTCTTAAATTTGAAAAGTGATCACCCTCCATACAGAATATAGTCACGTACCCCGGTTGTATTGGACTCTCTTATCCTAAAAGAATCACTTCTGGAATTCATGTCCTCTACATTGTCCTATATGTTATGCCTATCAAAGGGGGATGCCCTTTGTGATTTCCATTTAACTTCCTCCAGTTATAACGCTGCAGCATGTGAGTTTGATGTTTGTAATCTTTTCCTTGGGGGGGTTGTCCCTTGGACTCCTTTATTCAACTTATCCTTTGAGCGCACAATCATTGCTCTGGGTACTAAAAGTGTTGTGCCTAAATTGGTTGGATCAAGGATGCATGTTCAATTCACAGCTCAAATCCACATCTGAGGTCCTTGTGAAGACCTGTTTGAGTGAAATCAAAAGGTTGCAGCAGCCACATGGAATGCTGATATCCCAGTTGGTTTGTTTTAGCACAAAATCAGTCCAATTTGCTTTCTCAGAGATCCAAGTTTTCTTCCACAGAAGGCCCGATCCGAACTGGGTTAAGTTAAGTATAGTAGTGTTAACTTTTATTCCCCTTTTGTTTGTGTGTTTTCTATCCCTCTCTTAGATGGATTCGAAACACTCAAGTTGGGAACTGCTCCATATAATTAGTTGATCTGATAATATCTGTAGCTGCTTGGACATTCCCTTTTCTTTCCTTCCTGGGTTATGCCACTCATAGGCTGGATATTCACTTAGTCTTTTTTTCAATTTCAAGCTGACTTACACACAAAAACAAAAAAAGATAGAGTGTCATGTTCCTGTCCCGTGTCAATCTAGACTATCCAGTACAAAAAGATATAATCTGTGATTTCATTTGCAATATGCAAAATATGAGAACTTTGTCATAACTATTTAACGAATAAACCAACATACAAATTCAGTTAGTTGTTTTGATCATTTCCAGTTCTACGTCCATTTATCAGTTTCGCACTCCACTATCCAGATTAACTAATTCAATTCAACCATTGTTATGTCGATGTAAGCCTTCATATAGAAATTATTTTCCTCTCCAAAGATTATCAAGCAGGTACTTCAATTACATGCATTATGCAGGATATTGACAAGTTTTCACACATAAATATCGTCACGTGATAAGACTTATAGAACAAAAGGTTCAATGAAAGGAAGCAGAAACAAAAATTCAAGGCATCAAGAACTTCAAGCTAGATGGAAGTAATAATGAATAATTAAAACAGAAACATCAAAACAAGATAAATTCTGTAGTTCGTATAGAATAGTATACACTAACAAAAATGCACGTACCAATCAAAATCATCTAACACAAATTCAATCATGTGGTGAGGAAGACTATGGTAAAGCTCCCCTATTTGGTTCCCATATATCTCCTTAATAATTCGAACCTGCATGGAAACAAGATGAGTGTCAAAAGTACGAAAATACCCATCGCTCTTGTATTTCCCTTTTAAAGCAACCTATTTTACAAATACTAGCTTGTTTGGAAGCAAGAGGAAGTATTTCGTGTTAAATAGGACAAGTTCAAATCGCCATACTGGCAGATTGGCTCCGTTCCCGCATATCATTTTTCATAGAACCTAACACATCAAAGAATGTCAAAAATCCATAGCAGGCGGCAGGCCCTCTTTCCGGGTGAAGTTCTTCAGAAATTAGAGATATTGATAAGAAAGTTTAGCAAACATAAATCTTATCTATCAATGTTTCAAGACATAAGAAACCCCCAAAATTTCCCGGAACGAATAAAATTACAAATACAAAACTAAAATAAAGTTTCCCTAAGAACTGGAACATAACTGTCATGCAAAACTGAAAATCAAATAAACACATGGTTAAATAGGTGAACGTAATTCTGCTTAATACCACGCAGTGAATAATTAATGCAACTTGATTTTTGTAATACTGTTTCTACGACTGTCGTTCACGAAAATTGACATCTCCAAAACATTTGAACAGAAATATTCTCTACTTTGGTTTCAAATAATTTCATAGAAAAAATTCAAAAATTCATTAAAATTTTATATTGATCAAAAAATTATAAACCTACAGAAAAGATCCAAATATTGGGAAAAAAATAAGATGCACACTTGATGGAAAGGTTAGTAATTACTGTGATTGTCGGTTGCATGAGCTTATCTACATCTGTGATTTCTGTAAAATGAACTTATGGTGATAGCATTTGAAACCCACAAAAACTTATAGAAACTTTATAAAATAAAAAACACGAGTCACTGCATGTACTTCTGCAATAGCTCCCAAATGCCTATTCTCTACTGTAAGGACTTCCAGTAGATCTTTTCTAGGACTCATGACCTCTTCAAAATGAGCTATTCGCAATGCATATCAAACTGATGCATAGATGAGGAAACTTTCATCATATATCTTTGTTCTCCTGACCTTAAATAATAGAAACCCAGAGGTTGGTCTGGAGGTAAAGGCTCTTCTTACCACATGCCATGACCAAGTTTGAGCCTCATTGAGATGCAGCTTCCTTCCCTTATTTTTTCCTGCTATTGATTTTCTTTTCAAGAGTCTACATTGAGGGATGTATTGTCATCAATTTGTTGAATGGTTTGCATGAAAAATTAGATAGCTTTTCTATCTGAATTTTCACACGATTGCCATTTTAAGTTCTTTTTTCACTACTTGGCTTTTTTGCTGTTCATTAGACTAGCACCGCCAATTCACAAAAGGTAGACATTTTAGCATAGATTACAACACAAAACCTAACAATCATAACAACCTGATAAGATTTTCCACACCTCCTTTTTCACTACCCTTATTCTTGTTATTCATTTTTTTTTAATCTTTCGGTATCTGAAGACTGAAGCAAATCCTTCAATTTCCCTATTTATCTATCACCCTCAGCGAATTTTGCCAGCACAGATATAATCTCACTTTTTCATCTCATTTTGCAAGTCTTATGTCATGCACTGTTTCAAAAGATTAGTTAAAGGCATATATAAAAAGATATGAACTGTTCAAGCGGAAAAATTAATGCAACTGCATGGGAAGTGGCCTACTGTCCAAAATAATGATATTAACGTACCTGCTCCCGCCTATCAACATAAGCTTGCAACAGATCTCCCACGTGATCAATAAATTTCTGAAACAAATTATCAAGATTCTAGGTTGAGCACAATTCTGTTGTAAGCAGCTTGTAACAAAGAATGATGCTCCAAACAACCAACCACACCATTGCATTTGAGGAGAGAAGATCATTTTCTGCTTCACGTATTGGCAGAAAGAAAGGAACAGTGTGCTCAAGAACAGTCATCTTTTCAAGAAATGACTTGCTCTCAAGCACACAATGATACATCTCACAAGGTTCCCCTGCAAAATTAAATTACCAAATGCATCAACTTCACGTAAAAGCATTTTTATCATCTCAAAGTTCCAACTAAGAAAACAAAGGAAGAAGGATCGATCCTTGTAATCAACAGCAACAAATATAGTAGTTGTTTTGAGCACTTTTATTCTCAACCCTCACTTTTTGAAGTAGAAGCAAAAGCAAAAAAAATCACATATTGTATGCTGCTTCTGAATGACAGTTTTGGAGATAAATGAGTTTCTCCTCAGAGGCTCAAACCCAGCTGAACAGCTAAAGGAACCTCTTCC
This sequence comes from Vaccinium myrtillus, assembly GCA_016920895.1. Lineage (NCBI taxonomy): Eukaryota > Viridiplantae > Streptophyta > Magnoliopsida > Ericales > Ericaceae > Vaccinium > Vaccinium myrtillus. The sequence continues at coordinate 34,188,072 of CM029275.1, read as the reverse complement.
ATGGTTAAAGCAACTATGTTTTCCAAGCTTTTCCAATTTACTAAAGCAGCCAAATGGAAAAAATCACTAAATAATAGTATAGAATAAACAATTCCAATTGATTATGCAAGAAAAGAGTCTATTGAACTAACACTGCATACATCAATCATAACCTATCAACTTGGGAAAGTGTTTTCAACAGGAAAGCAAAAAATCGTAGTTTGTAATAGACATATTGAAAGCCTAAGCAATGGGAAAAACTTATCATGACACATAAGAGTCGAGTATATTAAAATGATATGATTGTTTGATAAATGTCACAAGCAGAATCACAATAAATACAAAAAAAGTCCATCCCTTGAACTCACTTTTGTGGGCACCATTGAAGTTAAACCAAACCAAACCAAACTAAGCATTATGTCACAATCAATTGGGGTCGGCTAAATGAATCCTCTTTATTGTCGAGGGCTGAGTTACTCATATCCTTGCGCACTACAACATCTAATGTCAATTTGGGTCTTCCTCTCCTCGTAGCGTTACTACCCAAATCTATCCTATCAACTCTCTTAACTACATCAGGTCTACAGGTCTACAGTAGATATGTCCAACCCACCTTAGTCTATTTTCTCTCAAATTCTCTTCTATAAGTGCCACACCCACCAACTCACGGATGGTTTCATTTCTAATCCTATCTTTCCTAGTCTTTCCACGCATCTATCTCAGAATTCTCAGCTACACCCCTCTTGCTCATTGGGCACCATTGAAGCAAACCACCGAAAAGGATTTGGAAGTGGGTCTCACTTTCCTCTCACCCATAACCATATCCTTGAAACCCCCATCTCTATAGTTCAAACTTCAAAGATAGTCCTTCAGGACACAAATAATATGAAATTGCCTCTGAACTCCAACAAAGCTCCAAAACCTGGCACCTCTGTTTTGTTAGTCCCAGACCTACAACTAATGTTCCTTCCACGAAAATAATATGAAATTGCCTCTGAACTCCACCAAAGCTCCAAAATAGACCTAGCACCTTTGTTTTGTTAGTCTCAGACCTACAACTAATGTTCCTCTTCAACAATCGCTTAAATCCTACCACCCTTCTCTTTTCTCAGTCTAGGCTAACGTATCACAGTCCCCTAACATCTCATCGTCCCCTAACCGACATGATTCACTTTTTTTTTATTTGGTAAGAGATAAGTATATTAGAAACAAGACAGCAAGGGATTGCCACCCACGTACATAAAGAACTCGAAAGAAAAAAATATCTATCGCCACTTCGCATAGCAAAAAGAATACAAACTACTACAAAAAGCCTTTTGAGTCTATGATAGAAACTCTTAACACCATCAAGATTTTTCCTATTCTGCCATCAAGCACAGCAGAATCATAGGCTAAATCTTCTTCCTTTTCCTTATTCTAGCCCACATTGTAATCATAGGTAATAAATGACCAAATGTGCCTCCGACTCCCATCTTTCAAGTACATGCAACACTAATAAACAATATTCTTCAAGCGATTCAAATTATGCACAGCGAGGATCTTATTGAGCACGACATAATAAGAAGACATGCTTCTCCAAAGACACTTTCCTCGATGCGCAAGAACAAGCCCACATTGTTGTTGTAGGTTAAAGCTGAAAGGTTTCCAGATCAATCTAAGCAACGTGTCTACTTCTGCCGGTTCTCATCTTATGAAAAGCCTCATTCGTTGCGGTAAAAGAAGGCCATAATGTGATTATTGTTTCATCTCTCTTCTTTTTATTGGTAGACCGACCATCCTCACCCTACGTAAACATTCCAGCAAATTTTAATTTCCTAATAAATATATGGAGAATGGGTTGAAGATGCTCTTAAACATACCACATGTTGGATAGAGGATGAAGACAAAGGAATGAACGACGAGCAAGTGTAACATTCCTTCGAAATAAAATAGGGGGAAAAAGGGAAACAAGAAAAAGAAACAAAGATGTTGCTGGATTAAATCTTTAATGTTGTTGCAAAGTACACAATATGTCCACGTAAGTTGTGAAATCTTGAAAGGAAAAAAATATCTACTTTTCATTTATTTATTTATTTTTGTTTTCCCCCGGTACGGAGAGGAGAGGACAACATGGACAAAAGGTCTTCCAACTTCAGTAAACACATAAATATAACTCACAAAGACACCTGGGATAATCTTGAAAAGACCACAATGGGCGGAGGAAGAAGGGGTCACATATAAAATCTTGACCCCACTTACTTTTGCATTCCTTCATTTGCTAATTGAGATTTTATTCCATTTATTTGACCCCACTAAAGTAGTGAAGTTTCCCCAAGAATGAAGCACTTTTACTAAATAAAAAACGCTATCGACTTTTGAACTTCTTCATTTATTAATGAAAATTTTGCTCCATTTTAACAATTTGTTTGGAACCTGTGGAAAGGAAGAGAAAAGAAAGGAAAATTAAAACATTTCCTCTTCCATTGTTTGGTTTGGAGAGAAAGAGGAGAGAAAATAACAAATTTGAGTTTTGTGTATAGTACCATTTCCTTTTATTTTTGTCTCATTTTCTTCTCCTTTCTTTTCCCCCCATTTCCCTAAGTTCCAAACTTCATGAGCTAGCTTTTGGGGTTGAGTACTACCCAAAACCGTGTAACATGGTGTCAGAGCTGGGTACCAAAGATGGGTAGGGTGCGTGTGCGTGTCTCTGGCCTGCACGCGGCAGGTACTGCCAAATGAGTACGCTGCGTGTGAGGGAGGGTGTGAAGCAAAGTCCCTCATTGCCTAGGTACCAAAGTAATATGAAATATATAGGCGTGACGGCACTCTCACTTCATGAGCTAGCTTTGGGGTTGAGTACTACCCAAGACCATGTAAGTTGCCCCAAGAATGAAGCTCTTTTACTAATTTTATAGTCTTTTCTCTTTTTAACTCAACCCTTATGCTAACTATGTTCAATATGAGTAGATAAGGCACACATGTTTTCAATACCATTACACATTCAAAGATTTTAGGCACTTTTCATAGACATTGAACACTTTTTGCACATTAACCCCCACATCTAAGGGCAATCTTTTACTGTTACAACAAATTAATTTTGTAATTAGCAAATAGGAAGAATACCAAATTAGCTATGTTTTGACCCACTACCCAAAATTCCTGGCTCCACCCCTCAAGACCTCTAAAAGTCAGAACTGCTCACATTTATGAGCAGCATCCATAATTTTTGCTCAGGACATAAAATGCACAAACAAAGTAAACATATAAATGTTGAAGCCACATTCTGAAGTCTTAAGTGCGAAATATCTCCAAGTTCATAAGAAACGTCGAGAGAGTTAATGCTATACGCGAGGAAAATGATAACAGAGTTACAAGTACACATGAATGTAAGTAAAAAAAGTACAAGTTACTCATCATGTTCTTAAGTGGTCCCACACAACTCCGACTTTATAGGAAGACCCTGCCTCATCTTTTCATTTCTTCAAATATTTCACAAATTGATTGCAATTCTTAAAGAAAATTGAGATAGGAACAAAGTAGCATTACAAAATTCAAGAACGTTGAATTACTAAACAAACAGAAGATAACTTTCTACGAGTTACCAGCAAAGGATGTCTCATACTGTATGCCAATCCGTGCTCCTTCCAGACAACAGATCACCTGCTCAAAAATAAATACAAGGGAAGCTCAAAGAAAGACAGAGACTAATGCAACTCTATCACTTAAAAAGCTAATCTAAATTGAGCATCCTTGATGCAGTGGGAATTTTCATTTTTGTTTCTGTTATTTCGGAGTTAGTACGGTAGGAATATCTAGGCTTTAGTAGGAGTTGCCCAGATCATTGGTTTCCAAATTTGAGTTGATTTGATCTTCTTTTCCAGTCGTTGCTTGATCAACTAGAATTAGAGGTTTCTAATTTCCTATTTTACTTATTAGTATTCCTAGGGTTGTTAGGAAACTTATTATAGATAAGGTTGGAAGCCTTAGCCCCTTAGGGATGATTAGTAAACTTTAGTTTATATGATTCTAAAATTGAGAGAGTTTCTCTACATTGCGTTTGTCTTAAGAGAGAGTTTATCTAATTCAAAATGGAGTTCTTGTCGCCCGATATTTTTTGTTGTACGTAATGCTTCCATGAGTCAATTGGTATCAGAGCTTGGGCTCAATTATGGATCATGGCATGATGGGTGATAACAGTGGTGTAATTGAAGATGTACAAAAGCGATGAGGCTGCACAAGATGTCCAGGCAGAGAAAACATTTCGGGGATAGAGGACAACATGGCTGTCATGTCTGAGAAGAGAGCCACCCTAATCGCTCCACTTCTACCTCGCAACGGTCAGCCAAACCGACTTCTTGTGAGGAGGAGCTTTCAAAGAAGATTTCGCCACAAATCCTTTGTTGGCCAACTTCTTGTGGGAGTTTGGTATGAAGTTTGAGATTGCAATGTTTGACGGATTTCTCACTCTAATGGAGTTCATTGATTCAGTAAACATTGCCATACTCTACTGTGGTGTTTCACGGAACTATGGAGTCTCAACTCCCATAGAAGTGGCTCAATCTGCGACAAATAATCATCAGAAAATAAAAACACAAAACAGTTTGCTCCAACTCATAGTCATTGGCACGACCAATTTAAAACCCGACCTCCTTCTGATGTATGTAATTATATGCTGCAAGAAGCTTAAATGTTTTACACGCTAGATGGTAGGGCCAGTACTCGAAAACATATTTCTTGTTCTGTTAGCATGTACTTCTCGGGTTAAATATCAAGAGATGGATTAACCATCCGAAATTTATTTTTATTTTTTTTGGCTAAATAGAAATTTTTTTTAAATATGGATGTTTGGCTATGCTCCTAAAAAATAGATCATCATCTGACGCAAAGAACAATCTGATGAAAGAGTAAAAAGTTATTCCAATATTAGATACCTTTGTTCCAACTTTATAGGTAATTTTCTCATGAAAATGAAGACCTGGTAGAATGTCTGTGTCCCCTGGCATTGCCTTTCTTTCAGCCTCCATGTGAACCTGATACAAACTCCAGCAAAACCATTTTAACTCTTTTGAAGTGAGAAAATGTAAATATGGCTCATTTTAACCAAGCAGTAACATAGGAGGAAGAAGCCTAATTCTGATTGTGAAATACATATAGGGCACACTGACAGCCAGATTACTATAGAGAGGATTGGAAAAAATGGAATTATGGATCACGATAGAGGGCAAGTGGGATCAACCAGATAATAGATAGGATTATACTCCCTCCGTCCCATAATGTTGGTCTTCTATTCCATTTTGGGATGTCCCAAAATGTTAGTCCTATTTGAAAAGTCTTGTAAAAAAGTGTGGATTTCCAAATTTTACCCTTTCTGAATTTTTTAAAATAACTCCATAGGAGGGGTTCAAGGGGTAGCAGTGGAAATTAATGGTTAATTTCAAAGGAGATGTGCATTTAATGCATGTCTCCTTAAAAAGTAACAGGATCAAAATTGTGGGACGGAGGGAGTACGTACAATGACGATAGTAATAGTTACTTTGGTTGGAGTGGGATGAAAAATGGCATGAAGGGAAGGCAATTATCTTTTACCATTGGATGAGGAGGAAGGTAACCCAAAGGGAGGGAGAGGACTAGGGACGACGATAGAGAGGTCACATGGGATCGACCGGATTATAGATAGAACTGTGTAGCATTTGCCATAGTAAATTTGAGTTGAGTGGGATGAAAACTGGCTTAAAGCGGATGAATGTAATCCTATGGTAGGGGGAGGACTAGCTAATAACCATATTTTTTAGCGACGAAGAAAGTTTCATCAATCATAAAGATCAAAAGATGAAAACAATCAATGGAAAATCAATGCATTGAGAGAGCTTCAAAGAGTACAATGACTCTTCTACTCTTGCTACTCGCAGAAACTAAACCTACCTCCAAGCCACTCATTTTTTAGACAAAGCAATAAAAGAAAATAAACACAACAATGTTGGCAAGAAAGACGAGGTCCTCAGTCCCAGAATCAGACACCCCGAATGAATCAAATGGAAAGGAACTCATAGGATATCAGTCCTTATCCATTTCAATTACCTCAACAACACTCAAAGTAACGAGAGAGAGAGAGAGAGAGAACATGAAAATAAAGCATGCAACAGAATATACCCGCTCCCTTATCGTCGCTAACAACCCATCATTCCATTGTTCACCATCTAAACAAATCTCTGCAAAACAAACAATTTCTTATTTAAAGCAGCAATCTGTCACATTTAACTAATTGTATGCAACAGGATCCAAACTGAACAGTCAAAAACGAATATCTGAAAAGGACGAGAGGCAAGACACTGCATAATATACCAGATCAAGCGTATTAGCAGCACGAGGCATATATCAGCAACGCGTGCAGGATAGGCATCAAGCACAATCCAAAAAGTGCGGCCATCCAACATATCAGGATACTTAATAGAGACATAGAGTTGTTTCTTAATAGCAGTGAACTAAACATTTTTAAAGATCAATGATTGAAATTCAGTGCTCGAACGGGCACGTATGCTAACATGTCATAGTCAATGACTTAGAGCAAAAAACAAAAAGTGCATCAATTGGCCGGAGGAAGTAAACAGGACGTGACTGAAAAAAAGTTGCTTCGTTAGATGAAAAAGATTGTTTGTAAGAAAAACTAGGAAGAAGAAACAAAGAAATTGAATTGCCAATGTTGGCCATGGAAAGAAAGATACTAATAATGACTTCAATGGCAAGACACTGCACATTCATCAATTTCAAAACATATCTAAACACCACATTTCTTTAATATGAAAATATTTACAGGTTTCCACGAAAAATGCCCAGACATCAACAAATCCAAACGCAGAAACTCCACAATCTATCTATCAGACTGTCCTCTGGATGGTAATGTCATCAGGACCAATGGTTCGCATCAAGGCTCACCTGGTACGAGCGTCCCAGTATGAGGACCAGATATTGTGGTACAAGAGGGGTAGGCCTCTATAAATTATAACAAGAAATTGTACTCCTTTCAAATGATGCAAAACATAAAAAGCAACATATTATTGTATACTGTTCCTGTAAAACACCTTTGTAGCAGTATTTTGACCAATGTTTTTAAATTTTGTGCACAAAGCTTTATCAATAGGTTCATTGAAGTACATAGGAAAAGTTGTGGGATCACTAAACTCAACGTCTCAGAACAGAATTATACCATGTTTCCGAACATGCGTTTAAACGCAAGGGCATTAGCTTTTCTGGTAACATGAGTTAGCACTTCACACTTGAACCAATCATTCGGGATATGATAACAACTTTAAAACCAGAACGCAATCTTCTTTCTTCTTCAAATGATCCCCGTAATACAGTAAATTGAATACCTTTTTCCTATTGTCTCTGAACCGGACATTCCCATTCTTTTGTTTAATTTGAAAGTTCAATAATTTAACGTCAATAACTGGCTCATTCGTACATAGGACAGCCCACTGCTCTTGAATTCTAGTACTCTACCACAAGAAGACAATGATGGCTTTGAATAAAAAAAAAATGTGAATCAAAAGTGACAGCAAGATTGCACATAAATGATTAAAATACAGAGAGAGAAAAAGCACCTTTGCACCATGAATGAATATCTGAGATTTACACCCAAACTAACAACAGTAGATCTTTCACTCTTATTCATTTAACTCAAAGTAACAAAAGTTTATCTTTCCATAAGAAAAATCATTCATTGTGCTCTGAACTTGCTTTACAGCCAACAGCTCAAGTTCCAATGATATCTTCAGAGTTCAGACCATTAAGAAAGGGAGGGGGAAATGAGTAGCAAAATAACTTCAGTTCCTTCTTGTTTTTTTGTACATAACAAAATTACTGGAGTTCTACAGAAAAATCAGTCAAATGTGATGACAAATTAACAACACAAGCAGAACAGCAGCAGTCACTCAAAATAGACAAAAACTACCGAACACCGTACTTGTCAAAGATGAACTCCAAAAGGATATCTTGAAAGCTACCTTGAGTTTGAGCAGCACGTGCAGCTTCAAACTCCTTCTGTAGACGCTCAAATATCATCTTGTCAGAGTCCCTAAGAAATACAATCATTTGCAAAAGCTTCACCCTCCAAGAGCATGATCATTCTTCTATCAATATGCACTCACTTCATAACATTTGCAATACAATTGCGGATAACCCATTAAAAAATAGATTAAATGGCTGACTCATTGTCATAAGTCTTACTGTGTCTGGCTGTCAGCACGTTTTTAACTTCTCAATTTATGAGATGCAAAGAAGAACAAGGAACAATTTAGATCACATAGAGCATGCCTTGCACACTCTGTAATCAGGTTTGGGGTTACATGATCTTCATTCTACGTTAATTAAGCTAGTTTGCTGGACAAATCAAAATTTCTTACCAACATTTTGCATCATTTCCAATTAATATTAAGACTTATGAGAAGCTTTGTAGTCCATAAATATCTATGCTTAATTATTTACAAGGGAGTCGCCCTAAGAGAGTTTGATATCATTTTTCCATAAACTTGTGTAACCTCTGCAAAACATTCTCATCAACTCCTTTTTAATTTTGCAAAAACACTCAAATTGTTATTCTTCAAATTCCCTATTTAGAACCCAGAACAGCCTCTCTTTCAGTCACAGAACCCTAACATAAAGAAAGCTCTCATCAACCTTAAGCCCTTCCCAAACCTTGTGGCTTCACTCCAGGTTTACAAACTTTAGAACATAAATATTTCCAATGCTGTCCAGAGCTTTCATTACTGCCCTCTCTCCGATCCAGAAACCTACCCTTTTTCAAATCAGGCCAAAAGTCCCTAGACCACTAGGTTTTTAATAACCAGGTTTCTAAGAGGTACCAAATTATCTAAAAGGCCCACACCACAAGTTTAACCAGTTTTTTAGGGCGATCAAGAAGTACAAACTGCCCACACCTACTTATAATCAACCTACCGTAGTCAATTGGTCTCTGCCTTCGGAAAAGAGCGCTAAGCAATACATTCTGCACTAATAGAATTAACATACCTCAAATCAACAAGCCGTCGTCCCTATTACAGAATCAACATCATATAAAGTACAATAAAATTATATCATTTTATGTACGATGTAGTGAGCTTTTGAGACATTGCTTCTAAAGTAAAGCTGTAGGCCGACAATAGTCTCAGTGAAAAAGAGCTAAAACAAATACAAGTACCAACGATATCTTTCCAGACGCTGGCTAAACAAAGGCATGGATTTCAAAAACAACAAAGAGACGTTTTAACCCTAGAAGGACACCTTTTACAAGACTATGAGATGTTTCAGTCCGCAAGCATAAATTGTAATGAACTCTACACTCCAATATCTAGAGCAGCAAAACAGTTTTAGAAGGTAGGTTTAAAAAACATCATACCTCGATAGGCGCTCCGTCAATTGTCCATGCCTACGTAGGACATTTGAAACTGCAAAAAAAAAAAAAAAAAAATTAAAACAGCGTCAATTTTACTGCCAGATTAAGGATTTCAGGATACAAATTCAATGGGGACAAAGTATATAGACTGAGATCAGGTACATCTAGCCCGTGTAGTCTCCAATCGTACATCTTCTTGTATAAAATTCTGTCATAAAGCATGTTATAAAATCAGAACCACCAGATATTTAAGTACAATAACACCATAAAAAGTGTATGATATGTGGTCATAATCAAAATCCATACTGTTCTTTTCAAGAATGGGCAAAATACCAATGGAAAGAATATAAAGAAAAAGGAAAACACATTCTTTGACGAAATGCTTCAGGGAATTGAAAATAAGCAAAGATCCGGAGATTCCCGAATAGATCAACCCTTTGAACTGCTGCTGAATCCATGGGGAGACAAGAGACAACCTGGTGAACTATAACAACAACCTATTATTGAACAACCTCTTTGTGTAGAATAATAAGTTGTTGAAATAGGTTGTTCAATAAGACTCGATTCAGATGCGAGTCCATTTACAGAGGGAATGCAACTTAAGTCATGACATATCCCTTAGTGGACCATTTACCAGAAGATTAGAAAATCTACTAAAGTGATTTTGTTAAAGCATCCAACAGAAAAGTACTAGGCAATGAGTCGAGAAGCCATCCAGGATCATATACTAGTTTTTGAGATTAAAAATCAACCAATGTGGAATGACATCTCGAACTCTCCGCACCTGCGGCTACTGTATCGGATGTGGAGAGGTAGACAAATAAGGTGCACTTAAGACAAACAAACGGACAATTAATCAAGAGCCCTAAGCAAAGAACTTTGAAAGCCTAACTCTGATACCATCTGAAAGCATTCAACTCAAAACTAATTAGCAATGAGTGGAAAAGGTCGCAAAGCTCACATAACAGCATTGGAGAGTAGAATGAAAAATATGGGATAAGCTCTAACAATCCATTCCTATGTCTACTCGGTATATGTTGGTGACAAATTGTATCATATGAGGAGACTGGAGTGTGATTGTGTGGCAAAGGAAACAACAAGGGTTCAGGTGTTGCCATGTAGGAACTTAGCAGAGCAATACTGCATGCTTGTGGTGCCTCGAAGGGGAAAGCTCAACAGTGGTTAACCAGAAAATGTGCTTTCGAGAATAGACAAATTCACTTGACTAGCGGTGAGCATCCGGTTGTCATAGAGATGGCAAACCCATCTGAATTGCTGAATACCCAAACCCATCCGCACTGATCAAAACGGTTTTTAACAAATTTTTAATCGCGGATTCGATTTCTGTTTTAAATTCTAAAAAACCAGAGGGTTTCTATTCGGTTTTGGTTTATACAACATCAGCACCAAAACCCAAGCCTGAACCACAACATATTAACATAAATACCTCATAAAAGCAAATATATACATACATAGTTAAATACATAAACACCCTCATACATACCCACCCACACACACACACACACACACACACATATATACACACACACACACATAGTTAAATACATAAACACCCTCATATATACCCACATATACATAAAAATCGGATTCTGGGAAAACCAAAACCAAACCAAACCTGTTGGATTCGGTTACAGTCTAGGTGATAGAAAACCCATAGAGATTCAGTTTGCGTTCGGTTTTAGTTGCCATATTTCGGGTTCGGTGCAGGCTTGGAAAAAAAAAAACACGGGCCGAACAGACCCTTTGCCAAACCTAGGTGGTTGTTATAACCAAGTGTAGGGACCCCTAAGGTGTGGGTAATAGTGATAAAGGTTCTAATCCATGTATGGGATGACGCAACCTTCAAACTTCCAAGCTATTGAAGAGTAATGCCATGGCTACATGATCTCTAAAGCAACGGTGGAGAAAACACACCTCAGATGAGCTCATATCAAGTTGCGGAAAAGGATATAATTTCCGGTTACGTTGAAAGTCAGCATTGTGTCAAATCAAATAGAAAGTCGCCTTGGGAGTAGAGATTTGCATTGAGTTAACACACCTCTGTGCATTGTATTAACACACAGATGACTGATTTTAAGCATAAAAAACGGCAAACAGAGATAGACGACGAGCGAGAGAGAGAGAGGGGTACCTGCTCCATTTTGGACTGGTTCTGAACTTCTGATGCCCAGAAATTGGATATAAGTAGCGACGACAACGAAGTAAAACCCTAGAATTTGATTTTAGTCACAAAATTCTCCCGTTAATGAGACCTTTTTCAAATCAAAGCCGCATGACTTCTGATTTGTCAACCCTCAAAATATGCTACTCCCGTTCCCACACAATCCTCTCTCTTATGTTTGATAAGAGAGATGGAGCATGGGATTGGATTACCAATCATGTGGACCCATTAATTTTCATATTTGGTGTGCAATTTGAGGGTTGGACTAGCAGTCCCATGGGATTACGAAACTCTCATTTTCATCGGATTAGCCAATCCAAGGGGCGTTGGGTATTATGAAACTTATCCCATAGGATTGAGTCTAGAAAGACAACATTGTCTTCTTCCTTTTTGTTTATTTCCCCAATACGCACCTCTAGTGCTGCTCTTGCTGTTCGTTCATTTGTTTTCACTTTTTTTTTTTAATTATGCTGTTGTTTTTCGTTCATTTGTTCTCGCTTTTTTTTTTTTTTTTTTGCTTGTGATTCTAAAATTATTTCTACATCAAGTATCTGGGTAAGAATCAAGGATTAAGCTGTTCCCGGCTTTTGTTTTTTTTTCCTTAGATGATATGAAGTTCACATAAATCACAACTCATTACTATCGTCGTCCAATCTGTTGTATTCAAGTTACTCGTTGATTCATTTTATCCATTGGAAATCTGGACAAAAAAAATATTATTCTTCATTTGAAATCTGGAGAAAAAAAAAAAAGAGGAAAATTTGCCATTGAAATCTGGAAAAAAAAAAACTTCCAAATAAATATGTTATGTGGTCAAATGGTTCTTGAATTTGGTCAAAGGGAAATTCATGGTTTGCCTCCCTATAACCTGGTGATGAAAAATGGTGTTTCCATGCAAGGGTAGAAGTGGAACAAATTATTTTAACTCAATCTTATTCTATGCAAAACAAACATGTTATTAGTAATCCCATGATCTAATCCCGTGCAAAACAAACATGAGGGAAGGATTCATCTCCTCATTAATAATCCCACCTCATTACCAATCCCTTTGAAACGAAACCTCGTATCAAACGGGGCCTTAAATTGTTAGTGCCCGCGGCACCACCCTTTTATCATTTTGAGAATTTTAATTAGGCATCATGTATCAATAATATTATTATGATTTCATCTTATGAGATTTGAATACTTGTGATTTCATCCTGAAAATGGATAATCGGACCATTGTGCCCTTATTAAATACATTAATTTTTCATTAATTAGCATACATATAATAAGTTATAGTTACCTAAATCTCAGAGATTTATCACATCCTAATCAAGTCTATTCCTTAACTGTGAGGGAAGTTTGAATTTCAAGCATAAATACTTTCCAACAAAATTGCATAATTATAGGGATATGATGGTCCCAATTCAATTATATCAACCTACTAACGTAAATCACTACAGAGATTAAATCAAAATGGAAGAAACACGTGAGGCAAAATCAAATTTTCAAACTGTACCCCTGCCCTAAACGGACTAGGGGGTGTTGTGCATCCCATGCACAACACTGTTGTGCAGCCATGGCGCGGCTGCGCCGGTACCTTTCCGACGATCGGAGACGCTCACCACGTAGACCTCGTCGAGTATTACAAGTATATCAAAAATCAACTCGATCGGATATCTTTAAGTACGTCATCGGAATACAAATACTCTGAAAAGAAATGGAACACAAATGGACACAAAACACTAGATCGAAAACCACTTTTTTCATGTTATTTGTGTTTCGATGAGACACTTAAAGATATCTGATCGAGTTGATTTTTGGCACACTTGTAGTAATCGACGAGGTCTACGCAGTGAACGTCTTCGATCGTAGAAAAAATGCATGCACGACCGTGCCGTGGGGCTGCACAACACGGTCTGTCCTAAACACCCAGATTCGGCGTGGATACTGGGAGAGCATTTTTTCATCTGAAGTTCAATACACCGAATAAACTCAACGCCACAGAGCCTTTATCCGCCATGAACCGATCCAGATCCCCGATTACGATAATCAATTTGCTCACCATCTGCAACAAAAGCATCTTCAAGTCGGTATCATCGGAGATTCTAAAGAGATCAACATCGTAAAACCTTTATCCTTTAATGGTGTTTTTTTCAGGACCATGTTTAAGATCTTGATAATGGAGTTTTTTTTTTTTTTTATTCAATGTGGCTGGATCTTGTAGATGATGGTGGTGTTTTTTATTTTCTCCCGATTCTTGGTAGATTATGGCTCTCTCTTTTTTCGTGGTTGAAAAACAACCATGTTTCGAACATGATTCATGATTTTGCATATACAGAAATTGGTTATTTTTTCCCTGATTCAAGGCTGATGTTCTTTTTCGATACAGTAAAAATGGTAAATCACTAAACCATGTTCACATGTCCTTTAAAATATAGTTATTTCATACAGTGATCATGGTTTATTGATTCGCCAATTTTTATTATTTCATATAATAAACATAGTTAAAGGAAAATGATTAATAAATAATCCATATTCCATGGATGAACATTAGGTTGCAACAAACATGGGTTAACTAATAAACCGTGTTCCTTGTGAAAACTCACCATTTTGCGATGAAATCGTCTACTTAAATAGGAAAATGGGTACATAGTTAATAAATAATCTCTGTTCCATGCATGAACATTTGGTTGCAGCAAACATGGTTAATCAATAAACTGTGTTTCACTGTGTAAACACACCATTTTACCATGATATCTTCTACTTATGTGATAATGGGGTAATGGGTTGTTTTAAAATGGGATGTTGGCTGCTTGATTTTCGGGATTATTGTCATCATTAGTTTATCTTGTTTTTGCATAGCCTATGAAAATTAATTAATTTATCATGTTTTATTTGTTTGTTGTCATAAGAATTTTTTTTTTTTTTTGAGATTTTAGTTGTGAGAAGATTAGGAGAGAGAATTGGTAATTGATATTCACACCCCCAGATTGGTAGCCACACTCCCTTTTTGTCTTTTAGTAAAATTTTTACACATGAAAATTTCACTACAAGACAAAAAAAGGGTGTGGATAACAATTTGGGGGGTGTGGAAATCACTTCCCAGAGAATTATAAGTTTAGGAAAGAGATATTTTTCAAGATAGAGGGGAGATATATATATATAGGGAGGGCTTCTAGTCCGGACCTCCCGGATCCGGACCTCCATGATCCAAAATGTTTTTTGACGATCCGAGCCGACCAATCTGTTCAGAAGGTGTTTTCAAGGGTCCACGCGGAAAATCTTCAAAAAAAAATACCGGGAAGGGCTTGATCCAAGCAATTTTCGCAAAAATATATAAATACAGTTTTTGCGAAAAAATGCTTGGATCAAGCCCTTCCCGGTATTTTTTTTTGAAGATTTTCCGCATGGACCCTTGAAAACACCTTTTGAACACATTGGACGGCTCGGATTTTCCAAAAACAATTGGCAACACAAAAAAAATCAATTTTTCCTTAATCTCAGGAGGTTTGGACTAGAAGCTATGCCTATATATATATATATATATATATATAGGAAGGCGGTCTAATGTGGGATCCCGCATACAAAATTTGGTGCGGGATTGGCCTTTTTTCAACTTTCCGGATCAAATTTTGACGATCCGAACCGCTCAATGTTTTTAAAATGCATTTTCCAAGGCCTACGTGGGAAATTTTCAAAAAAAAATACCCGGAAGGGCTTGATCCAAACAGTTTGGGTATTGATCGAAAACTGTTTGGGCTTGATCGAAAACTGTTTGGATCAAGCCCTTCCGGGTATTTTTTTTTGAAGATTTCCCGCGAAGGCCTTGGAAAATGCATTTAAAAAACATTGAGCGGTTCGGATCGTCAAAATTTGATCCGGAAAGTTGAAAAAAGGCCAATCCCGCACCAAATTTTGTATGCGGGATCCCACATTAGACCGTCTTCCATATATATATATATATACATGGCGCTTCTCCTCAGGGATCCCGATTTTGCCTCATTTCCGGTCCTTTCAATCGCAGCCGTTGGATTAAATCCAACGGCCCAAGCGCCCCTCATCCATTAAGTTGAACCCCTTCATTAAACTGGACCCTTTAAGGGTCAAGGGTCACAAAACAAAACTCCAAACTTCAGACATCCCCTCATTTTCACGACTTCCTTTGGAGAGAAGAGAGAGAGAGGCGATTGAGAAGAAACGCGAACAAGGAAGAGGAAATCGATCAATTTGTTGAACATCGATCAAAGGGAAGAACAAATTGAAGGAGGAGGAGACGTAATCGACATCCCCAAGGTCTCTCTTTCTTTCTCTCTCTCCTTTTTCTGGTTCAAACAAATCTAGGGTTTCAAACTCGAACAATACTAGGGTTTCAAACAAATTTCTGGTTTGAAATCGAACAAAGCTTGATATTTTCTATTGACCCATTTTGTATGGTATATATTTGTATGCAATACTAGGGTTTCGTTTTTTCAGTTTTGTATTTTATCAGATTCTGTTGACAGATGAAATCTCGTTTTGTATGGTATATATTTGTATTTTACAGATTCCGTTTGGAGAAATGGTGGGTGTTCTATTTCACGTCCTTGTTAGTTTGGAGAAATGTGAATTTTGTCTTATTATTGCATGTGTTTCAGCCACACAAAAGACTGTTGATGGTCCATCAATGAAGGACTGGAGAGGTGGAAGAGCTGCCTCTTTCAACGTTATCCCCAACAGTACCGGAGTTATTTTTCCTGCTTAGGTAGAACTATGGAGCAATTTCATTCTAAATGCCAGATGTGTTTCAAGATTAGGGATGGAGCAGATGCAACAGATCTCTCTATCAATCAATTTCAATGTTAAATTCAGGATTTGAGGACAATCAAGCGTCAACAAGAAACAACAATCAATTGGAGCAATTCAACACATTCCACTTGGTTTAAGATTCAATGGCGGCAGAGCCATTTTGAGGATACAATGCATTTTTTTTTCTGTTAATGTAATCTACTACAAAGAAGAAGAAAAAAGGAGATGTTTTAGTTGGATGCATCATCAACTCCTGCCTTTTGTTTGGACTACATCTGTTTAGATTTATTTATTTTTTGTTGAAATGTTAGAGAGATGAATTTTGTAACTTGTACTTAGATGATGTAATTACATTATACGATCAATAAAAATTCAGTTCAAGCTTTCTTTTTACCAATGAATGTTGCAAGGTTGCCATGTGTTGGATTGTAATTGTTGAACCTATAATGTGTCTGTATCGGTACCTATGTTAAATGGATTTTTTTTTGCAAAAAAACCCGCATGCTGCTTGTTCAATCTGGGGAAAAAAACTGCAATATGGGAAATAAGAATGTTTGTGGTCTGCCTCTTCGACTTGCTAGGTTTCATCCAATTGCTAGTACTGCAATGTCATCATAATGAATAAGGATTTGTAGTAAGGAGGGGATCATTGTTTCATGGAGTCATAAATCTCAACCAGACAAGCATGACAACATTTTTGCAATGTCATCATAATGAATAAGGATAAATATATGAGTTGATAGCTTCCTCCATGCATCATATGAGTGATCTTGATGCATCCTAAGAAAGAACCTTCGTGCATACCATTGTCACTAGCATGCTCAAAAGACACCTTATAGGTATGTTTCAAAAGCATAGCTTAAGTCAGCAATATGATTTCCAGAATCAGCTATTAAAGACAAAAATCTGATCAAAAGCTGCATTGAACTATAGATGTTTCTATTAAAGACAATGAAGGTCAGGTTACCCCTCCCAAGGCACCAAAATGCATGACACTACACATATTACAGCATAGCTACAATCTGCTGGAAGTTACAATCTGTTCAAAGAAAGTTTTAATCCTACTTACACCATTGATCACTCAATACAAGTACATTCATCTCTCAATACAATGTTAAAAATGTAAAATATTCTAAACTTGAAGCCAAAGTTGCTTTGTAGTGGATTTCTTCATTGATCTCAGCTTGTTCATTAGTCCCCTCCACCTCTGTGACATTCGTAATTTTCATTGGCCTCAAAACCATGCGTCTTTTCCAGTGAGCCACAAAATCCGTAGCTCCATAAGCATCCCCGTACGTAGCTGCAAGAAACAAGTAGCTGTGTTATAACAAGTACCCTTCACGAGATGTACCAACCTCCTAATAACAAGAACCAAGTGAATAGAAGACCGTGGAATCTATGTTTGTTATTCTGAAGATATAGGAGTATGTACTTGTTATAGCCATAAGCAGAAGTACGATGTTGTTCTGTCCTCTCAATGAAAAGTAATGTACTCATCAAAACTATGAACAACATACAAAAAAATGCTATCTTTGGAGATTATCATGTATAAAACACCACCAAGTTCAACAGGAAAGACACCTAATCTTGCCAAACACAATCATCAGCCGTCACGCCTTATAGTCAATTAGTTCAATAGCGACTTTCAAAAGTTGTTTCAACTTTCAACTTAGTACAAGAAACAAAGCACATTGAACAGATTGAGAAAATAAAATGAACTGTTCCAATAATCCCCATATTATAACCCTTGATCCAATAATCAAACAATGCCATTCATACTAAAATCAGCACCAATTTATCAGCGAATCCCTCTTTCACATACAACTAAATATTGGGATCCCTAAGCCATGATCAAGCCAAATACACAAACTGAATCCCACCCCTTGTAATTGTTCCCAACCAATATCACGTAAGTTCATGTTCATACTCCTAGTCTCTCATTCTCTTTTTAGCCGAAAACCAAGTGGACGCATGATATATTGATATGAAACAAATAACTTGAGGAGTATAAACTGAACCCTTGATTAAGAACCCAAACTTCTCTGGAGTGAATTTCAAATAGTGAGAAGATTTGTAGTGATTTTTCTACAATTGAGGGAACTATATCTTCAGAACTTATAATGTTGTTTATTTTCTCCTAAGACTTCAACCGCAATTGGATTAGCATGCAATAAACAGACAACTACAAAAGAACCAAAATCCACATATGCAAATTAACAAACAAAAGTGCTATTTCTCACATTTTCGACTAGGTGACTACCAATAACTCGAAACTGGTGTTATAACTGAAGCAAGCTTTTCAAGCACAAAGGTAACTGATTTTCAATTGAAATCTGCTCTAACTTTGAAATCGAAATCCAAACCATAGCCCTAAATTCGAGATACAAAATCAAAGTTTGAAATCCGAAATCGAAACCCTAAGTCTATCAGGTTCGAAATAAACCCTAGATCGAACTAGAGAACGAGAGAGAGAGAGAGAGAGAGAGAGAGAGAGAGAGAGAGAGAGAGACCTTCAAATGTCGGCCAAAGTTGCGATTCCAGAGGATCGATTTCGTCTTCATCTTCTTCGTTCGCGATTCTCCTCTTTCTCTCTCTTCGTTTTCGTCGTCGTTTACTGTTTCTCTCTCTTCGTTTCAAATCGCCTCTCTCTCTCTTCTCTCAGAAGTTGGAACGTAAAATGAGGGGAGAGGATGAAGGGAGGGGTTTTGTTGGTGACCCCTGACCCTTTGGACCTGTTGAACGTGGGTTAAGTGACCCAGCAGCTAAGGGCCGTTGGATTTCATCCAACGGCTGCGGGAATTTGGTCCGGAAACTGTTCGATTAGGAGAGAGAATATTAGGAAAATCAAGAGAGAAATATTAGGAAAATTAGGAGAGAGAAATGATGTTTTGGGGTTTATTTGAATTTCAGGATGAAATCATAAGTATTCAAATATCATAGGATAGAATCATAATGATTTTTTTTGTACAAGATGCCTAATTACTCTCCCTTAATTTCTTGCGTATTATAGGTTTGTCTAATCAAAAAAATAAAAATATTATAGTGTCAGTTCAATTTTTTTTGAATAAAGACAAAAACAAGTTAAAAGGACAGATTTTTTAACTAAATTTCGGGGTTTTTTTTTTTAAAATGAGAGTTCTAATCATAATTTTTTGCTTTCTCTATTCCTCTGGTCGAGGCGAACCGA
The DNA here is from genome assembly GCA_016920895.1 of Vaccinium myrtillus. NCBI lineage: Eukaryota > Viridiplantae > Streptophyta > Magnoliopsida > Ericales > Ericaceae > Vaccinium > Vaccinium myrtillus. The sequence continues at coordinate 34,168,584 of CM029275.1, read as the reverse complement.
TAATACACAAAAATTTAACGCAAAACTAACAAACGCGAAAAAAAATCAAATAAGGACGAAAAAATAAGCCAAAGTGACTAATTAGGCCAAAACAAGCCATATTTTGTAGTTTCATTGATTATTTAAGTCCCCTCAAGAAATGTCTACCTTGTCTAATTACATGTACTGTTATTAGTATATGACTAGATCATATTGCATAAGAAATACGCATACTTTTGTCTTCCATTAGCTAAAAGATAAGTTGCTAAAAACCGATTTTTTCTCTCACATACTCATTTTACTAAAAGTAAACTGCTAAAATACACCTTGATACTTTTAGAAAATGGGAGTTGGGGTAATAAATGGAAAACTCACCTTAAATTTATCAGAGATATGAATAGTAAAACTCGGAATTCATGTGAAACGGAGGAAGTACTTAACTTCTCCAACAAGACGTATATGTTTATAAAAAAGAGTTTGTAAAATTATAATTTCAACCAACACGCTATCTTACAATCGATCCGTTTTATTGTGGATTTAGTTTAAATCACGCATCATAATATTTTGAAGTAGTTAATGTATGAAACCAAATCCAACCAAGTCTTTTTTTTTCAACTAGACATATCACTTATTGACTTGTAAATTCCAATTACCAATCGGTGCCAGTATCCCTCTCTTCTCTTTTTAATTAAACAAAGCACTATGATGAATACAATAAATTATGGATGACAATATTATATTGTTTGCACTGATTAAAATGCTTTGGAGTTTTGAGTTCCAATAACTAGGGAATGTTTGGTGAATTGATTCTAGAATTGAGTTAGTGATGGTTGAATGTTGTCTCTGTAGTTAGCAATAACGAAACTCGAACGATGATAGAAACACAGGGCAATAAATAAGTATTGAAAGGTTAGACGATGTGTGCATATATACAAAGACTACAAGAAAAGTCTATTGGTGATTTGAGAGTGCATACATTACGAGCGAGAGAGAGAGAGAGAGAGAGAGAGAGAGAGAGAGAGAGAGAGAGAGAGAGAGAGAGAGAGAGAGAGAGAGAGAGAGAGAGAGAGAGTAAACATTAAGGATATATTCACTCCACAATCAACGAGACGGGAAAATACAAAGTAAAACAAAATAGCGTGGTATAAATAATTTATGAAAACCTTCAATACATTGAACTAATAAAAAGATCATTTAATGGCTACATAAAAACTGAACGAGTCTGTATTGAGTTTGACTCTAAGGGGTTTTGGCAAAATAATTGAGCCATTTTTTTTTTGTCATTACTAAAAAAAATTGCATTTTCTAGTCTCGCGTCATTTTTTATTTTTTTATATTTGAATTTTTTATTCGTCTTGATAAGAGAAATCTAAAGAGTAAAATACTACTATTAACATGAGGGTGTTTTTAAGATGATATGGTAATTATACATGAGGGTGTTTTATCTTAAAATCTGTTAGTTCTTTATGGGTTGTTTTCAAGAAATTATGGGTTGCAAATAATGGGAGAATGACCAAAAAGTGGTACTTGGGCAAAATATTCCCAGAACATGGTCATGGTTTCCAAAATGACCAATTCATGAGAAGGAAAATAATAATTATATATACATGGCAATTTAAGAGTGAGCTGTCTAAAATACCCTACCCTCTTTCCCTCTCTCTCTCAAAACCCTTTCAAACCCAATCTCAAAACCCGTCCGATCAAAGCTCGAGTTGGTATGGAGGAATAAATTTGGGGGACTGAATTTAGAAGCATACGTCTCGGAATTGGAGAAGGCCGAGGTAAGAGAAGGCTCGGCGAGCGGACTCGACGGGAATAATGAGTTGAACGGCAGTCATCTTCTCCGACCGCATCAGATCCATGGCTGGCAATTTGTCTATGTACTCCATTTTCCATTAACCGAATAAAGCGAGTGATTTCCCCCAATGGTAATTTTGAATGGGAAGGGAGTGCCCTAGATCTCAAGATCTGAAATCTGATAATGCTAACAGTATATATATATATATATATATACTTTCTCGCTTTATATGTATTGTGCAGAAGTGTGCATCACTTTTTGAGGTTTTCCTCTGCAACTGCCACTAGAACGTGGAGAAGTCGCGGTTTACTCATCAGGATCGGAAGAATTAAGTAAAGAAAGAGTTTTTTTTGACAACACCCATATCATGTTTTCATACATAAAATTTGTGGGTGTTAATTGATTTACATAATTGATTTTTCTTTCTTTGAGATTCTTCGATTTTCTTATTAGTTTTCTATGCTGTATTTTGAAGATTTCCTGATAGGGCTTTAATTGAAGCAGAGGAGAGTGGAAGTGGCGGAATAATTCATCTCGCCATCTTATTTCTGTGAAGCTAAGGAGTTCAAGTGCTATATTGTTGTCAAAGGGTGTCATTTTTTTACACGTAAGGTGCACAATTTGTTAATACAAGGAGCAAATATTGTTTTCCTGATACAAAAAGTGGGATTGAGAAAGAACATTGGCAACCCAATGGTCCTTATTCCGGTGCAATATTATTGTCAAAAAATGTCATTTTGTTTCATGTAAGATGCATAATTTGTTAATATAACGAGCAATTGTTGTTTTCCTAATACAAAAAGTGGAATTGAGACAAAACATTGGCAACCCTGTGGTCCTTATTCAAGTGCAATATTATTGTCAAATGGTGCCATTTTTTTACACGTAAGGTGCACAATTTGTTAATACAAGGAGCAAATGTTGCTTTCCTAATACAAAAAGTGAGATTGAGAAAGAACATTGGCAATCCAATGGTCTTTATTCCGGTGCAATATTATTGTCAAAAAGTGCTATTTTGTTTCACGTAAGGTGCACAATTTGTTAATACAACGAGCAAGTGTTGTTTTCCTAATACAAAACGTGGAATTGAGACAAAACATTGGCAACCCAGTGGTCCTTATTCAGGTGCAATATTATTGTCAAATGGTGTCATTTTGTTTCACGTAAGGTGCACAATTTACTTTCAACGTGAGTGCAATTCTTTTATTGCAAGGTGCAAATATTTTTCATTCACAGTGCAATATTGTTACATGCACGGTGCAACTCTGGGCAACTAATATATTTCCAGGAACAATGGGAAGGAGGTGTGTGTGTTAAGCTTAAAAAATGAGAAGGGTATTTTGGACCTGTAATTTATTGGTACCATGTATGTGGAATTATTTTTTTCCTTGTCATGTATTCGGTCATTTTGAAAAAGCTTACCATGTAATTGGTATTATTAGTTTTAAAAACCATTTATTGGTCATTTTCCCGCAAATAATTCTCGTTAGTTATGTCAAATTGGAATTTTTTAGGTCAAAGATAGTTCCTGGGCACAGTATACCTGTAACCTATCAGCCCATAGATTCAAACTGTTCACTTTGACCCATATCCAAACCCTTAAAATTAACTCATGACCCATGTTAACCCGCTCAAATGCAACCCAACCCGCCATTTGCCACCTCTAATTGTAAGAAGCTTTTTCTGTTAGAGAAATGTACTGTTAACTCTCCTATCCAATCTATTATCAAGCGTACGAATTTTTTTTCTATATGAAATCAACTTATCCATTTACTTGTCATTAAATTAACGCAGGAAATTTGTTACCGAGAAAAATTATAGTTCGGTGAGGCAAAAGAAAGTGAAGAGCATCATGTATCCATTTGATATAAGAAATTTGTTGAAAATGATAAAGTTAATAATTAAACTTGGGAGATACTCCATAGGAACACATCTGGACACAATAACAAACACAACCCCTCACATACATGTGGATTCAGCGTAAATAAATGTGTGTGAAACCTATGCGTATGTAAGGTGTTGCTTTCAGTGTATATCCGGATAGTTGGGAGATGATAGGAACACATCTTGACACAACACCGAACACAACCGCTCACATACATGTGGATCCAGCGTAAATAAATGTGTGTGAAACCTATGCGTATGTAAGGTGTTGCTTTCAGTGTATATCCGGATAGTTGGGAGATGATAGGAACACATCTTGACACAACACCGAACACAACCGCTCACATACATGTGGATCCAGCGTAAATAAATGTGTGTGAAACCTATGCGTATGTAAGGTGTTGCTTTCAGTGTATATCCGGATAGTTGGGAGATGATAGGAACACATCTTGACACAACACCGAACACAACCGCTCACATACAAGGGAAGAAATAGTTTGCCAGAGCCAAATCGAAAAATCGCCGGAGAAGACAAGGGTCTGGTAAGTTCCAAGAAGCGTGAAGCATCGCCGGATTATGCCAAAAACCCCCCAGAAAAATAATTATGCGTTTCTTTTTATTTTTATTCTGACCGGTACCTTTGGCCAATACTCGCCGGAAAGGCCAAAATCCGCCGGAATCCTCCGGTACCCGCCGGTACGGCCGAAACGAGCCGGAAAGTTGAACGGGACGGAATCAGACCTCCACCTTACCGGTTTTCCTCTAAAACAGTACGTACCGGCCGGTACGGAACGAGATTAACAACCTTGAGTATACCCCACCACGTTTGGGAGGAGAAAAATCAGCAATGCTAGATACACGACAAAACTGTTAATTGTGTGTGGACCCCACACATCATCTCAATGTGAGGGTGTTACCCAACTTCTTGTCCATTTTTGGAGAAAAATGGAGGAGAATCTTGTTACTTTCTTTTCCCTTCTGAAATCTTTATGTAAAAATCCGAAATTCAAGCCTCAAATGCCATGTTGCAACTTGCAAGCACCTGAAATCATACAATGAATGCAGACAACCAAAATCACACACGCACACACACGCGCGCGCACACACTGGCACATTGGCTCCGGCCAAATGCATAAAACTCCATCATCAGAGAGAGCTAAAACAGTAGGTAGTCCGAAAGAAACCCTAGAATATCAACGTTAAGATCGCGACATATTACAAGTTTGTGGGGGGAAAAAAGCCTATTAAGCATCCATTAAAGGGATTAAACGAGGACATATAAGGAGGAGAACATGGGAAAGGCGAAGGAGAGGGAGGGGTGCGAGAAATTCTCAGCAAACAGATTAATAATCCTACAGACGATAGGTCGCAAATACCTAAAAAACCTTCTGCCCAAACATATGGTTTTTCATCCTCAAACAGAAATCCACAAAGCCTCGCACAATTAAAATCTCCTCCGAGGACTTCTTGAACGATGACCGCGTGGTGATCTGCAATAATAGAGAGAAGAAACCAAGACCATGCTTCAGAGAGAGAGAGGCAACCAAAGACATTATTCACTATCAACCGGGATATACTGATTATTAGTCATATCTACTTCCTATTGAGAATATTATCATATTCACAAGACATTCTTCTCGAAGTCTCATATTTCTTACTCGTGAGTTTAATGAGGTTCGCAATTAAAAAACACATCCTCTGCCACTCAACTACATTTCAGTGATCCCACTGACCCAACAATCACGCCTCCAACAAAAAATTCGAGTAAAAAGTTTTCAACCAACTTACCTCCTCCTCATATTCCTCCTCCTAAATGGACCTTTGCTGAATGCCCAATCAACATTGATGGTTTGAGTGAGCAGTTCAGTTCCATCCATTTCATGTATAGCTTTCTGTGCTTCTTCAAAGGTCTCGTATTCAATCAATGCATATCCCTGTCAAACAATAATTCGAAAGCACGCAGTTAAGGAACACTGTACCTTTCAGAAAATTTCTTCCATTACGTGAACTACTATCGACAGGATGAAATGTTCATTTCTCCTATTCGTAACTTCTTGAGTTCTCTTGATTTAACAATACCTTCAAATTTCAATAACATCTCAAACACTCAATATCAATTCCAAATACAGGTTTCTTACAGTAACTTGTCAAAAAGATAAATAATTATCCATACGTTCCTACAGACACAGATATTTTTTAATATCAAGGGCTAGAATGTTGCGTTTCACCTGGCCTCTATTTAAGAACAAAAGACAGGACAAAATCAAACGAAAAAGCAAACAAGTGCTTCAGAAGGACGAGTGTGATGTGAAACCAAAACAAACAAGTGCCCAGCAGTACGAGGCTACGAGCAATACTGATCACATTGACAGTAGTGGAGAAAAAATAAAACCAAAATCAACAGGGGTCAAGATAGTACAGAAAGATATGGTAGTGAATCAGTGAATGTTCAACTGAGACTTAAGACCTTGATACAACACGAGCAAACACGATTCATGTAGTTAACTTTACATAATAAATCCATATATTGCAGAGTTGTGTTACAACATAATGAGAACCAGTAGTAAAAAATTCTGCAGACATACCTATTGAGGTAAGTACTTTCCTCATTAAACCACATAATATTTTTCAACTATACAACAAACAGTTTATCTCTATCTAATTCAAATATCCATGAATTTAAGTAATTTAACAAGCCAAAATATAGTTCCATTCATGATACAGAAAAATAAGATTTCCACTGATGAAGCAGGTCTCTACCAGACAAATATAAAATTTATTGTGCAAGATGGTTGGCAGGTTAAATGTCGAGATAAGAAACAAATGTGTCCTTCAACAAAAAAGTATAGCCTAGATTTTACTTCCATAGTGATTAAGATGTAGATATAAAAGGACAATGGAAGATATTAATCAAAACAAGTCAATATTTTATTATGCAGAAGCCGCATAACTCACACATATTTGTGTACGTAAACATATATGATTGCTCGTCCTGCCGTGTCAACGTAGCATATCACGAGATCGACGACATATTATGCCCATCACAATATTGTGCTACTTGAGTCTTCATATGGGCAATAACTCCTCGGAGGACAAAAGTTTCTAGTATGAAATATACACTGAACACCTGACAGGGTTATTGCAATAGAAGTTCCAGGGGACTTTTTCTTCAGAGTGAGCAATACATCGTGTCTTTTCATACGCACTCCAGTCCTTTGGTTGCACCGTCTCTGGTTATTTCGTTTATATATTTCTAAGCCCATCTATCCCCCAACCCACATATTTGACTAGCTTGTAGAGTTACCTAATGATAAGTTTCGATGTTTGCACAACGATATTAGCTTAAACAGCTGCTACTAATTGACTGAAACAGAAGCGTTAGATGAATTCCCATAATAAAAATATAGCAACTTTCTGCTTCAAAACATAAGGAATATTTTAAAGAGGAATAGAGAGCAATAAGCGTCAAATGACAGATGAAGCACCCTTCACTATGTAACCCGTACCTAAATGATACGATGCCATTACCCATCTATAAATATATGCTATTACCCATCTATATATATTCAACGAGCAACATGCAATTATAGAAGTGCGTCGAACGCTTTATTTTTCATGTTATCCACACAAACAATATTCTTACCTTGACAAATCCCGTTCGACGATCAAGATTCAGATGCAAATTCTTCATCTCCCCAAATTCACCAAATGCATTTTGCAGATCCTCTTCTTGGGCCTCTTCATGAACTCCAGTGACCAGAATTATCCATCCTTCGATGGCTGTGAAAAATCAATCTCATTAGGAATAACAAGCTGATTTCTAACCTTCTCTACAATATCAATGGTGAATCCCAAAAATCTAGCCTTAATTAAATCACCACACATCAAGGCAAAGACATCAGAAGTTCTTTCTAATGAATTACTACATAAGAAATGGCATATGAAACTTGGAATAGAAGAATCACATGTCAGTAGAATCACAAAATGGAAGGACCAGAGATACATGTGAAATTTTCCACCCCCAAAAAATGGGGGAGTCGTGAAATTTAAAAAAAGAAAAGAAAAAAAAAGGTATGTCATGATTTGTGTGATTTGAGGCTTAACGGAAAAGAAGAGTGGCTTAATCTTCACCATCCACTGGAAAAAAATTCATATATAGCAAAATTCAATTAACACCTTTCAGTGTTCTAAAAATGTATTTATGTGCCTATACAAAGAAAAACACAAGCACACACGATGTATGTACCACCATTAATAGCATAATCTGTATCGACCTCAAGGCCATCGTTTTTTGGACCTGAATGCTTAAAGTCATCTAGAAAATGTCAATCACAAGAGAAGTGCAAATGTGCAATGCAGTGCTGGCAATCTTGCCATAACGCGACAAACCATGGGGCTCCCATCAAGGTTGTTATTCCCGTTCCGTACCGGATTTGAGAGAAACCGGTAACCTCACCCTCCAATACCGTCCCGGCTCAGATACCGGTGATTAACTGTGGATACAGGCAGCCCCGGACAATCTCGGACGAGATGGCGAATACAGCGATTCCATCCGGTACCTTTTTCAACGGAAAACCGCAGAAGAGACGAAGCCGTATGAGTACTTGGTGAAGATCAGCTCCCACAGCCGCTCATTGTCGGCCATCTAGTGCCACTGCTTGCTCGCGCCAGTGGATTAAAAAGGGTTTAGTGAGAGAGGATTTTGTTTCGATCCAAGAGGAAAGCAAGAAAACGATTTTGGAGGGTTGATTAGGCCTGGGAGGAGAGACCTCCCTCTTGCAGAGAGGGGGGGAAAGAAATTAGGATCGGGCACCAGAGAGAAAAGGATGAAGATAGTGGAAATGTGGAATTAGGGTAAAGAGCGAGAGAGAAACACGTGGGCAGCAGCAATAGAAAATACTGTGGGTGGGAGTGAAATAGGCACTGCACCAGTTTTGAGGGGATTATTTGTGTGCAACATACAGTACAATAATAGCATACATATTATCTTTTTTGATTTGTTATTTTTGTTTTGTCCTTTAATTTAAGTTGTCAATTTAAGTTGTCAAATATGCTGTCACAACTTTTTAGTATTGATATTGTTGAGTAATATAAATGAAAGGTTAATTTTATAAGTAACTATGTAATATATTTAATGCATATTTATTTGTTCATAACAAGGAACACTAAAATCGGTATACCAGTTGGAATTTTTTTTGATTATATATATGCCCACACACACACACACATGGGGCCAGAACCGTGGCCACACATTTTGCACACACCTTTTGACACTCCATCTCAGCCATAGGGATGGAGGGCTGTGATTAAAAGATAAAAAGGACCCCCTTCTCCCACGTTTTCTCTCCCTCACAGCTGCTGAACCCTCTCTCTTCTCTCTCCCCAAAATGCTGAACCCACCTCCAGCCCCGACTCCCGACAACGAGCCACCGCCACCGCCACCGCCAACGAAGCTGTCCTCCTCCTCCTCTGACAACTATGACTCCCTCCCGAAGGTGCCATTTTCCGGTTGAAGATCTGTCCAGCGAATATCACATGAACTCCCCATCGTGGTTGAAGAAATTGGTTTCCACAAATTGAATGAACAAATTCCTGGTGACGGATTTCGGAATATTGATGGGAATCGTGGGATTCTTTGTTCTTCTCAAATTCCAGGAATTTAAATGCCCTTGAGAAACCACCTCGTCTTAAAAAATAACGAGATTTTGCTGGCGAATGACATTTGATTCAAGGAATTCTTTTTCCATTAGAGAGAGAAAGTGAGGGTGGGGTATGAAAGAATATTGGGGAATTTGAAAAAATATCACATTGACTTTCAATTCCTTGATTTAGTGGGCAAATATGAATCGAAAAACAAGGAAATGGTTTTGCGTTGTTGATTTGAAGCTAACAGGTCGTTGGATCTGTTGGTTCAGCGTTTTGGGGGAGAGAGAAGGGAGAGAGTTCAGCAGCTGTGAGTGAGAAAACGTGGGAGAAGGGGTCATTTTTAACTTCTAATCTCAGCCCTCAATCTCTATGGCTAAGATTGAGTGTCAAAATGTGTGCGCAAAATGTGTCCACAGATCCAGCCCTGTATATATAGAGATAGTACCGTTAAATCCGAAATGATACCCGGTACTGCCGCCGTACCATACCAATAGAAAACTGGTACCCAAGCTGGTACAGAATTCAAAACCTTGCTCCCAATCCCAATGCACTTTACTTTTTGATTAATGTGTGTCATCCTTGCGCATGGGCCATGCTAATCTTCTATACTTTAACTTTAAGAAGTGCATTTAATTAATTCCCAGATGATAATACGAGGTATTCTGTGTACATCAACATCTTTATTTCATTGCTGATTCTGCATTTCTTTTTCCGAAATCCAATCAGTTTTCATTCAATACCAACTAAGCTTCTCGAGCAAAAACACTTCAATTTCAAGAAGCTAACAGAAGTTACTGAACAAATGCAAGAAAAGGTTTATAGGCACAATTTAACTGAAAAGTAATTTCCTTCCTAACTCTGCTGTCTGCTCCGTTAAACAATAAAATTCAAATTTTCAGAGACTACACAGCGCCCTCCTAAAATCTACAGAGAGAGCTGATATCATTAAGGCCTTCAGCCCGGACCGCCGACAAGATTTATAGGCACAATCGTAGACGTAGCGTGATTGCTTTTCCAACTCTACTCTTCGTTTAGACAAACAATAAAATCCTCAATGCTTTGGCTTTTGTATTCCCTTCAGTTATACGTATATCCTATATCAATGACCAATAATACCGCCGTGAACCCCTCCTCAACTTATAACTAAAGACACCGATAACTAAAGTCTAACCCCATCCAAAGGAAAAAAAATATCAACCGAAGTCTACAGGCATCACCAGAAGTCAGCCAAAAAAAAAAAACACATCGTTTTCTTTCCCTTCAGACAGCTAGGAGAAACCAAGAAAGCTTAAACACTATACGCATTACCAGTAGGAAGACATAAAGAGTAAGAACTCTTCTTTCATAAGTTTCTCAAATTTCCTTCTATTTTTCTGGCTTTTCAGCATAGAAACTAAGAAATATGAAACAATATAAGGAACTGACAAAAATACCCTAATTCAGAGAGAGAGAGAGAGAGAGCTGACATCGTTCAGGGCCTGGGCCGCCATCGGAGTCGAGGGAGTCGAAGCGACCGGCGAGGCGATTGTTGCGATCGGCTTCAGCCGCTTCTTCACGGAATCCACGGCCTTTAGTCCTCTTGGGAGCAGCGGCGGCACCTCCTCCGGTGATGGCGGACTTGAGTTTGGGAAGAGGAGCCGAGTCGACGTCGATGGCGCCTTCCTCGTCCATCAGATCATCGTCCTCTGGCTCGAAATCTACTGCTTCCACATCTGCTGCGTTCGCCATTCTCTCTCTCTCTCTCGAATATGGGGCAAGGGTTTTATGTTTCACAGGAGGATTCGAAGGTCGTAAGCAGAGAGGGTTGAAGGGTTAGGGTTGGGTCCTCCTTTATCTAGGTCGAGTTTTTTGATCTATGGATATTTTCTTTAAGTAAATTACGCTGATCTTCCCTGAGTTTTCTAAGAAATACAAATACAGTAACTAATAACTTCTTCATGACCGATTAACCTCTATTACTATATTTCTTTTGTATTATTTTTGAAAGCAAGGTTATGAATATCGTACCGAACATGGTACCATTTCTGTTATTGGTACTGTACGTATCGATATACCAGTACGTTACTGGGTACCATTTCAGATTCCTCATTATAATATTTTTATTAAAATTTTATGGTATATATATTCTTGAAAACTTTTTTTTTTTAAAATTTTAAGATTTTAATTTCTGGCTCAATTTTAAGATTTTATTAAAAAATAGTCTGCTTACGCATTCCAAACAGCGGGTTGAATATATTGTACTCCATGGAAGGGGACCAATCATGGAATAATACCCATAGGTCAGTTGTTCGGAATTAGATGCCCAAAAAAAGGAATTTAATCGGCTATCAAAGATAGTTAGCCCAAGTAAAGGAATTGTGTGAGTTTACGCTCCATAAAATGGCATATTTATGCAAATTCATAGGTATTCCATCGTCTTAAGAGTGGTAATGGCAAAAATCTCTGAAATGTATTCAAATTTCAACGAATAATAGACATTAATCAATATAAAAATTCATGACAGCAAGCCTTGACCATTTTATATTATACATTGAATTATGAAACACGCATCTAATTTCAGCCTTGAATACAGATAACCTTGGCACTAAAATATCAAAGCAAACACGATACACATATTCCATACTAATTCATCTCAAGCATTATCTATACTCAAGAAGTTTATTCTCTTAGGCCTCGTTTGATTCACAGACTAAAACAAGTGGGATTGACAGTCCAGGGATTGATAGTCCAGAATTGATAATCCTGGTATTAAATTAGTCCTGAATCTCACTCAATCCCCTGTTTGATTCATGCAGGATTAACATCTGGATATCCTGTGTTTTGGCCAATCCCTTGTTTGGTTCCCTAAACTAGATTTCGGGATTAATTTCAGGACTCTCTCTCTCTCTCTCTCTCTCTCTCTCTCTCTCTCTCTCTCTCTCTCCCCAAATTCCAACCAATTAAATTTTTTAACCTCAATTTCAAACATGATTCTTGAAAAAATTGAACATGAATTTTTGTTTTAGGACTTGAATTTCAAAATGCTTAGTAGGAATATTTGTTTTAGGACTTGAATTTCTCATAACACCCAACGTGATGCTATTGTTGAGTTGTCTCATTCAAGCATTTTTTTTTTTACCAATGTTTCTGCCTTGATGATGACCACCTGGGGACATTCCATATACAATCTGAAATTTTTTGTTTTAGGACTTGAATTTCAAAATGCTTAGTAGGAATATTTTGCCGTGCATGTAAAGGCTTGAAAATTTACTCATCTGCTGGTGTACAAAGTGAAATAGACTAAATTGAAAATCCCTTACAGCAACTATTGGACATTTTTGTTATGCCATGTGGCCCGGCTTAATTTCTCCTCTCATGAGTCTCATCTATAAAAAAAAAAGATGTGGATTAAGTTTTTCATTTTTCAACTATATAAAACACAAGCTGTGTTTCTATGCAACACATTTCGGGAGGTTTCTATTCTGCAGCTGATCCTCGAACATTCCGAAGTCAGACGCGCATGTCAAAATTATGCACAGATTCAATGAATCAGATCTACATATTCAAAGTCACTTAACAAAAATCCACAACTCCAGAATGGTCTACATATTCAAAGTCACTTAACAATGAATCAGGTCTACATATGAAGAGCCACAGCCACAACAAATTAACTGTCATATGGGAAAGGATAATCGCATAAACGGTCCTCAAAATGGTGGTGTTCCGATGAACTCAGATGAGTCTCGGCATGGTTCACAGGTCTTGCACACTCAAACCTACAAATTTATGACGAGGACAAATCAATGTATATGCAGCAGCAGAAACGCGGCAGCAGAAACTTGGCAGCAAATAAACTACACAAACTTGGCACAAAGGCAGCAAAAAATAACAAATTTTAACAGGAGCAACATACTCAATAACAACATAGTTAATAATAGCAAAGAACATACTTACAAACAAGGTCTTTTAGCGACAATTTCCAGCAACAAAGAGTCACATAATTTCCTATCCGAAGAACAAAAGAGCCACAATTTTCAGCAACAAAAGAGTCACATAATTTCCTATCGCAACCCACAAAAGCTGAAAATTTAACATAGTTTTTGTTTTTGTTCCAACTACCCTAGAAATTACACAATTTCTTCAACATTACCATTTTCTCCTCATCCGAAGTAAGGCTAAAAAAATAATCAACCTTTCGAGCTTCTTCGGTGATCGCCATACCTGCTGTGATCCTTTGCTCAACCGTGAGTGGAAGGTTTTTAAGCGCTTCATTAACTGCGCCTCTTTTGGCCGAGAGGTCATGTTGATAACCCATCCTACTTCCAATCATGTCGAACTTACTAGCAGAAAACTCTAACGAACCAATAAGCTTGTCACCCAATTCAGACAGTCCAGTCATGAGAGTCTCTGAAACCTTAGCCTTTTTCTTCAGAGGCTCTGGAGGGGACTTGTCATTTTTATTAACAGTTGTTGAACCGTCATGAACTTCATCGCCATCAACACCCTCAACACCCAAGGCCTCAACCACATCAGCTGCGCTCTCGGCCATGTCTCCGGTTGCTCTGTCATTCCCAAAAATAAGGCTCCAATCGTCATAGTAAGGGAATGACTTGAACCTTAGCACTTTTGCATTATTGTCCCTCTAAACAAATTGTGAAATCAATTGTTATTTACATGCTTAACATAGAAAACTGATTAAATTTGTCCTGGGACTATTAATCCCACGCGATTTTGCGGGAACCAAACGAGGGACTGTGCGGGATTAGGTGCGAATAGTCCTATCCCACGCACCTAATCCCCGAATCAAACGAGGCCTTAGAGAATGAACCATGATACATAAAAAGTATTACATATAATTTGAACTTAAATATAAATGCGCTCCACTCCATTTGAATCAAACACGATGACACGAACGTCTGAAGGATCGTAGATGGCTATGTAGATTAAATCCATTGGTTGCAACATCAGGCCATTCACGAAGCCATTAAAGCGAGAAGGATGCAAACGACCGTTGACTCTAGGCACCGTAACGATACAATTTCCAAAACACATATCCAACTCTGTTACGTCGGGATTGCGCAAGAATATCTCAAGTTCCCTGTTAAATACCCGTAGTCACAAAAGAATATCAAACGCTTACAAACATAAGTGTAAACTTTGAGCCCAAATGATATTTCAACCCATACCTCGATGATTGAAGATCCATCTTCATGAATGTAACCAAATTCCACGATGTATCTTTCTCAAGCATATAGCATTGGTAACCAGGATATACAAGGTCGATCTAAAACATATATATCATTCAAAAACGTTAAAATTTATTTAACACTCAATAAACATCAGTAGAATTTAAAATCTTAAAATTTTAACAAAAAAGTTTGCGATTCAGTATTATGACATCAAAAATGCACCTTCTTTGGGTGCCAAAGATCACTTTTGAGCCAGGACAAAGATTATGATCATCGCCAAACATATTCCATCCATCTTCTAACGTGTTGTCAAGTATGCGAATAGGCCAAACTTTAGATCCGTTTCTAAAAAGAACTCATATACCACCTCGGTATTCTTGTAAAACTTCATCCATGACTTGTGGCAAAAACTGAAATGAAAAACGCAAGAACAATCAAACAAAAACTTTCATGGAGTATAAAATTAATATCATGTAAGATAAAAAATAAAATAAAAAAACTAAAAACACTCACTACGCGAGAACCGACACTTTCCAGATCGTACGTTTTCACAAACCAACACACGCGAGCATCTAAATTCCAAAAAGTATTAGAAAAATTAATCAGACACGAAATGAATAGAATAGTCCAGTACTAATTCAAGTAAAATGTTGGGATTTGAGTGATTACTGTATGCAGATAATTGAAGGAAAGAGTGATAGATTATTCTATCAATCCATTTGTCCATATCTTCTTTGTGTGTCCACGTTAAATTAACGCCCATAGGAAAAACCGATCTATATTTAGAAACGAATTGTTCAGACGCCCAAAACCTTAGGTGTCCTCCTTCTTCTTCACTAGAATATCCGACGTCCTCAGTGTCACCTTCAGTGTTTGTTAGCTTAAAAACACTGCTTGTATTACCTAAATTGTCACCCCAACCTTCTGAAACAACGTTAATGAACGGTGGTATGGCATTCATTGTTTACTTAATCCAAATGCCTTTGCGCTAAAATATCTGAAACTCCCCTACAGATTATCAAAACAAGTTTTCCTGGAGATTCATATCTAACCTCACATGAACAAGGCATCAGAAAATATGGAATTATTGAAGGTTGGGACGGTAAATGTAGGACCGGAGTGAGCTACAACTAGCCGACCTACGAATGCCTAATAAAGAGGTCTAAGGCTACTCAATATGCGTCCATCAATATGATAGCCAATGTATAAATATAACAGCGACTCTTCTATAATATCTATACAAGGACCCTACAAAGATTAGGATGGATGGGCATTCCGTGGTCTTTCATTGTGACCCATCATTTTCTCAAAACAAGAGAGGAAATTGTCATGAAGTGAGGACATGTCTCCTGTAAATCTCGAATTATTTACGACCAATAATAAAATTGGAAAGTGACAACACGAAACCAAACCATGTGCACAAAGTAAGGAGTGAGTTAAAGCTCCTTTTGTTTACTTAATGAATTTGTTTGTGGAAGAATTGGTGTCAGAGATGATGAAGGAATGGTTGGAGGCTAGAGTGTGTATATGAAACGGAGTCCCTGGATTATGTAGTTAGTAATACACGTTTTGAAGGGCTACAAAGACTCATGTTTAGGTTTACAAATTTCTCCACACACTACGTTGTATATATTACATTAAATAAAGTATTGGATTGAAATTAAACCAATAGGAATGTGAACATGAATAATAAGAAATACGATGAGAATAACCACGAAAAAGGTGCGAGGATATGTTATTTGTGTATTTTATTAGAATAAATACTCTTTGGACCATATTGTTGTAATCAATGTCAATATTTAAATTGTGCGTCCTTATCTTATCTTACTTTGTTTCCTTATGACTTCAACAAATGTGGGTTTCCTATAGTATTTCACTAGCTCTAGATTGTTTTTTCCTTAAGTAAAGTTGCGTTTTTCCTTTTTGAAGAAATTTAAGAAACATAAGTTTGTGTAGTTACTTCATTTCATCACATTACATGCTATACGAGACAATTCTGCATTTCCTCTCGTGGAAATTTGCAAGACTTATCTGTTTAATCATTTTTGCGTTTAATCAGATGATATCTTCATACTTTATACTAACTAAATCTGCGTCCACTCGTCTTCCATAAAAAATAAGGGATAACTAACGATGATTCCTATATAGTATGTACATAGGAACCTAACAACCAACACACTAAGTACTCAGAATTGTCTATCCAACATATATAGGAACCTAACAACCGATGCACTAAGTATTCAGACTTGTCTATCCAACATATATCGTAGTTAGAATAAAAAAGGTACAATATTGAAGCGTGCGAAATATATATACATATAAATATATATACAAGAAGTTTCCTATGAGGGCTTCCTCACAAAAAAAAAGTGCAAAAAAACAGTTGTAAGCACAACCTTAAGTGCTAGCTAGCAACTGCCACTACAAAGTACAGAAATTTGAGGCTGCTTATATAACAAAAGATCTCAACGACAGAAATCAACCTCAATCATGCTATAACTAGAGTACTAGATTCCATCGTGCTTCGCCATCAATTCCAAATTAGTGTCCATTTTCACATTCAATAAAGTCATGAAACAAGACATGTGTTTGAGACGCAACACAATCAATTGGTCTTTTATTGTCCCAAACGTATTGTTGGATATGATTTATAGGCAACAGTATCTCATGCGATGAGTAAGATCGAGATCATATTCTTGCAATCAACACTTGCACGAAATCATTATGCAGGGAAACAGTCTATAATACTTGCAATCAACAAATGCCTTATTTGGTTAATTCCTTTCCTTCTATAAAACATCCCTAAGAACCAAACACCTGTAGTAGCACTTATATACATCGATGTTATTACAAACCCTAACTTTACCATCTACGGCAACAAAAATCAACGGTATCACATATACCTTGGGTACTCTCGAGAGTGAGGAGAGAGAGTGAACCGAGGTCGTGTGTTGCGGTGGGTGGGTCGGTCGTGGTGGTGGGTCGGTCGCTGTGTCGGTCGCGATGGGGGATCTGATGTCTAAAGTTTGGGGAACATCGATCGGAGTCTGGAAGAGTGGTGGAGCTCGTCGTCGTCGTTGTTATCTCAGGAGTCGCCTCTCTCTCTTCTCTTCAGAAGTTGGGTGAAAATGAGAGGGGGGAAGAAGAAGTTAGGGTTTTGTTTGTGACCCTTGACCCTTAAAGGGTTCAGTTTAATGAAGGGGGTTCAACTTCAATGAAAGGCTGAGTCTGGGCCGTTGGATCGAATCCAACGGTTGCGATCAAATGGTCCGGATACTGTGCATAATAAGGAGTCCGAATTAGAAGTGTAATGATATACACACACACACACACACACACACACACATACACAATCACATAAAAAGGTACATACGAAGATAGAACCGACTGAACGCATAAATGACAACCGTAAATGGGTACACGAATGGCGACCCACCAACAACTTATATATTTCCATCTACTACAAACCAAAAAAAAGGAAACAACTAACAGTAAAACTCCGTCGGCAGTAAATGGATATGTCTGAAACAAATATATTAAACACCTCCAAAGTTGGCAAGCAAGTTGTAGGTACAAGCGTAATTGCCAAAACTCCAAAAAAGAATGGAGAGAAAGATCTCAATTGATACAACTACATAAAGGCTACTAAAGTAAGTCAAAACCTACAAAAGGTACTTAATGATAGCTACACAAACCCCACATGGACAATGATCTCTCAGACATGGATAACCCTGCAGGCTACTATCAATGCCAAAAGTTTCTAAAATTTCTTACAAAAATAAAAAATATATAATAAAAGGAAAGAAAGTACCCCACACTAAATGTAGCTATTTCTTGCGTAAAACATAAAACAAACGCTTTCTAAGTGGTTAACAATAATACGACTGGAATTTCGTGCAGAAGGCAAATACCTCCGTTGAACTTTACACTAAACGAAATGTGTTATTGGGTAAAGAGTAGGTTGTGTAGGGAGGAGAACCGTGTATAAATATTACACACACACACACACACACACACACATCTATGCATGTGTACGTCTATTAAATATTGAAGCATAAACATAAACATGACGATATTATGAAATGTTTAAAAATTAAGGCCAATGTTAAGTAACAATGTCTCTCTTTCCACATATTCCATTTAAGGACACGAAGAGAGTTTTCCATGGTATGCTTTGCTTCTTGACGACATTTCCAAAACGTGCACAATTTATCCCCTCGAATTGTCTATAACCGTGGATTTGAAACAACCCTTTGTGCTCGTTTTTTCACCAACCATCCAGCCGACCTGAACATGGATGGAGGTTTATTTCATTTGCACACTATAGATGGAAGAGCAGAGTTGGCAGCTATATCTCGAAACAAAAATGCTTTCCAAGTTTACTATCATGTATGGCTGTATTTCGTTAAGAAATTCTCTGCTATGTTGCCTATCGGAATAGTCCGCAAGTGGGACAACAAAGAAGGTCTTTGTGCATGGCTCGATTCAATAATATATCACTCTTTCTTGACAGGCGACGAACAAGGTATACCTACACATTTATCCATTCTTCTAAAACATCTTCATGTTATGCTTGTGATAACCGTTATCCTCGAAGTAACTCCATATCATTGGTTCTAAATCCGCCGTTGATTCAGATGTCGAATATATTTAGAGTGGTTTGAAATTTTGACAGGAGTTCTGTGGTGCTGGTTCGTGAAGAAAGTAGCACCACCTAGTCCATATGCATTGACGGTAAATCGACAACCCTGGCCACTCTAACGGACGTTAAAAAATAGAAAATGATTTAGTACTTAATTAAATGATCATGTGTTTGGAATTTCTTGTGATTACAGGGAGTTCCAATTAGCTTTGAGCGCTTTTTTAATCAAGAATTGACCAGTTTCTGGATTCTATTAAAGAATGGCTCAAGAGTATGGCTAGTATGAATAATAAAAAATAACTTCAGAGATCACTGGGCAAATTTCCTGAAAGATCATGATGTGAAACCCAACTATAGAATAGTCTTTGGTTGTTACCGTAAATGGTTATTTGATGTCACTAACCTAAATACTAATCTTGACTCAGTAATGCAAGATTGGAATTCGGGTGACAATAGCGTGCAAAATTTATATATCACCCGTAAATTATTCTTCCTAAGATACAAAATAGTTTATACAGTTCCAATGATTGATCTTTTTATTCTAACCTCACATTTATTTAATCTCTCGTTATATAGATAATCCCATGACATCGTGTTTGCCCTCAACCATGCGCTCTGATTTTTACCACAAACAAATTGGCTGTATATGTACATCTACCTATAGCCTTGCCAAGGTATAAAATTTGGTATTTGCATTACGCAACGGTAATTGTGTTATGAATATTAATACAATTTCGAATAATATGTTGTTAGATATTTGAAGAAAAGCTCGACCCAATCTTGCGAGATGGAGAATTGCGCCATGTTATCATAAACAGCGGAACGCACAAATGGAGAGTCCCTGTTTTACACGGTCAATTTGTTGGTTGGAGCTTTGTCAATTTCGTTGACAAACATCGTTTGGGACCAACTGATTTCATCTTCGTAGGTGTATCTGGACACGGACATTTGCACGTCATTCTCTTCGGCTGTCACGGTGGTGAAAGGGTCTATATGTGGACTAAAGTATGCTAAGTTAAGGGTACTTCGTAGATATTAGCGCAAAATAATCGAAGCAAACATGCATTTCCAGCATCGTAGCTCAAAGCAAGAACTCAAAAAATGCTTCTTAATAATCTACTTCAGTTAGCAATTTACGTTTACGCACCATTTTGTATCCACCTTCTTTGTACTTAATCTTTTATCATCTTTTAACTTTTTAATAAATATCTACATCTGTATGAATTATTGCATGAGCATATGGATAATACACCACATAATGTTATTGTTCCTCCTGTTTCTTATTCCACATAATGTTATTGTTCCTCATGTTTCTTATTTTATTCTCATATTGACCTTTGCTTCCCTAACAAACAAACACTAAATACAAGAACAGTCGAAAAAACAAACAAACAGGACCATAGATACACACCACCAAAAATTTCAAAATTCAAATTTGAAATTTAAACATTACAGTTCTCATCCCTATAAGTACGTCCACCAAGTCAATATACTTTCGCCATTCCAGACATAATTCTTTTTTTCTATCTCTTAACCCCTATCGTAATCCCTGAGTCTCTCTCTGTTCATACCTTCCACTATCTTTTCAAACTCCATCCAATAAACCTCTATAACCATTATTATTCCAGTCATACCTTAGATTTCAATGGCAGATGTTCAAAGAGATCTTGCTTATGAACTCTGGCAGAGGAATTCAGAGATAGAAACGATGGTTGTAGTCTTCATTACTCTCTGGATGGTGCTTCGCATTTTAGTCTTAATTTGTGTGTTAATTATGAAACAAACGCGTACGTGTTTTGGCATTGATATAAATGCCAATCTTTGGACGATATGGATTGTTATTCTTAGTGTAACGGCGGCAGCTTACATCTTGGAATACAAGTCCCAATGGCGTAGGGATTTCGAAGCCAGAAGAAATATCATGGTAGTTGCAAATCCTTAGAAAATATTCATCCTTCAAGTGTACGTAAAAATCATCACTCCAAATCATACTTGCATCTTTTGTTAGCGCAAAATGTATGTAAGTAAAAATCATCACTCTAAATCATACTTGTATTTTTTATTAATGCAAAATGTATTAAGATACGTGTATATGTCACGTTCGTATCACTAAAGGAATTCCAAATTAATGATCTTATTAATAACGTGTATAGGTTAATACTATGTCATCTTCACCGTTTTAAATACCTTCCTCCCCCTCTCACGCCCCCAACAAAAGATTATAACAAAAAAAAACATAATAAAAATTATAAATTTTAGAACAATTTGGATAATAGTACATAGTATGTATTAAGTGCTTGCAAAAAAAGTAAAACACACAGGACAAAACAACTTTAAAATCTTTATCAGAAGCATATGTCAGGCAAACAAATCTAGAAGTAAATCTAATCTAATAATTGAAAAAAACAAGACACTTTGTCTGCATATACCAAATTTGTCTGCATATGCCAAATTTCTCTCTATAAAAAAGAAGAAAGAGCATTTCAACTAAATATACCACCTCACTCTTACCACTCGATTACAAGAGTATGTTGATACAAACTAATGACTATGATTTCTGGATACTTATTGTTCCATTGATATTTGTTCTAGCCGCAACCATACTGACATTCCGCGATCCTTCGTGGTTTGGTATCATAACTGACCACAGAGTCATCATATATGGCTACTTCACCTTCGTCGTCTTGTGGATAATCCTAATGATTATTTACTATCCGCAGAATTGTTGATTTGAGGAGAGCATATCTAGTGGAGTGAAGCGGTAAAGTCCAGCCCAACATGTAAGGCATCAAAGAACAAGTACTACTACAATAAGCTTTGGAGGTCCTTGCAATTATTAAATAGTTTAGGCAACCAAATGTATGGTCTTTTGCTAAAAAACGGTTGTTCTTATCTCTATGTTCAAATCTTTAAATGTATGAGCCGTATCCTTGTCGGAAGTTATCTATGTCAATAAATTATAATTGCAATTTTTGTGAATTGTCTATCAACACGTGTTATCAAAATTATTCCCCACGTAATAAGCATAGTTTTTTTTATAGAATCTTCAATTACATGCACAATTTACCAAGACATGTTATTCTATTACTCCCCTCTAATCATGTCTGATTGCATGATTTTATGTCCAAAAATATTTACGTTAATTTATCGCGTTAAATTATGTGAACACTCATTTACGTACGCAATTTACGTAAAATACACCCTATAATTACTTTATACTGCCTCCGGTTCACATGCAATGTTGGTACAACTGATTAAATCACTGTCTCAATTTGACGACAAATATTACCTCTTGGTTCTGAACTTAAATGGACAAAACTAGAGGATATGACTGAGTGGATGGACAACATCGAATATCATTCCTTTATCCTCTATAGCGTTGAAGTTTTGATTACATTTATGATTCCAAATCATAAAAACTACCAATTCTCGCGTCCCCTAAATTAGTACTAACATGGTATGTATCTAACGTATATCTAGGTACAGAAATATACTGGTACTTAAAAATTGTATCATCCCAGCAAGGAGACAATTTAAAAATCTAAAAACTTGAGTCACTTTATATATATTATAAGTGATTATTCCTATGCTATCCACATGTTTAAATTAAGACTCGAAACAGTGTTTGGTCCATTCATACCTCATCCTTAGGATTACACCTCACATAACAGTTTGCTAACGCAAAGACGCAGATTATGAGTCACGAAACCAAAGTTCAAACTTGTACGTGAACAACAAGTTATGTTATTTTTTTCATATTCCACGATAATTGGAATTCACCTATATATTATTTTGTGAGGTTCAACATTTTATACAAGTTTCTGATTCTGTAATATCGTTTAATATAGGTTGTGGACACCATGCATTGATGGTTGTCGCTTCCACTAATGCACGTGTTTGAACTGTCTGAGAAGGCACATTTACTGATTTACATAGTGCAAACAAATATTGTAGTGATTTCATATTCAATTTAAAAGACCATGAGTTTGGTAGCATCTCTGATCTAACCACTTCATGCTTTAATTAATACAATACAAAGACCATAGACAAGAACAACTTCCAAACATCCTAAAACCAAACCATTGAAATATAAATAAAACAGCAACGTTAAAACAGCAAACGATAAAGAGGTACTTCTCCCTATCTCTTGCTTAATACCTTACTTAATACCACAAGAATACGTTTTACTAAGTGAAGACCAGCTTGAAGCTCAAGGAGAGTTATTATAGTAGTACTTGAACATTACCTTCAACGATCTTCGCACGGACCATGATGCTAAATTCCCATTTGTTGGAAACTCTAATAAATTCAACCATTTTGGGGACTGTAAATGATCAGAAGCACTACCCAGACAGTCATGAACGCAAAGTACCCATATGAAATAAACCTGTGGTTAGTGATCAGACCGAACCACGGTGGCTTCAAGAAGGTTAAATTAACACCTAACAACAAAAGAATCATTGGAACAACAAACAACCAGAACTCATATTCATTACTTTCAAACATCTTCAAAGCTTTGTGAAATGGTAATAGCAGTGTAAAAAGTACATAGCTTCCATCCTTTTTATAAGGGTATATAATGTGTATTCAAAGAATCATTAATTGTGCTCACCTGTCAGATATAACTTTATTAAAAATAAGTACACTATATCTTCTCACAGATACACAAAATAAATACAAACTATATTCTAAAACGTAAAAAAAAAAAAAAAAAAACTTATAGTGGAGCCAGCCTACAACTGCTTTACATAACATTCGTTACCTTTTCCCAACAAATGGTTTGAGCAACATCTACCACTGTAAATTAACAAAAAAAAATTGTTTCAATTAAAAAATAATTGTAATAATCAAGACTACTACTGTCTATCTGATCAATTTATCGAAATGCAAAATGTAATTCAATACATAGCTAGAAATAACTAACATTAAAATAATACAGAGATAATAAATACAAACAAAACTGGATAGTCAAATTGAACTTCAAATTATATCTGAGTAAGTCGAAATAAGCGCTAGTTGGGAAGCTGGCACACATAACGCCTAAAAGATGAACCTAAAGGCAATATTTTCAACTATGCATTTATAACATCTTGAATTTTTGTGTTCTTAAATTATGATTTAAAACGGTATCGAAATAGCTTCTAACCATTCATACATCTACAATCCTACTTTAAGATCGTATTATTACATGTAGCAATGATGCCTACCAAAAACTTAAAAAGAAAGGCCCTACCAGCATTGAACACTATTCGGCCTCACAAACGCAAGCGATGATTGAGAGCTATCCATGTATACAAACAAGATACTAATGAACCACTCCTTTAAATTCCAAGACTCTTCTTCGCTACTCAACTAACTCGCCCTTCTCTTCCCTCCAAGCTTCAGGTAACTTTGAACTCTTCAAAAAAAAAAAAAAAGAAGCCATATTGCTCAATGCATGTTTTATACATATTATGTATTCTTCAAGGTTGTGTAACTCGTACAGAGTGTTCGTTATTTTTCATCTTTTTTTTTTATAATTATTCCCAGTTCGGAATATTTTATCACGCTTCAATTTTCGATTCAAGGCCTATGGGTCGTAATTTTCATATTTTTAGAGTGATTAAATCTGATATAGAATGTTTGTCGGAAATCTCTCGCGTAATAAATAAGTTAGTCTAGCGTAAAATTTCATACCTAAGAAAGTATCTCATAAGGAGCCCATTGTTTGTAGGTATTAATACGTTAGATATGAGTAGGAACTCACTGCTCACTGAAAAAGTATCCTTCTAGAGGGAGCTCGCTGCTCACTAATGATTTTAGACCATTTCGGGTTACCAAGTTTAAGTATAGCTCAATTGATATCGAGTGGACTATCTCAATTATTATTGTTGTCATTTAATTGATTAACAAAATTAAATTGAGGCTCGTAATAAGGATTACGGAATTGTAGGTTTGTTTGTAAGTTTGATTAAGTGGCACCATATGTAACCACAGGCTTGTAATAATCTCTATACGTGTATCCAAGCACTTTTTTTGAGCTCCGAAGTTATCTAATTAAATGCTAATGTTATGTAATTTCTTTTCCTCTTTGTATTTACTAAATGAAATGTTTAGCAAATGCCCCAAAAAAAGAAAACACCGTAAAAATATAGGCCTGGGGTGTTTCTTGATCACTGGCCACTCGTAAATTCTTACCATTGTGATACGAGTTGTGACATAGTTGGTATCATACCTTAGATTTTGTAATTACAAACAAAAACAAAAACACCATAAAAAAAAATAGGGCCATAGGATTATACAGTAAATAGATGCACTACACTTCGAATATGACTGTGTGGCTTAAGTGGTATCAGAATTTCTACATCAAAGTTTTCAATTTATTTATTATTATTATTTACAAAAATATTTTTTAAAAGGGGGGTGTTTTATTGTGATTATTAGGTCCATTGTTACATATATATGCTACTATGTGTGAATAGGTGCATATTTGCTGTCGTTTTGTAACCATTAGCGCCCAAGTTAGAGTTATGGCAGACGCTTAAAATAATTATTGATTAATTTTTACATATCACAGTATGGGCCCGAATCAAACAATTGATCTCATGGATGGGTAAGGGGGTTACCAGATCTGTCACCCCTGGGGACAAGAGGTCCAGATTACACCTTTGCAAGATGAAGTATTTTATAGGACCGTAGCAAACGAGGCCCGTCAAAAAGTGTATCAAGCTATAACGGAAGAATCCCACAGAATCCATTCCTCTTTGGAAAGTATCTACGAGCGACAGTCAAGCATAATTTGCTGATTCAAATGGTTATTACTCGTAGGGCGTTGAGCACGATAGACCACCCGTTTGATTACGAAAATATTGTTTGGTTTGTAGAGACGAATGGGGACTTGGGTGATTACTTACCCCCGGGAATTGACCCTGAGCCTACACCCTTCCCTGCCCTGGCACCTATATCCACACTGGCCCCAAGTGAGTCCAATCATAACATGGGTAACGACAATGCTATTCAGAATGGTCAAAATAATGGATTGGCCAATTATTCGGATTACTCTAACAACGGATCCAACGATGATGGCATGGACTGATCGAGACAATTACGAGCGGTCCCATTTGATTTACATAAGTTATCGAGTGTGATATGATAATTATGCGCGTGCTCGCTAAGTTTGAATTGGATGTAATGAATAATTATATTTCTTTAAAATAAAGAGTGTTGTAATGTTTTGAGATTAGTAAAGGTTTGACCACTTTCATTTCTTCAGTCACTTTTTATCAAGTTTCGTTACATAAATTAATGTACGTAATTTGATTTATAATTATTATAGTGGCCAATGGTAACAACGTTGCACCAACAAGTTTGCCAACCAAATAAGAAAATGGGAGGATGACAATATTGGAGGAAATAGTGGCGTGTTTAATCGGTGTGGTTTAGGCTCATGCCTTCTTATTTTATTCCAATTCAAAGCATAGGCCCAGAAATGATTCAGTCACATTTTTTTTCTTAATCATGGTTACCAATTAAAAAACTTAAATTTGCAATGACTAATTGTAACGCAGTTTACTTACATACTTGCTGCGTCTGTATTAATTTGATACGGACATAAATATTTAAATTTGTAGGCGTTACTGGAATGGCAATGCAAGGACCATTTGTTCACTGGGATTACAAATGCCACCCACGTCATTTAGCTCAGCACGAAACTTTGTATCATGTAGTCAGTCGTGGACGAGCAAGAGAAATGGTTGGTAGGACAGTCGATCGAGGAACGGGGCACCTTGTCTACAGGCGAGACCACAACTTTGTGCGCAATTATGGTGAGCGATTTCCATTGGGTGTTGTAAATGAATGGGGGCTCGAGAGCGAATTCATTAGGTGGATTGAATCAATCATCTACTATTCGTTTGAGCAAACTAGCATCACAGGTATTACATATTCTAAAATGCTTAATATATTCTTTAAAAGATGTTTTCACAAGTTTTAAAATTTTAGCCTTCGAAATGCTATTTTTTTGATTAACTGTTTTGTTTGTTTTGTATTTGTTGTCTATTCATTGTTTTATTAGGTGTACCACGTTGCTAGTTTTTTAAACGTGTATCTTCCCTGCACGCACCTGAGGTTTTCATCGATTCTTATTTTATATACTTCTTCAATGTATACGTTGATATTGGTTCTCATTTGGAAATCATATTTTATGATCTAGCTACTGCCGGTTGGGTTGCAAGCGTTATTTCCAGCTGAAAATGTAGCCACCTATAATGTCATAAGACATGGTTGTAGAGTGTGGCCGATTTTAGTTGTTGGGCATTTGATGTTCAATAATAATTTGAGTGATTTCTGCAATGTCCATGGCTTAAGTATTCGGATGCGAGCGTAGATGGGTCTTCAATACTTTTCTGTTTAGTGAGGACGACTAAGAAATGACTTATGGTTGGACTAATCCTGCTAACCCTCTTCAGCAGCTCCACCCTACTCCAGGTATTATCTTAAAAAAACATTGCATTAAGTTAATTGTAATAACTTAGGGCCTATTTAGGAGACTAACATTCTTTATGTCCAATGTCTTTTCTTTTGGATAGATCATTTACACACGGCATGCCTACCATCAATTATTGAGAATGAGGCCTCGCTCTTCAGATTTGTCTGTGAATTTACAACTGTTGACTCACTTCATGGGTATATATTATCATTTTAATAACAATTTGTAAGCTTACATTTAATTATCCTCAACTTAATTGTAACTTATCAATCTTTACTTTCCAATACCAACAAACATTCAAATTGACCTATATTTATTTCGTCGTCGTTGTTTCAACATTTCCTACGCGATTACATAGAGGAAGTAAATGTGGAGGCATTTGTTTTTAAAGCTGCGAATCAAAGATGGACACTTCAAGTCATGGACAATGCCATGTTCCACAATGTTGGCTTCTCCAACCTGTGCAAAGATCTTTTCTTGCAGCCATTTGACTACCTGATGGTCGCAGTGTGCTTTGATGAGACAGTTCGAGTCGTCATTTTCTGATCAAGTGATGGCTCAGAAAAGGTACTCGATGATTGGGAATTTGATAAAATTTGATAAGGAAGAACTTGTTCCATTCTTGATTGTCTTAACTATGATGGAATGCAGTAATTGACGATTGTCTTAGTTGGTTTGGCTTTTGATCAACAAAAAAAACTGTTCAAGTATCTTAAGATATTTGATGCAAAATTTACCTTCACTTCAAAAGCAAGTATGTAATCCGTATTATCATGGTTTGAGTAACTTATTAAACTGCTGAATATATGTCGAATTATCTTCAAAACAAGTGATATATCAAATAGATTACTAGATTGGTTTTAGAGATGTTTAAGATCTAAACATCTTTTACATGAGAATCACTTGTGTCCCTTAACATGCAAAATATGTACCCATAGTTCAATCTGTTGTGTTTGAGTTTTGGTGTAAAGCCTTACCTAATAATTATCTTTTCAAAAATCCAATATCATATTTGAAGACGTTAAACTCAAGAGATTAGAGACCGACATGAACATTAAGATGGAGAACTGCTTCAAAGAACTACTGACTAGCATTAGACAATTTGAAACACCTGATTTTTTTTTAAACAACCAGTCCCCCGATCTCATTCCAAAATACGCAACAAGTCCAAGCAGTCCATTTACTAATTAATCCTGTTGCTCCATACAAAGCCCAGGCAACCACATTTAATATCACTAAACAATAAAAAATGGCGCAAAATAAAACATTCAGGTGTCTAAGTATCTCTTCCAAAATTCATACATGCAATGATCAAAAACACTGCATGTTATATTTCTTACTTGTTTCTAACTACACTCCTTACCTGCATCATGAATTAACCCTATCTTGTACGTGATCATTCATGCCAATACCCCAGGGTTTCCCCCTATCGTTTCCCCTATCCTCAACACACTTTTCTTTAAACTCGGTTATTATGTTGGGATTCAATTTTCTGAGCCCCCGTGAATTTTTACATTTTTTGTTTGTTTTGCAAGGCGAAAAGATATTTATTAATAATAAGAGAAATCCGGAATATATTTAAATAAGCGAAGAAAAACGGCATCACAACGACAAGGAAACATCCCAACTATATTGTCACCTAAACCACCCGACAATCATATGCCACTAAGCTCCCAAAAAAGAGACAAGATTGGCCAGAGATCAGCAAGTCTCACCACAAAAAAAATCCCAGACAAAAAAACTAATGAGATTATCATCTGATCTCATCATCCATTGAATTCTTCATATCAATGGTCTTCTAAGTTAGAAGCACACAAAATCAACATGAAGTTAACCCCTACAATTTACAATTACACATTCCCCAAACAACGAAAACATAATGAATTCCTTTTAAAGGTAATCAGACATAACAAAGATAACGCCATCAACGCATAAAGAACTTATATCCTAATGCATTACCAGCAGATTTAAGTGAAACAATATATTATACATGTTTGGTACCAAAAATATTACAACAATCACAACATGTTTGGTGAATGACTGGGACTTACGACCTAGAACAACAACAAACCCAAGATCCAACAAGATAGGGGCAATTTTGTTCCAAACATCATCGCTTGATGAGGGGATTTTCATCTGAGCCTCATTACGATCATTGTATGGTGATCTGAACCTCAACTCTCTTTACATCCCTCCCTAATTTCACGGACATCAATAAACTAATGATCATAGTCCACAGCATGACCAAAACTTGATATCAAAATAAACATGACACAACCAGACACCAAAATGGACAGGACATAACCCGATGGACAAGACACAAACCAGACACCAAAGACCAACAACCACATCCCAATGAACAAACCAAAACATACCATGAACAATACCTCGATCCCAAACCAAAGCCCAAAATAAACCCTAAGCAACCAGCCCCCTAACCCCTTACACCAACCCAAAGATTCGTAGTTATGAAGCATCTAGAATACTTTTTAGCCTGTAAATAAAGTCGTTGATGAAATAGGAATACTGCTTCCATTTAGCCTTTATCCAAAATGCCACTCATAACTTAATCGAGTCTACCAACTTCTACCAATTCACATCCTTATGTTGAAATATGTGTTCATTTCTCATCTTCCAAACAGACCATGATACCGCAAAAGAAATGCAGTTCCATATCAGTATGATTTTAGATTTGAACTTGAAATTCATCCACCAAGATAGGAGTGACACCACAGATGCAGGAGTTACACATTCCATACCCTACCATATTCAAATTTCACACCACACATTCCATACGTGGGAACAAAGCAGCAACGAGTGATTGATGGATTCCAGCTCTACACCACAAAATTTGCAAACGGCTTGGTCTTGACGGTGGGCAATGCCAATTCTCAGAAGAAAAGCAACATTTTTTAGTTTACCAAGCTTAACCGTCCAAATAAAACACTGAATTTTGTAGGGGGCAGCATTCTTCCATATCCAAACGAAAGATTCCTTGAATTTATATCTGAGCTGGGGGTTGAAGTTAGAGACAGATTATACATTGAAGATACTGAATATTCTTTGGAGTTGCATGCATTCCATATTAGGTGATCCGTGATCGGGATTCATTTGAATGGATACGTAAAGATTATCCAAAAAGTTCAGCAATTTTCCAAATCCTCCTCTTCCCATGTGAAAAGGGTTTCTTCTAAACCGAAAATCCCACCTAAATAGCTCATCTTTTCTTAGGTAAACGTCATAGAGTGATTCTTCTTTATTGATAATGACGCTAAAAATAAGAGGTACAAGTTATTAAGTGATTCCCAATAAATACAGAAGTCAGTCAATAATTAAATTGTGTTCCCATTCCCTACATCAATTCTGATATTATGTCTGAAGTTGGAGAACAACATGGGGTTTCTATTTTGCACCTGAATGATGCCTCTCCAAATTATTGAGACACTTCTATTCACCTCCATGATTGGCAGCCAAGAGTTTGGGTTTAGACCATACTTAGCACAGATTACTTTTCTCCACAGGGCATTTTTCTCGGATCCAAATCTCCACCACCATTTCAACAGAAGAGCCTCGTTCATTTCCTTGATCCCTTTGGCTCCTGGACCCCATTTTCCTTTCTTTGTTTAACTTTGTCCCGAACCATGTGAATGTTCCTCTTAAGATCACAATTTCCCCATAAAAACCTTGCTTGAATGCCTTCAAGGACTTTTGCTACCCCTTTAGGCACTTTAAACAGAGACATGTAATAAATGGGTAAGCTACAAGTTCATAATGTTAGTTTTTGGTTTATCTTGTGTCTATGTCTATGAAATATAGTCTGCATTTTGCTAAAGGGTTTTAACAACAAGCCAATATTTCCTAGGAAGAATGTTGTTCATCAGGTGCGTTTCATGACTGATCAACTTAGCACACCTTTATGATGCTACTCTACGGGTACAAGGTTGCTCGGTTTGGACAATCTTCATTGTGCTGCTATATTTACACCCTCTATATACTTTGACCCAATACATACAAAAAACCCACTTAATATTCTTCCTCTTTGTCTCGGGTTTGAAATTAGAAGACCAATAAACAGTGTGAATATACTTGGCCCTAAACTACGTAATTTAACACTCAGTACTTCTGGAAAAAACTAAGTAGCGTGAGAGATATCAAGTCACTATTAACATAAACAGAAACTTAAGAGTCGTAACACAAACCCGGACCAAAACACAGGTAAACAAGAAAATCATTGTCAACAACAAAAAGGACAAACAAACCACAACACCTACCAGTCTACGGAATAGAACCATCGGACCAATCGTCACTAGCGCTTTTCTCTTTTTCAAATCGTCCTCGTCAATCGCCTCTCGCCCCACCCCTCCAACTTCGAGATCGCTCCTGGCTTCGAAATCATCCTTCAACGAATTGTACTTTCCAAACAACCTTCTCACGTCAGTCTCTAGACGACCAATTCTGCCGACATCCTGTTCCAGAAGACGGATCCTTCTCATCGCATCGTCAAAGCGAGCCACCAGAGCGCGTTAAACCTACCGAGCAAATTATTCAGGCGTTGGCGAACAGGAGCCAACACATTGCGAATCATGTTGCGCACATGAATGAAGGGTAGCATCGTTTCGATTTGCAGAAAAAATGAGAAGGCGGAGAAGAAGTAACAAACGAAGTACGGAAAAACCCATTTATAAGATCGTCTTCCAAAGAAACGATACAACTCCTGAGAATTAAGACAAAGAGTCAGTGTCTCTTCGCCTTCAGAGAAGAAGCTCTCTAATTTGTTACTCTGAGAAAAATGTTATGTTCGAGGAGGGGAAATAAAGGTTGTTGAGGCAATTATTCTAAACTAAAAGATCTTTCTCCAAAAAAAACCATTGAATGCCTGATCTGGGGATTCCGTAGTGCGCCTCCGCACTACAGGGTTGTAGGGCGGCCTAAACTACGTTGTTTTGGATGTGTAAAGAGAACACTACTACTTAATTCCTCAAAACTACGTCATTTTAATGTAGTTTTATTTGTTGAATTCCAAAATGTGAGCATTTTTAAGTGGGTGTTAATTTTCTTCAAAATGATTTTTGATTTCTTCTATACGTGAACATAAAAGCCACTTATTTTTAGATTGGGGTTGGTTTGTTTTTTATTTTTATTTTAGGAGTAGAAGTTTTTTCCCCTAAAACCTGGTTCCCATAACAAAAAATCTACAATTAAACGCATTTTTAAACTTCTTAATTTTGGGGCTTCCTTCAATTTTGTAAAACTAATTCCCGTTCGAGATGAGAAGGGGTTACAGTGTATAAGAATAAGAGTCAAGATACGTAAATTGCAAATTGTGTTTATAAATTCTAAATTATGTCACTTGTTATATTTAGGGGGCTTCTCACAAAAACACACTTACAATAGTATTAGCGAATGTCCGTGCCTAAGGACACTTTGTAAAAACTAGTATTTCTACAAAATAGATGTAAACGTGAGGTTAATTAATATAAACGTGAGGTTATTTATGCCAATATTAAATTATATAAACGTGAGGTTAATTAATATACTAAATAATTTCAAGGGGAAATTGTTTAAAAATGGAAGTAGGGGCAATTAATTGCAAAGACATGGTGTACTTTTCCGGAATTAGAAATACATGGTAAGAAAGAAAACAATTGCAAAGACATGGAAAGATAAACATCATTTGACCCAAATACCCTTCACTTATATTATCTCCCAAAAAACACCCAAACCCATTCAAAACCAAACATCACGTCTCCCTCTGTCCGAAACAAAGCGAAAAATTTGAAAGGGTTTCAAAACCCAAAATCCAATCTCCTTCGTCCCTCCCTCTTTGCATCTGCCGCCGTCACCGCTACTATTCCACGCCACCATTCTCTGGTGCTCCGACCAAGAAACATCAAACCCTATTCCTGTATTGAAAAAGTCGGCCTAGTTCTGCTGCCCCTGCTGAGCCGGCGTGTGGTGTTGGGGGTGGAGGAGAATTGGGTGGTCGTCAAAAGATTGAAGCGAAAGCCTCAGATCTTGCTGCGGCGGCATGAAGCTATTATGAAACAATGACGTATTGGAACCAACTACTGCCGCCACCGTAGAACCACTCATCAGAAGAAGAAAAAAGACTTGATTGTGTCGGTTATGGAGTCTGAATCCATCGACGGCGGTAAAAAGCTCGAGTTACTATCATTGTGAGTTGGATTACTATGACTATTACCACTCGCATTTTTTCCATTACCACCCATTTCAAGCATATGTGGTTCATCCATTAGAGAAGAAGAACCATCCATATGTGGTTCTCTCTCACACACACACAACTTGTTTCAATTTGTTGAATTTGGGGATTTTTGCAAAAAAAATTAGGGTTCCAAATTCAGGAACCCTAAATTGGGTTTACACTTGATTTTTGATCCTGCAATGCATTGCTTACATCAATTATGTTATTTTGCATTTCTGATGCTGTGATGGCGTAGAATTCCTCTGCCAATTTCTAATTTTTTTGTTTGTTTTGTTTCAGGATATTGAAATCCACAAATTTTGATCAACTGGGGTTTTTGCAAGTATACTGATGGGTGCAAAGTAGTTGTTGAGGAGTGCAACAGTCCTCCATTAAGAGTTCGACAAAAGTGGAAGAAGAGTGCAATAGTCAGTAAAAAACATTTCCAAAAAGTTTGACTTGAGTAAAAAAACGTTTAACATGGGTGCAAAGCAGTTGTTGAGGAGTGCAACAGTCCTCCATTAAGAGTTCAACAAAAGTGGAAGTAGAGTGCAATAGTCAGTAAAAATATTTCCAAAAAGTTTGACTTGAGTAAAAAAACGTTTAACATGGGTGCAAAGCAGTTGTTGAGGAGTGCAACTGTCCTCCATTAAGTGTTCAACAAAAATGGAAGAAGAGTGCAATAGTCAGTAAAAATATTTCCAAAATGTTTGAATTGAGTAAAAAACGTGCAACACCCATGCAAAACAGTTGTTGAGGAGTGCAATAGTCCTCCATTAAGAGTTCAACAAAAGTGGAAGAAGAGTGCAATAGTCAGTAAAAATATTTCTACAAAATTTTACTTGAGTAAAAAAACGTGCAACATGGATGCAAAACAGTTGTTGAGGAGTGCAACAATTCTCCATTAAGAGTTCAATAAAAGCAGAAGAAGAGTCCAATAGTCAATAAAAGTGAATGAGAGAGTGAGGGGGTTGGTTTAGGGAGAATTGTTTACACCAGAGTATTTTGGTCAACACAAAACTTGGTACCATGTATGTGCAATTAAAATTTTCCTTTTCATGTTGGGAGCAATTTCCGAAAAAGTACACCATGTCTTTGCATTTAATTGCCCCTACTTCCATTTTAAAGCAATTTCCCCTAATTTCAATTACGTTCCAAAAAAAAAAAAAACCTTAAATAATCCAAGATGTAATAATTGGTAACATGATAAAAATTCTTATTTTATTAACCTTGGAAATTTACCAAACATTAGCAGCACAGACACCAATCGCGATAAAATCTCATGTCGGGAATTTGTAATGAGCCAACTTATTATACTCCTGTAGTGAGCAAACGCAGGAGATCGTTCTGCAATCAACTATCAATTAGGAGTATATTACATAAAAAAGACATACCAACGGGTATGACCAAACAACCCTAATCTCAAACTTATTACCTATATGACAAAATCTAAGACCTCACACTTGGGCCTAAAAATATAAAATATGGGCTTCATTACAATGTGCTATTCGTAAATATTACTAAAATAACTATTCACGTGTTGCACAATTACCCAAAATATATTCGACATTATAGAGTATAATACAAAGCAAAACCACCGAACGAAACCAAAAACTACTAACAAGCACGAGACTCCGTGCGGAGCACGGGTAACCAACTAGTATATATATAAAACTATTCACAAACTTTTCACCTTACACTTAACAGATGTATATCGACACTTAGTAGATGTATATCGTATACTATTTCCATTATAAACCTATTATATTCTTTTGGTTATATCTATTAAATTGATTTTACTTTTCAAATTTTTATATGAACCGATAAAGGCCCCAATGCGGGAATTCGCTTTTGGCCCTCAAAATTCACAAGCCGGAGCCAGTTCTAAGTCTTCTTGAGGAAGACGAAATGACCACTGCTCTCTGTGTTTTTTTTTTTTTTAAAAAAAAATTGGCGACCACTACTCTCTGTCATCTTCAATACTCATTCCGGTTAGATCAGTGGAGCTGCACAAAAATCATCCGATTTTGATTGGAAAGTTGCTATGAGACCCAGAACATGAAAGAATCTCGATGGGATCGTGGTCTTCCTATTTTCCATTGATTTTGCAAGTTTTTCATTTATGGTTCATCTCTCGGCACTCTACGGAACTAGCGGAAACTCGTCAGAACCATACACAGAAAACACACCCAGAATTTATCCAGAATTTGAAAGTCAATGGTCCAGATTCTGGGCCGTTGATTTACACTTTCGGGGTCAATTGGGGGTCACATTTCCGGGTCTATAGCATTATTGATAATGAGCGGAATGAAATCAGACGTTTGCTATATTGGTTTTCCTCCAAAACGGTAAGCAGGGCTGGCCCAAGAGTTTTGAGTGTCCTAGGCCTAATCTAAAAAATGTGCGCGCCCAAAGAATTTTTTCAGCAACAATCACAATACGAGAAGGTCAAAACAATACTCTCTCTATCCCTTTTTAAATGTGTTACTTAGTAAATCCAACTTATTAAAGAAACATCATCATTACACTTTTAACATCAACTTTTTCCTCCACTTTACACTTTTCACATCAACTTTTACCTCTACTTTCCAAAATTATCATCCACTTTTATCCATTAACTCTTTACCCACCCATTAACTCTTTACCCACTAACTTTTCAAAAGGGCAAAATGATAATTGTACAAACTTTTACCCATTAACTTTTCAAACCACACTTATTTAAGGACATCCCAAAATGAAAATGTCTACATTTAAAAAGGGACGGAGGTAGTATAAAGTTCTGCTAATTATTACATAAGAGCATAATGGGCCAAAAACATATTCGATGTAAATTGTGCAAGTTAAAAAAAAAAAGTAAAAATGTTCATTTGATAATATTATTTTGTTTAATTTAGTAGAAAGTAGGAAATATACGATATACAGTAAAATTCATCTTTAGGAAGACAATTTTGCTCTACAAGCAGAGTTCCATCATGCTCGGCCTCGGCTCGCTAAAAAAATACTTGAGCTGGAGCTCAAAACGTAATACCAAAATTGATCAAGTGGTGAAGAAACTTTGACATTGGGGAGATCGAAGGAAATCTCATTGGACTGTGTTAGGTTCCATAAAATCTTAGATTGTTATTCCGTAAAGTTTAGCAAAAGGTAATATGCAGTGGCTAGAGGAAATTATGACATTGACTATTGTAACAATCTCATTGGACAGTGTTGAGCTCGGTTCACATAAGATCGAGAGGCTGTTGAATGCCCATTTGTGTAAGAGGTGGTGAGGAAGTTGTACATAAATAAGATTCTCTCAAGAAGAAAAACTTTCAATGTGGGACTTGCTCAAGACCATTGTGGGAGCTCTCATTTGTATCTACTTGTGAGTTTCACTAGTGCCACATCGGAAATTAGTGATCAGCAACCATTCTTTTTTCCTATAAAGCTACCATCACTCAACTTCCTTTCAAGCCAGCCCCTTAATGTAATTTTTTTTTTACTAGGCTACCTTAAAAAAAACAAAAAAAAAACACATTTATCAAGATAATGTACCGATTTTAGGTTGGGATTGGGATTAACCATAAATCCTAAGGTCTGGTGTTCAACCTTTGTTATTGGTAGACGTTTGGCATAAATTGTGTTTTAGAAATAGTCTTTTTGTTTACCACTTTGGAGATAACCAAAACTAACTTAGACAAGATAAATTTTAAGGTTGAGACTTTTTCAAATAGGAGAAAAGATTTACTTAAAACAAGAGCATCTATAACCCATCATCCTCTATTTTTCTCCATTTGAGAGGATGACAAAAAAAAAAAAAATCTAAATATGGATATAGAGAATTTTAAAAAAGTTTGTTGCCTGATTCTGAGAATGCCATTTTATTGTATGGTAGTTTATTTGCTTGGCTTTGAATTTGAATTTCATGGCTAACATTTTGAATGGGGATATTTACATAGTATGTTTACTTGGCTTCGAATTTGTTTTTTAGAGCCAGGGTTTTGAATGGGGGATATTTTACGATTTGTTGAGGCTGAATTTTTATTTTTATTTCTTTGTCTGTATTTTAACCTTAAACGATTTTGTTGTCGTCGTGCAGATGATTCTTGTCATGGATTAGCTAGTTTGCTTTCGAATGTTCTTTGTCAACATATCTTTTAGTGGGAATCATATCTTTGTTTTGCATTGTTTCATGTAAGGTTCTGTAGATTCACTTCATTGTTTTCAGCTAGTAATTCACGAAGGCATTGAAACTGTGGCCTATGAATGGCAAATAACTAATACATTTGGGCTACTAACTATTTCATGAATCATACTCTATGGTTAACTTAAAGTTTCTTGCTTTAAAATTGTCACTTCTTTGATTCTACTTCTGGTCCATAACAATGATTTCCACTGTTTTGTTCGTAGATGTCACAGAAAAAAGAACATTTTTAGAAAGAATTAACTTTCAGATATTATCATCCATTTTAGGACTTAAAAATGTGTTTTTTCTCTGCAAGACTCAACAAATTGGGTCTAAACTCTTGAACCAGAGATTGTGTTGAACTGTGAATCCAATATTTAGTTTTATCTCTGATGGTAAGCGAGTTTTTTCATCTTGTCTCATTTGTAAAGTTATCGACCCTATAAATTTTCATGTTTCCCGTCGGAGTCTCCCGCCGGAGGAGGAGGTGGTGGATGGTCGTCCCTCTCTCTGTATGGATAATTTGGGGAGGGATCGAGTTGAACCAGCTTTTGTTTCATTTGATTTTTTTTGTTGGGTTAAGTTTAGAAGGGACCCATCAGGTTTTTCGAGCCTGTTGATCAACTTTGAAACCGGTTTTCAAAAAAACGTTGTCAAACTTGTTCCCCAACAATTCACTCAAGACCCACACAATACACATCTTCAATTCAATTCTCTCTCTCTCTCTCTCTCTCTCTCTCTCTCTCAGCAATTTAACATAGTGTAAGCTGAACCGTTTCTGTTACTGACTTAACAAGACTAGAGCAGCCCGCTTCCTCGCCTTCCATCCTGAGAACCGAGCCTTGACCTTGTCGCTTCTCTCTGTGTATCTGTCTCTGTGTTTGAGAGGTAAAGTAAACCCAATAGCCATGATCAAGAGCTAGGATTGATCCCTCACTCTGCCGAACTCTCTCGACCAAATCTGTCGGCAGGGGCGGCGCCACGTACAAGTATGGGTATTCAGTTGAACACCCTTACCTTCCAAATTTCTTCACCCCCCCTTGGATAATATGTGAAAGACCAGCAGTAAATTGTACATTTGAACACCCTTTATATTATAGTACTGCCTTCTTAGTACTAGAACTCAGTTCAAAAATAAAAAAAGTACGAGAACTAGTAACACAATTGGTTGATATGGACTTGATTTGTACTACCCAAAACACCTTTTTCATTGCCCTTCTCTCTCTCCTGCGCAAATGTATAGTGCCCGTTTTCTCTATTTTTTACTTTTTGAGTACCTGTCATTCTATAGTTCTTTTGGGGTGTACTCCACAATTTTGATTTTACACATTTTTGTTTGAATTACTGGTAGAGTTTTCTACTTGCCAAACTAACAAAAATTTAAAATTGATAGATACAGTTTTTATTGTTATTACAGAAACTTGTTTATCATCTTAGTTATATGCGGTCTCCTTAGTAGGGGACGGCTGAGGAGCTCATTGTACGCGTGTAGTGAGCCCCCTCACATAGGGTCCTCTAGTCTAGGATGAACACCCTAAGAAATAATCCTGGAGCCGCCACTGTCTGTCGGCCAACTCTCTCAAATTCAAATTGAAAGGCCAGCTCCGATTCCTCTCATCTCCTCCCCAGGTATGTCGATTCAGATCACTTCGAGTTCTATGGAAATCAGTTTCGAATTCTGACGGAAATCATATAGACTAATTTGGTTTTTCTTTCCTTCTTTGCAGGAAGATTTTGGTGATTGTCTTGAGGTCCAATGGAAATCCCATTAGATGGTATGATATTTTTTCCCAAACAAATTAAGTACAGGTTTCTGGCCCAAACTTTTTCCCAAAGAAACTTTTTCCCATTAGATGGTAGTGGCTTCGTTTTCTGCTCTTTTAAAAGGGTTTCAATTGGGTTTACTGTTAAACGTCAATTTTTAAATTGGGCATTTCACTTGCTCAAACTTTTGATGAGTTTCAAGTGGTTTGCCATTTCTACTTGCATTTTACGTGTTGGATGAAATGTGCGAGAGACATCTGTATGCATAGCCCATCTTGCAACTTCTACGAGGGCATTTCTTGAATTTGTGACTTGCCTCTCTATACGTGAAATGGACACAACTGCTCATACACGACTGTGCATAGACAGACATGTAAAGACACAACTGCTCTCTCTCAAAGCTTTATACTTAAGAAATTTGATTTGCTTGCCTCTTTTCCAAGCCATTCACTTCAGTTCTCTCTTTCTCCGAATATTGAAATTGACTTTCCGTGACGTGGTTGTGTCAATTGGTAAGATCTATCTTAACAGCCATCTCCATCAAGCCAGAAAAACCCACCTATGTCGACGTGGTCGTGTCAATTCGTAAGATCTCTCTATTCTCCTCCTCCCATCCCAACATCTCCCTTTTCATCTCCTCATTCATCATTAATAGACTAATATAATTTCTGTGCTTCTTTTTTTTATTTTTTTTAACTACTATTTCTTTCTCTATTATGCATTAAATCGGTTCGAACCCAAAAATATAATATATATATATATATATACAATTCGGATCCAGTCCGGCCGGCCGGATTTTGTTAAAATCCGAACTTTTCGTTTAGGCCGTTGGATGAGATCCAACGGCTGGTAAAAGAAGGGGTCACGCGCGTCTTAAAAAAGGGGTCAGGGGGTCAGGTCTACGCGGGTCAAAACACCACTTTCCCCTTTCTTCTCTCATTTCACGCGTTCAGAAAAACAAGAGAGAGAGAGAGTGGCGATTTGGCGATTTGCGAAGAAGACCAGAACGAACAGCGAATCGGAGTTAGGGTTTTCATTAAAGCAAATCGAAGCAATATCTGTTGAAGAAGAAGCTATATCCAGTCTAACACGGGTTTTCTCCAAACCATCTAACACGGTTCTTGGAGTTACGGTTCTTGGAGTTAGGGTTTTTCTCCAAACACTCGACGACGACCTAATCCAGTCTACACAATAAGGTTTCTCTCTCTCTCTCTCTCTCTCTCTCTCTCTCTCTCTCTCTCTCTCTCTCTCTCTCTTCTTCTAGGGTTACAGTTCCTGCATATTCTCTTGATTTGGTTCAGATTTGTTTAAGCATTTTAAGGTTTTTGTTGCTAAAAAATGTGTGTTTTATTCTATTTGTAATATTGTGTGTAATGTACCTATACGAGCTCTACCAAAGCCAAATCCATACTCCACTGTCAAGTGTAAATTTGAGTTTATTCTTGATTTAGTATCTTGTCGCTGCAAATTTTGTTGGTTTTTGAGATCACACGCACAACAAAAGAACATAGTTGCTTGCTGCAAATTCTTGTTGCTTTGGAGTGTGGGAACAAGGTTCTAGTTAATATGGATACTCTATTTGTAGGCAACTAACTAGATTTCGATGGACACATTGTTATAGGTACCTAAATTTCAACTTCATATTATGTGTAGTTACTTATGTTTGTCTGTTATGTTAATTTTTTTTTCTAGTAAAAGCCTTAAAAGAGTAACGATGCCTCAGGTTCATAGATATTTAGGACTCTAACTGAAATTGGAATGATTGGTTTACGTCACTAGAATTACTCTCTGGAATTGTTCAAACTATTACAAAGTACGGCCTGGAATTTCTCTCTGGAATTACTCTCTGGATTTTACTTTGTGGTTTCTGTTTCAGTTTGTGTTTGGAGTAAAGACTGTAGTTTATTAAGTTTCTGTTTTTGTTTCTGGAAATGTACAACAGTGACTTGAGAATCCATTTTCTATTTCTGGACTCAGTTTATGGATCACAGGGTTCCTTTTTGGTCTTCTTGTATCAAGTTTTTAGGTTCCAAAGTGTCAGATTGTTTCTCTATTGTTTCTCTTCTATGAAAGCAGATAATTATCGAATCTACATACCTTTTCCTAGTACTTTTTGTATTACCCTTGTTAGTTTATATGTTTTTGCTCTTCCGCCCGAGACACAAAAACTGAATTTAGATTGAAATTTGTAGATTGAAAGTTGTATGTATTTGGCAATTCCGTCCTTATTCATTGTTACCGATATTGAGGGGTTACTATAATATGATGTATTCATTAGTTGATGTTTGTTTGCAGGAACCAATCCCAGTAAGTCAACTTGTTGGAAACTGCTGTTTTTATTTAGCATAGCCCACAGACAAGGTAAGTTTCTACGTGCATTTAACAATGGAAGGTGTAGAAGATATAGAAGTAGTAGCATCTGCTTGTAATTCTTCCCAACATGTTTACACTCCTCAAGTAAAAAACGAGTTTGTACCGAAAATTGGGCAACATTTTGACAACTTAGATGGCGTTCACTCGTTTTACAACAATTATGGAAGAGAAGGTGGATTTGGTACGCGATTGAATTCTAGTAAGAAGAGTAAGGATGGCGAAATCATTAGAAAGGAATATGTTTGTTATAAAGAAGGGGTGAGAAAACTTAAGATAAACAAAACTGCACACACCGTACGGAAAAGGGGGCTTACTAGAGAAGGTTGTGGTGCAAGACTGGTAGTTGTGAAAGACCGGTTAGATGCGGGGGGGTTTATTGTTAGGCAATTCGTTGAGGGTCATAACCACCCTCTCACGACCCCAAGGAAGGTGCATTTGTTGCACTCGCATCGTGCAGTCACAGTTGCGAAAAGAAATTTAACACAACAACTATCAAATGCTAATGTGCCAACATGGCAACAAATGAGTCTTTTAGAGATGGATGCTAGAGGGCTTGAAAATGTAGGATGTACACTACGAGATCTTTATAATGCCGAAAGGGATAGGAAGAAAGCTTTAAAGAGACATGACGCTACTTTGTTGTTTGAGCATTTTAAGGATGAGCAAAAAAAGAATCCCGCTTTTACTTTTGCATTTGAGGAAGATGAGAGTGTGATGGTTCATTGTTTTTGGGCGGATGCCACTTGTAGAAAGGCGTATAAATACTTTGGGGATGTGGTGGTCTTTGATACAACATACAACATAAACCGTTATAAATTGATCTTTGCACCTATGGTAGGGGTTAATCACCACGGTCAGACTACGCTTTTAGGATGTGCATTCTTAAGTGGTGAAAAGATTGATGCTTTTGATTGGTTTTTCAAGCAATGGTTGAAAGCGATGCCCGGT
This sequence comes from Vaccinium myrtillus, assembly GCA_016920895.1. Classification (NCBI taxonomy): domain Eukaryota; kingdom Viridiplantae; phylum Streptophyta; class Magnoliopsida; order Ericales; family Ericaceae; genus Vaccinium; species Vaccinium myrtillus. The sequence goes on along the minus strand of CM029275.1, from coordinate 34,125,548 downwards.
GCCCCGCCCAAAATGATCATAACTGATCAAGATCCGGCCATTGGAAATGCAATTCGTACGGTTCTTCCAAATACTTTTCATAGGTATTGCATTTGGCACATTTTGACCAAATTTTCCGAAAAAATTAGTGCAATTTCCTACAAAGAACATTATGACGAGTTCAATAAATGTATTTGGAAATCCGAGACCCCTGAGGAGTTTGAAGGAAGATGGGCAGAGGTTGTAGGAAAATTAGACAACAATGATTGGTTAAATTCCATGTACCAAATCCGTGAGAGATGGGTTCCTGCATATTCTCGACACATTTTTTCGGCCCACATGACTAGTAGTCAAAGAGTTGAAGGTGCTCATGCCTTCTTCAAGAAGTACGTGTCTCCTCAAAATTCAATGTTGGATTTTGTGACACGGTTTAATAGGGGACTTTCAAAAATGCGGCATAATGAACTTGATGCCGATCATAAAGATGTTAATGAAAAACCACAAACCGTAACTGGGCGAGTCATGGAATCGCAAATGAGTGAATTGTACACACTTACTATTTTTAACAAGTTTCAAGAGCAACTTGTTGAAAGTGGGAAGTATGTCGTCAAGAGCACGTTTAAAGATGACCACCTTTGTTTGTAGGAAAATTAGACAACGTGTATGCTTCTAAATATGTTCATTTAATTGTTCGGAACTTAAATGTTAATTGTTCTATAAATGTTAATTGGGGTATTTTTTTTCCTTAGCAAATCGCAAAGTGTTAGATTCAATGATGACGAAGCGTTGAATGATGAGGACGATGACGAGGAGGAGGACGAGGAGGACATTGACTTGGACTCTGATTGTAAGTGTTTCTACTTCCCACTTTTTTTTGTTATTTGAAATTTCTATTATCTTCATCAATGTAAAGTACTGCTTGTTGGTGTTTCAGGACTGTTTGGGTCACTGGAATTGCTCTGGAAATGATCAATTGTTGGAACAAGGGGTCACTTGGAGTAACCTGATAGAAATTATCCTAATCTGTAGTTTCTGTTTCTAGACTGCTTAGGTACTGCTGTTGTTGTTCAATAATTCCATGTAGGCATTGGTATGAGTTTCCATGTTAGATACTGAGTTGTTTCTGGACTGGTTGTATTCCATTGTTGTTTTACTCTGTTCTACATTTGACACTGTCTTGTAGTTTCTGCTTTAGTCTGAGTTGTTTCTGGACGAGGATGACCATTATCTGCTGTTGTTATAATTTGTAGTTTACAAATTTTTAGTTTCTGCTTCTGGATTCTTGAGTTCAGTAATGTGTACCTAGTCTTGCTTACTTGAAGGTTTTGCATTGAGATGAAGGTTTGGTTGTGTTATATGAGCTGAAGGTTTTGCATTATATGGCATTGACATGAAGGTTTTGCTTTGTTAATACAGAAAAAGCAACATTTTTTGTTTTGGTATTTTGTTTTTGTGTTGGTAATTTATGAGCTGCCAGCCTCTATCTGAGATGGAACAAAAATTAGACTTGGGTCATTATATGTTTGACTTGGCCTTTTTCTGAAATGGAACAAAAATTAGACTTAGCCTTAGCCTTTATCTAAGATGGAACAAAAATTAGACTTAGCCTTTTTCTGAAAAATTAGTTGTTTGGAATTAACATGTTTTCTTAGGCTGTGTTCGGATCATTATATGTTTGACTTGGGTTTTGTGACGGAGTAGAAAAACACTTTGGAAAAATGTGCAAAAATGAAGTGGAAATGGAAATTAAGAAAAGAATTAGACAACAGAATTAGACAAAAAAATAAAGGAAAGAATATAGAGAATCCATTTGATGGTAAACTAACACTTTGGTTTGTCAACAGAATTAGACAACAGAATTAGCTTCAATTTAATTAGTAAACAAACACTTTGGTTTCTCCTACGTAGCCTAGCTAGGATCACCAACGGGGCCGGCAATGGTTCAACTTTTGAATTGGTTTATTCATTCAGATTCTCTACCTATAAGCCTCCATGAGACAAAACCAGAAATCATAAGCACAAACCAACAAGATATAACACAAATAGCAAGTACCTATACCAAATTACACAAGTTCATAATCTAGTACCAGGGCCTAACACAACAAAACTACACTTGTTCATACAACATAACCTACATAATTTGATAATACCAGAAACCTACAACAATTTTCATTTCATTTGCCTAAGAGGGTAACCAATGTCACGAACATAGAAAAAACAGACACAATGAGGCTAACAAACACAGCTCTTTTCATCCATTTTTTATCTGCATTTGTTCCAGTGATCACCACCCTTGCTCTTGCCATTTCATATTCATTTTCATCAATTTCTTCGTACATTTGTTCATTCATAGGTTGTCCAAACCTTCCGGCATAAGTGACCGCTTCCCCGCTTGGTTGCCATGTTCTTCAAAACAGGTTGCACCATGCCCAATCACCACATGGGGGTTTTTGCTCGCACGCATAATACAACATCCCTTTCGTAGGTTTGTCGAATCCACAATCTTCAATGCCATCTTTCTCCTACATTGGCAATAGGTTGGCACAAACCTCAAATCAAGTGTTTGCTTTTGCTTTTGAGCCGTGTTGCTTGAAGAAGACATACCCTATGAAAGAAATGGTATAAAAGAGTAAAAGAACATGATGCATTGTATTACAACTTTTGATAGGATATTTCATAGATTTCTAACTATGGCTTATAACTCAAGAAGAAACAAAATGACATAACACCAAAGATTGAGGCTTAAATGTTTCCATATTGGTACTTGTTAATTGTCTAGGCCCTACGTTCCACAAGTAACAAGGACTCACTAATAATCATCTCATATTAATGAGTCAACCAACTGCATAAAAGTCCACTCAAAAAAAAAAAAAAATTGCCCGCCACTATTCCTCATGAACAATTTCCTTTCAAAGCATTTTCAAAAGAAAATAAAACTATCCTAGCAAAGGAGTATTTTCCAATCGCATAATCCGAGACCTTTTTCATTATTGAAATAACATGTTGTCTCGGTGTACACAAATGATACAAGTACATCATGCAAAGTGGATCAACAAATCAAAGAAAAAACTACACCATTAAGAATGGAAATGAATTTGTTCATAATTTCTACTGATTTGAGGCAACTTCTCATTACACATGGACAAATTTCTTTTGAACAACAAAAATTAGGAAAAGAATTTGATGATTCTTCGACTTTATATGGACAGAGCAATAGATAATTCGGATCACAAACGAATAGTCCTCATGCTCCCTAATGCATAAGGAAAAGAAAATTTACGGTAGCGGGGATTGGGTGAATCGTAATAATGAACCCAAACCGGATCATTTACTGACACCCGGATCGGACATGGGTGTATCATAACAACAAACACAAACCAGATCCAAAGTCGACAACAACAATAAATAGACATGGCATTGGTTCTGTGCATTAGTGAGCAGTGAACACGCGAGAAGGGGTGAGGAAAATATTCAAGCATTAACCACATTATTCGACTTCCATCAGCAGAAGCCACTGGGTAATGCAGTCAGTGATCTTCCACCGAATTACAACAGCAATCTAAGAACTAAATAAGTAGATAATGGAACGGCAGAAAAAACATACTTCATATCTATTCAGAAGAAAAATTAGAACTTGTACAACTTTCAATCCAAGCATGCCAATCACTCTGACATTGAAATTTGAAATTTGAAATTTGAAATTTCAAATTCGAACAAAAAATAACCCAACTGCAGGGGATCGTACCCGAATCGATCGACATGGATAGTAAACAACAACGAAAACCCTACTTTTTCGAAATGAAACTAAACCAACGTAACCCTAGTTTGATTTGTACCAAAAGAGAGAGATAGAGAAACTGAGAGAGAGAGAGAGAGAAAGAGAGAGACCTGCTACTGGTGTGGTGGTGCGTCGGTGATGGAGAAGAAGAGAACAAGATGGCAAGTATGAAATCGTGCGACAAAAACAGAGAACCCTCGTCGGTTTCGACCCTCCTCCTTCAACCGAACCGAGAAGGAAAACCCTAACTCTTGTTGCTTCCATCTCGCTTCGATTCGTGAAGTTTCATCGCCAAAATCGCCTCTTCGATTTGCTTCAATGAAAACCCTAACTCCGATTCGCTGTTCGTTCTGGTCTTCTTCGCAAATCGCCAAATCGCCACTCTCTCTCTCTTGTTTTTTTCCGAACGCGTGAAATGAGAGAAGAAAGGGGAAAGTGGTGTTTTGACCCGCGTTGACCGACCCCCGACCCCTTTTTAAGACGCGCGTGACCCCTTCTTTTACCAGGCGTTGGATCTCATCCAACGGCCTAAACGAAAAGTTCGGATTTTAACAAAATCCGCCGCCGGATGGATCCGAATTGCATATATATATATATAAAAGGACTCTCAAGATCGGTAGTTAGGCATCTTTTCAATTTCCCCAATCGGTTTTTTTACACTTCTACTTCCATCTCTCTCAACTCTTTCTCTCCCCCATATATCTCCCAACTCGTACTCCCAACTCCTCCTCCTCTTCCTCTTCTCATGTTCCAAAGAGCTTCAAGTAAGCTTTCCAATATTTCAATATAATGAATTGAATATGAATTGAATTTCCATACTCTGTTTTAATTATTGCATTATTATGGCCGGTTCTACCGCCCTTATTATTATGCATGATTTATGGCTGGTTTAACCGCCTGTTTTATTACTTTGTTTAACTGGAACAAATCCAGGTCGGAAATTCGCAACCTAATAAAGGAAATTGGGTATAATGGTCATTGTAATTTTGACTAGAGGTTACATGAATAATATGTTGAGCTGGGATAATAGAACCAAAAGGTGTCCATTCTGGCATTTTGCTTTGGATAATTGCTTGACAAACTAGTACCCAAGGTATAGCGAAACAGTTTTGGATACAAATGGCTAATTTTCGGGGTATGCGGTTTGTTTGGTTGATGTTTGTAAAAATCATTTGGTGAAGGAACCCGTAATCAAGTAGGGTCATGGGGGTAATTTGGATTTGCTGGTTTTCGTATGGGACAGTGATATCTTGGAAAGTGGTCATGTTAATGCATGCTTTGGGAATACTAAAAATTAAGTTGCATTCACGTTGGATCTTTCTAATGGGATTTCTTGGCAATGGATTTTATTTTTGGGACAAGTGTTTCAAGTTTGGATGTTGGTAGTAAAGGGTGTCCCAAGTGAAGGATAGGCTAAGAATCTCTGGATAATTGAATGGGTTTTGGCATTTTGGACTAATGTTTGAAAAAGAAATTGGTGAAAATGCTGGCCTTTTTGTTGGGCACATTGTTGAATGGTGGTAGTAATATCTTTGGGAATTTTTGGGAAATATGGATAATGTTTTTGGTAATGCTAAAATTTTTGAATGGTCAGGTACACGCTATCACCATCATCCAAAGGGGGATGATCGCACATGCCCACTATTACCAAAGTGGGGCAATAGAGGGACGGGGTCGTTTGAAATTTTGGAGTTGATAATTGAAACGTTTTGACCGATCCATGAGTGTTTTGTTCTGTCAAGTAAATTCTTATAACAAGCAGGCAATAAATTGTTAGAAATGTTTGAATTGAAATTTGCTTTTTGATGACAATAAATTTTTATGATGTTTTGTTCTTTTTTATGATGACAAATTTTAAATTTTGATTTTGAAAATAGATGCTCAAGGCATCGTTTGAGATTTTTGTAAATGTTGGGACATTTGTAGCATGTTATATGTTATAACTAGGAGACATTGTTGAAATGTTATTAATGTCTCTTAGATAACGAAGTAGTTGAAATTTTTGATTTGATCCAAAATGCAAAATTTGGTAGTGAAAACTCTCCAAAATGCATTGTTGAATGTTGTCATCTGCAAAATAAATAAGTTAAATAGAATTTGAGGAAGTAGAATCTTGAAATGCGAAAAAAAACGGAAATGTAATTGATTTGCCAAGTGGTGAAGCAGTTATATTTGTATTGGAAGTAAGAAATGGATAAAGAAGAGAAATAAAGGGAATTCCTAAAATAACATGATTGGTCAGGTTTTGGGTGAGAACAAAAGAGGTTTCGAAATAGGTTTGGTCTTGATGAATTAAAACTTTAGGCAATTTATATTTGATTTTTAATTTACTTCCGGTTGCCGAACATAATTGGTCATTGGTTTTATGATAATATTTAGTAGGAATAATATTTTCTTGGATACAATTTAGATCGGCGCCCGTATCTATTAAAGCGATAAGCTGGATTTGAAAGTCGTCAATAATTAATTTTATTTTTGTATGCCATTTTGAAATATGAGGTTTGTTAATTATTGAAAGTGTGTTTTGTTCTTGCAGTATTTCTGGAATAATTTCTTTTGGTGGTTCGTCGTTGAATGATTTTGCTATTTGTAAAAGTTCTAATGTATAATTTATTTGATTTATTTGTATTTGAAATTTTTTATTTTCTTGTTGGAGTGTATTGATTTTTTCTTGTAATAGGTGGATATTGTCTTTGACATTGTACTCGGGGCTTTTTGTTTGACGGAACCGTTCTAAAGTTTCATTTAGATTAATAATTGGCGTTGGTATTTTTGGTTCATTATTTTTGTTACTAAACACATTTTTTAATTTTTTGATATATTGTTGTTTTAATTGGTCGTTCTCAATTTTGCTGATTAGGTCAATTAATAATTCTTCTTCTGGGAGATCTTTGGAAATAACATTGATTTGCTGACAGCATGTATTGTTACAACCGAATTTGATTTGGTCTTCATCATTACTTGAATCTAAGGAGTGGTATTCTGAAGAGGAGTTTGTCGGTTCTTCATTACTATTATCTTGCTGATTTGAGATTTTGAATATTTCTAGTATAGCGAGTTTATCTGTTTCGGAAATTGCCAATTGATTGATTTTGTTTTTTACTTTGCAAGTAGTTTTGTAATGGCCTTTTTTGCCACAGTTAAAACAGGTAACATCTTTTTTATTACTTTGTGTTTTTGGTTTATTTGTTTTGTTTTTATTGTATTTTGGTTTATCGTAATATTTATCTTTTGGGATATATTTGTTTTTGGGGTTGTATTTATCTTTTTGTTTTTCTGAGGAGGTTGTTTTGGTGGTTCTTCTAGAAGGGGCTATAGGAGGAATACCGTATTGTTCACAGAAATTTCCTAATTCATATTTTGCTTTGATTTTATCTTTTTGTGCTTGTCTATTGATTTTCATATCGATACACATTCGTAATCCTTCTTTTTGAATTGTGCTGATAATATCACCGTAAGTTAGGTTGTCATAATCTATAGCTCTTGTTGGTTGGCTAAGAACATCTCTAATTTTGTGTGCAAATAAACTTGGGAGACCATTGATAAATTTTTCTTTCCAAAAAGATTTTGTGCAGTCATCTCTTCAAATCGCCCCCCAAATGGTATCAAAGCCAGGTAGTGAGTAGTGAGTAGGAGGTGGTTATGCCGGGTGGTTAGACCAGATTACTGTAGGATGTAGGGTACAGTTATACTCCAAATAATCAGTCCATTATTGCCAAATACTTGTGGTTGTTTTATTAATAGTTTGACTGTAGATCTACGAACTGCCACGCTATTGCAGGACACCCAGGTTCCTAGGTTCCCATTTTGAGGTGTGTAAATCCCGAGGTAGGGTAGCCGTTTTTGGGTATGGATGGGGTATGCATCTCGTAGCGTATGAGCCTTGTAGCAGATAAACAGTTAAATTATTAAGTAAACAACTCAAGTAGTTGAGATAATCTACAGATTATTTAAAGTATAAATTTGCCCAACACTCTTACTCTTTCGGTCTATACTTACCTAGCATAACTGCTCCTATTACACCTCCCACATCATCAAAATAATGAATCGATTGTTTAAATGCAATTCTTCTACCTCTAACATGTCAACCATGTCCTCAATACCAGATATAATAAATGAAGAAGAACAAGTTTTTGAAAACCTAAATACAGAATTACATAATTGGAATATCCCAAAAATTTCGACAAATCAAATCTACCAGACTAGCTGGTTTGACGATAAATTTAAAACCAACCAAGTTGCAAAAACTTCATAACAAATATATGCAATTACAAAACAACAAGAAAAATGTGCCCTTTTGGGAAAAGAATCAATTAACCAACACATTGCCAAAGGCTACAAGTTTATGCATATAGGATTAGTACAAGTTGCCATCAAACCCCTAACAAGACGAGGTCTCAATTCCTCCATATTACTAGCATTACGTGATAGTCGTTTCACAACATTTAGTGATAGTCTATTAGGATTAATGGAATCAAGTTTACATAATGGTCCAATTCATTTTGACTATTATCCTGATCTACACCTAAGCCTAAATGATAAACACATATTAAAAGCCTTAACTCTTAATCTCCAAACATCTGGAGCAATTACCCAAATGCTAGAAGGAAGCCATTCTATTGCTCTAATATACCGAGTTTATTACAAATGTACAAAAACAAATCTTAATATCCATGCTCTTGTAAAAAGTCCTAAAGACAAAACGGTCCTCATCCAAAGCAGTACTACAAATGCCAATATCCAAGTACCAAAAACCATTCAATGGAATGACATTCAACTACCTAATACTTGGGTAACTGAAAATGAAAATTATCCTACAAACATACAAAATGAATCATTAGACATCGATTATATACAACAATATCTTGATGGATCAGTACGAATAAGCTTTGATCAACATCGACCCAATACCCCTTTTAAAATAAAGGAACTTAGCCGATGTAGTAGTTCTACTAGTATCCCAAGATTTGATACAAACCTGTTAGACAAAAAGCCAAAATTCAAAGGAGTAGAATCCTCAGCCCAAATCACCAAACCTTATTATGTCCAACCCCAATCAGAAGAATCCCCTCAATCTCCTACACAGACAGACTTTGAAGATGAAACACCTAGTCACATAAATAAAAATCTACTTACCATTAACAAAATATATGAAATAAACATACCATATCTTTTAAACGAATTCAAATCCGCAAAAAATAAAACAAGACGAGATCAATTCTACAAAGATTTTTCCCAACAAGTAAAAAATGATATATTTACAAAATGGCATGAGTTTATGCATGATATCAACACCGATATACATCTCCTAGATTACATTGATAATTATTACAACAAAATCAACACTATAACCAAAGTTAAATGGCAAAAATCGGACAATACTTTTGTTTCTTCAAGCCACCCCCCTCATGGTATCAGAGCATGATTTATGGCTGGTTTAAAATACCTAATGACCGGGAATCAGAAACTAAAAAATTAATTGAACAGAATAATTATACAAATCAAAGCCTACTAATTATAGGAAAACAATTAGATAAAATAGAAACCCGACTAGAAGAAACTACACCAACATCAGCATCCTCTTCAAATCAACAAGAAAAACCTCTCATTAGTTTCCCTGAACAGAGGATCAAACCCTTACTCACTCCAACTGAAAATATTGCCAAAATAGAGGAATTATTACACAGAATTGAATCCAATCAGAAGAATTTAGTACTCAAAAATGAAAATATTAGCACATTAACTCAGATACATGATACGGATACTACAACAGATGACGATATTACAAAAATTGAAGAACAATTTACAGATACCAAAATCAACAAAATCTATTACCCAAATACGCAAATAATTACAACCAAGAATTGGTACACAAAACCTACCCCAGTAGATCTTCAATTAGAAGATAGAAGCCTATTAAACCAATTTTCTGTTTCTGCAAACAAATTATATGAATGGAACATAGATGGTCTTAGTGAACAGCAAATATTAGAAAAATTAAACCATATGTCCATGGTGGCCAATACTTATCTTAGTACTTTCGACCATACCCAACCTCAAGTTGTAGATTTATTAACCACAGGATTTACAGGAATGTTAAAATCTTGGTGGGATAAATACCTAACTAATGACTCAAAATCTGAAATCAGAAATTCAATACAAGTAGATGAAAATGGATTTCCAATATTTGATGAAGAAGTTAACATGACTCGACATGATGGCATCAATACTTTAATATTCACAATTGTAAAACATTTTATAGGAACACCCAGCCATATTACTTCAAGAATCCATGACCAACTTAGTAACCTCCATTGTCCAACATTAAGCGATTTTAGATGGTACAAAGATGTCTTTACATCCAGAGTAATGTTAAGAGATGACTGAACAAAATCTTTTTGGAAAGAAAAATTTATCAATGGTCTCCCAAGTTTATTTGCACACAAAATTAGAGATGTTCTTAGCCAACCAACAGGAGCTATAGATTATGACAACCTAACTTACGGTGATATTATCAGCACAATTCAAAAAGAAGGATTACGAATGTGTATCGATATGAAAATCAATAGACAAGCACAAAAAGATAAAATCAAAGCAAAATATGAATTAGGAAATTTTTTAAACAATACGGTATTCCTCCTATAGCCCCTTCTAGAAGAACCACCAAAACAACCTCCTCAGAAAAACAAAAAGATAAATACAACCCCAAAAACAAATATATCCCAAAAGATAAATATTACGATAAACCAAAATACAATAAAAACAAAACAAATAAACCAAAAACACAAAGTAATAAAAAAGATGTTACCTGTTTTAACTGTGGCAAAAAAGGCCATTACAAAACTACTTGCAAAGTAAAAAACAAAATCAATCAATTGGCAATTTCCGAAACAGATAAACTCGCTATACTAGAAATATTCAAAATCTCAAATCAGCAAGATAATAGTAATGAAGAACCGACAAACTCCTCTTCAGAATACCACTCCTTAGATTCAAGTAATGATGAAGACCAAATCAAATTCGGTTGTAACAATACATGCTGTCAGCAAATCAATGTTATTTCCAAAGATCTCCCAGAAGAAGAATTATTAATTGACCTAATCAGCAAAATTGAGAACGACCAATTAAAACAACAATATATCAAAAAATTAAAAAATGTGTTTAGTAACAAAAATAATGAACCAAAAATACCAACGCCAATTATTAATCTAAATGAAACTTTAGAACGGTTCCGTCAAACAAAAAGCCCCGAGTACAATGTCAAAGACAATATCCACCTATTACAAGAAAAAATCAATACACTCCAACAAGAAAATAAAAAATTTCAAATACAAATAAATCAAATAAATTATACATTAGAACTTTTACAAATAGCAAAATCATTCAACGACGAACCACCAAAAGAAATTATTCCAGAAATACTGCAAGAACAAAACACACTTTCAATAATTAACAAACCTCATATTTCAAAATGGCATACAAAAATAAAATTAATTATTGACGACTTTCAAATCCAGCTTATCGCTTTAATAGATACGGGCGCCGATCTAAATTGTATCCAAGAAAATATTATTCCTACTAAATATTATCATAAAACCAATGACCAATTATGTTCGGCAACCGGAAGTAAATTAAAAATCAAATATAAATTGCCTAAAGTTTTAATTCATCAAGACCAAACCTATTTCGAAACCTCTTTTGTTCTCACCCAAAACCTGACCAATCATGTTATTTTAGGAATTCCCTTTATTTCTCTTCTTTATCCATTTCTTACTTCCAATACAAATATAACTGCTTCACCACTTGGCAAATCAATTACATTTCCTTTCTTTCGCTCAAGATTCTACTTCCTCAAATTCTATTTAACTTATTTATTTTGCAGATGACAACAAACAGGCATTTTGGAGAGTTTTCACTACCAAATTTTGCCCCTGGATCAAATCAAAAATTTCAACTACTTCGTTATCTAAGAGACATTAATAACACTCAACAATGTCTCCTAGATAACATATGGAGTGCTACAAACACCCAACATTTACAAAAATCTCTCGATGCCTTGAGCATCTATTTTCAAAATCAAAATTTCATCATCAAAAACAAATTTCGAATTCAAACATTTCTAACAATTTATTGCCCGTTTATAAGAATTTACTTGACAGGAACAAAACACTCATGGATCAGGTCAAAACGTTGCAACAGCAACTCCAAAATTTCAAACGACGTCCCTCTATTGCCCCACTGGTAATAGCTGAGCATGTGCAGTCATCCCCACTGGATGATGGTGATAGCGTGTGTACAGCCATTCCAAAAATTTTAGCATTACCAAAAACATTATCCATATTTCCCAAAAATTTCCCAACAGATATTACTACCACCATTCAACAATGTGCCCAACAAAAAGGCCAAAGATTTTCACCAATTTCTTTTTCAAACATTAGTCCAAATTGCTGGCCAAAACCCATTCAATTATCCAGAGATTCTCCCTGGCCTATCCTTCACTTGGGACACCCTTTACTACCAACATCCAAACTTGAAACACTGTCCCAAAAATAAAATCCATTGCCAAGAAATCCCATTAGAAAGATCCAACTGTGAATGCAACTTAATTTTTAGTATTCCCAAAGCATGCATTAACATGACCACTTTCCAAGATATCACTGTACCATACGAAAACCAGCAAATCCAAATTACCCCCATGACCCTACTTGATTACGGGTTCCTTCACCAAATGATTTTTACAAACATCAACCAAACAAACCGCATACCCCGAAAATTAGCCATTTGTATCCAAAACTGTTTCGCTATACCTTGGGTACTAGTTTGTCAAGCAATTATCCAAAGCAAAATGCCAGAATGGACACCTTTTGGTTCTATTATCCCAGCTCAACATATTATTCATGTAACCTCTAGTCAAAATTACAATGACCATTATACCCAATTTCCTTTATTAGGTTGCGAATTTCCGACCTGGATTTGTTCCAGTTAAACAAAGTAATAAAACAGGCGGTTAAACCAGCCATAAATCATGCATAATAATAAGGGCGGTAGAACCGGCCATAATAATGCAATAATTAAAACAGAGTATGGAAATTCAATTCATATTCAATTCATTATATTGAAATATTGGAAAGCTTACTTGAAGCTACTGGAACATGAGAAGAGGAAGAGGAGGAGGAGTTGGGAGTACAGTTGGGAGATATATGGGGGGAGAGAAAGAGTTGAGAGAGATGGAAGTAGAAGTGTAAAAAAAAACCGATTGGGGAAATTGAAAAGATGCCTAACTACTGATCTTGAGAGTCCTTTTATATATATATATATGCAATTCGGATCCAGTCCGGCCGGCCGGATTTTGTTAAAATCCGAACTTTTCGTTTAGGCCGTTGGATGAGATCCAACGGCTGGTAAAAGAAGGGGTCACGCGCGTCTTAAAAAAGGGGTCAGGGGGTCAGGTCAACGCGGGTCAAAACACCACTTTCCCCTTTCTTCTCTCATTTCACGCGTTCAGAAAAACAAGAGAGAGAGAGAGTGGCGATTTGGCGATTTGCGAAGAAGACCAGAACGAACAGCGAATCGGAGTTAGGGTTTTCATTGAAGCAAATCGAAGAGGCGATTTTGGCGATGAAACTTCACGAATCGAAGCAGATGGAAGCAACAAGAGTTAGGGTTTTCCTTCTAACTCGGTTGAAGGAGGAGGGTCGAAACTGACGAGGGTTCTCTGTTTGTCGCACGATTTCATACTTGCCATCTTGTTCTCTGTTCTTCTCCATCACCGACGCACCACCACACCAGTAGCAGGTCTCTCTCTTTCTCTCTCTCTCTCTCTCAGTTTCTCTATCTCTCTCTTTTGGTACAAATCAAACTAGGGTTACGTTGGTTTAGTTTCATTTCGAAAAAGTAGGGTTTTCGTTGTTGTTTACTATCCATGTCGATCGATTCGGGTACGATCCCCTGCAGTTGGGTTATTTTTTGTTCGAATTTGAAATTTGAAATTTCAAATTTCAAATTTCAATGTCAGAGTGATTGGCATGCTTGGATTGAAAGTTGTACAAGTTCTAATTTTTCTTCTGAATAGATATGAAGTATGTTTTTTCTGCCGTTCCATTATCTACTTATTTAGTTCTTAGATTGCTGTTGTAATTCGGTGGAAGATCACTGACTGCATTACCCAGTGGCTTCTGCTGATGGAAGTCGAATAATGTGGTTAATGCTTGAATATTTTCCTCACCCCTTCTCGCGTGTTCACTGCTCACTAATGCACAGAACCAATGCCATGTCTATTTATTGTTGTTGTCAGCTTTGGATCTGGTTTGTGTTCTGTTGTTATGATACACCCATGTCCGATCCCCTGGTGCTGTAAATGATCTGGTTTGGGTTCTGTTATTACGATTCACCCAATCCCCGCTACCGTAAATTTTCTTTTCCTTATGCATTAGGGAGCATGAGGACTATTCGTTTGACGGATCTGAATTATCTATTGCTCCTGTCCATATAAAGTCTGAAGAATCATCAAATTCTTTTCCTAATTTTTGGTTGCAGCAGCTGTCCATGTGTAATGAGAAGTTGCCTTCGAAACTGTAGAAATTATGAACAAATTCATTTCCATTCTTAATGGCTGTAGTTTTTTTGCTGATTTGTTGATCCACTGCATGATGTACTTGTATCATTTGTGTACACTGAGACAACATGTTATTTCAATAATGAAAAAGGTCTCTGGATTATGCGACTGGAAAATACTCCACTGCTAGGATAGTTTTATTTTCTTTTGAAAATGCTTTGAAAGGAAATTGTTCATGAGGAATAGTGGCCAGGCAATTTTTTTTTTTTGAGTGGACTTTTATGCAGTTGGTTGACTCATTAATATGAGATGATTATTAGTGAGTCCTTGTTACTTGTGGAACGTAGGGCCTAGACAATTAACAAGTACCAATATGGAAACATTTAAGCCTCAATGCTGGTGTTATGTCATTTTGTTTCTTCTTGAGTTATAAGCCATAGTTAGAAATCTATGAAATATCCTATCAAAAGTTGTAATACAATGCATCATGTTCTTTTACTCTTTTATACCATTTCTTTCATAGGGTATGTCTTCTTCAAGCAACACGGCTCAAAAGCAAAAGCAAACACTTGATTTGAGGTTTGTGCCAACCTATTGCCAATGTAGGAGAAAGATGGCATTGAAGATTGTGGATTCTGACAAACCTACGAAAGGGATGTTGTATTATGCGTGCGAGCAAAAACCCCCATGTGGTGATTGGGCATGGTGCAACCCTGTTTCAGTAACATGGCAACCAAGCGGGGAAGCGGTCACTTATGCCGGAAGGTTTGGACAACCTATGAATGAACAAATGTACGAAGAAATTGATGAAAATGAATATGAAATGGCAAGAGCAAGGGTGGTGATCACTGGAACAAATGCAGATAAAAAATGGATGAAAAGAGCTGTGTTTGTTAGCCTCATTGTGTCTGTTTTTTCTATGTTCGTGACATTGGTTACCCTCTTAGGCAAATGAAATGAAAATTGTTGTAGGTTTCTGGTATTATCAAATTATGTAGGTTATGTTGTATGAACAAGTGTAGTTTTGTTGTGTTAGGCCCTGGTACTAGATTATGAACTTGTGTAATTTGGTATAGGTACTTGCTATTTGTGTTATATCTTGTTGGTTTGTGCTTATGATTTCTGGTTTTGTCTCATGGAGGCTTATAGGTAGAGAATCTGAATGAATAAACCAATTCAAAAGTTGAACCATTGCCGGCCCCGTTGGTGATCCTAGCTAGGCTACGTAGGAGAAACCAAAGTGTTTGTTTACTAATTAAATTGAAGCTAATTCTGTTGTCTAATTCTGTTGACAAACCAAAGTGTTAGTTTACCATCAAATGGATTCTCTATATTCTTTCCTTTATTTTTTTGTCTAATTCTGTTGTCTAATTCTTTTCTTAATTTCCATTTCCACTTCATTTTTGCACATTTTTCCAAAGTGTTTTTCTACTCCGTCACAAAACCCAAGTCAAACATATAATGATCCGAACACAGCCTAAGAAAACATGTTAATTCCAAACAACTAATTTTTCAGAAAAAGGCTAAGTCTAATTTTTGTTCCATCTTAGATAAAGGCTAAGGCTAAGTCTAATTTTTGTTCCATTTCAGAAAAAGGCCAAGTCAAACATATAATGACCCAAGTCTAATTTTTGTTCCATCTCAGATAGAGGCTGGCAGCTCATAAATTACCAACACAAAAACAAAATACCAAAACAAAAAATGTTGCTTTTTCTGTATTAACAAAGCAAAACCTTAATTCAAGAAATAGACAAATTCAAGAATCACTTAGAAGCTGAAGTATGTTCAAATATACCTAGTGCTTTTTGGCATCGCAAAAAACATATAGTCACTTTACCTTATACCAAAGATTTCAAAGAAAGCAATATACCAACAAAATCCAGACCTATCCAAATGAATCCAGAAACAATGGAAACTTGTAAACAAGAAATTCAAGCATTACTTGATAACCATATTATCCAAAA
Organism: Vaccinium myrtillus; assembly: GCA_016920895.1. NCBI lineage: Eukaryota > Viridiplantae > Streptophyta > Magnoliopsida > Ericales > Ericaceae > Vaccinium > Vaccinium myrtillus. Next base: position 34,109,272 of record CM029275.1, on the reverse strand, counting down.
AAGTAAATCACCCTGGTCTTGCCCAGCTTTCTATGTCAACAAAAATGTTGAAATAGAAAGAGGAGTACCTCGCCTAGTGATCAATTACAAACCACTAAATACTGCCTTAGAATGGATCAGATACCCAATTCCCAACAAAAAAGACCTCATTAATAGATTACATAATGCTACAATATTCTCAAAATTTGATCTTAAAAGTGGATTCTGGCAAATACAAATTCATCCAAAAGACAGATACAAAACTGCTTTTACAACCCCTTTCGGACATTATGAATGGAATGTAATGCCGTTTGGTTTAAAAAATGCTCCTAGTGAATTTCAAAATATTATGAATGATATATTCAATCCATTTAGTCATTTTATTATCACATATATAGATGATGTACTAGTCTTTTCCAAAACAATAGACGAACATTGGAAACATTTAAAATCCTTTCTACAAACCATCAAACACAATGGATTAGTAGTCTCGGCCCCCAAGATTAAACTATTTCAAACAAAAATTCGATTTTTAGGATATAACATATATCAATCCACTATAACACCAATTGATAGGGCCATCCAATTTGCTGATAAATTTCCAGATGAAATTATTGATAAAAACCAATTACAAAGATTTTTAGGATCACTAAATTATGTGTCAGAATTTTATAAAAATCTCAGACCAATATGTCAACCACTATTTGAAAGACTAAATAATAATCCACCAGCCTGGACATCAACCCATACTAATATTGTACAACAAATCAAAACATATGTCAAACTATTACCATGTCTAGGAATTCCAACAACAAACTCGTTTAAAATAATACAAACAGATGCTTCTGACATAGGGTATGGAGGCATTCTTTTACAAAAAATCAATTCAACATCTCCTGAACAAATAGTTAGATATTATTCAGGCGTATGGAACAAAACCCAAAATAATTATAGTACTATTAAAAAGGAAATTTTAGCACTCGTACTATGTATCTCTAAATTTCAAGATGATATTTTAAACCAAAAATTTTTAATTCGAATTGACTGTAAGAGTGCCAAGCATATTTTGGAACAAGATGTAAAAAATGTGGCTAGCAAACAAATTTTTGCTCGCTGGCAATCAATACTAAGTATTTTTTACTTTGATATAGAATATATTAAAGGTGAGCAAAATTCAATTCCTGATTTTCTAACACGAGAATTCCTATTAAATTAATTTTGCAGATATGGCAGAAAAGAACAAAAAAGATAGCAAGATAGCAACAACACCTCAAAAGCAATTGGCTCTTACAACTAGTACTATGGCTATTCCCCCCATTGAACTAGTCAATAGATACCAAGTCCTTAACCCAACACCCAAAAGCCAATACGGATCTAGTTCTTCACTCGCATACCCACCAATTACCCAAAATTATACCCCTGTAAACCAAATTATAGGAACCTCTTCCCAACCTATTATTCCAGCAAAAACTATTTATATTGCAAAAACTCAACTACAAAATCTATTTTATATAGAACCATCTTTTCAACATATAAAAAATCCAAATGATTTAGCCTCCCATTATTTCCCCAAAAACTGGCATTTTGTTCCACACAATCCTGACAAATCAATACCCTTTTATAAAAATATTCTTGGGCTTACTCAGTCTGTTGTCTTTAAACAGACTTACGACAAAAAAGATAGCAACATTATAAATTACCAATCATTTTACATCCACAAAATAATCAATATTTCTGAATGGGGTCATCCCTCAAATCTCCAACCACTACCAGATAATGAATTATTTTTTAATTATTATGATTACATCAATGCTTGGTCTTATGCATTATTATATGAAAATTCAAAATTCTCTCATTCTTGGTTTTTCCAGTTTGATCAAAATTTCAATTCTCCATTTCCTACTTGGTTTCTTCGATGGTGGTCTCAAATGGGAGCCAGTAATGACATTATCCCCAAAAATCTTCTTGATCAAGTTGATTACTTCTACTCTAAACAAAAATTAAACCTTCACCAAAATCAATTTCCTCGACTCCTGCTTTTTATTGCAAAATATAAAGTTGCTTGGATTTTCAGATGGAAATATGTTATCTCTTGATAATCTTGTTGCCCGCCAATTCTTGATCAAATGGTGGAATAAGTTCAATATCCAGCAAGTAATTGATCAGGTCCAGAACGACTTCAAAATAAAAGTTCCAAAACCAGTCCAGATCCATGATAGACCTCCATCTCCATATATGATTTCCAATATCAAGCTTGACAGTCCTACCACGAGCTCCCCTCCTCCAAAATCACCCAATCAAACAATAATCAAATTAGCCCAACAACTCATCATGCAAGCTGCTCAAAATCCGAATCAAGACGCAAGCAAAGCATTACTCCAAATTGCTACTGACATGCTCAGTCAAAGTCAAGACACTGAAGCATCAACTTCCTCAACACCAGAACAAAATCCATTTGATTCTCTATTTCAAGATTCCCAGGATCCCAATGAATTATAAGTACTAATTTTCTTTTATGATGCAGGTTCAAGTATTACTATTCTTCAACAGCATTACCTCTATTATCACTCACTGATAATAGCTGAGAATCAATCATCCCCACTGGATGATGGTGAAAGCGTGAGTACAAAATCAAAAGTGTAAAAATGAATCATGATCAAATTGAACTTTCCCTTTTAATTAATCCATTAGTTACTTGGGCAGAGGTCAATAGAAGGAGACATATCTGTGACCAATTACACCACATTTGGACACTCTTCCTTTTAGAACCCAATACCAAAATAAATATCAAATTCTGGATAAGAAGCATGAATCATCTTCTTGCTTTTTATGACAAAACAGCCTTCAGCAATCCAGCCCTCAATAAAACAATCATTTTCTTCAATGACAATGAAAAAACTGATTATTACTGGTTCAAATTGGTAGTCAGACGATTACGCAAGAAATTATTATTGCTATCCCAGCCCTGACCAAATTTCAAGATGATGACATCAGTACGAAAAACAATATTTCCCAGGAACAAAGAAGGTCTCTAAGTCAAAAGAACAAATCAATTATGGAAAGATGGGAACCACTCCCTTTATCCCATGCCTTTTTTCACCACCAACTTCATCATCAAATTGAAATGATCGCACAAAGAAGGCAATCAACATGGTGGAGCAACATGATGGGTTCCACCTTTCAACTTTCCCTCATAATTTCCACAAAGAAATTATGAGATCAAGCTTTCCAGCAAGACCAATTATCTCTTTTGCCAAAAGCGACAGCAATTATTCCAGCTTTTCCACCAACAACAGCAATATTCAAGAAAACAATTATCATTTCAGCTTTTCCACCGAAAGCAGCCCCTCGAGTCAAAAGCAACATCAACTGCTCTTTACTTTTCAAAATTATAATGATTGTAAACAGGGTTCCTTATTCTATAAAAGGACTCTCAAGATCAGTAGTTAGGGATCTTTCAATTTCCCCAATCGGTTTTTTTTACACTTCTACTTCCATCTCTCTCAACTCTTTCTCTCCCCCCATATATCTCCCAACTGTACTCCCAACTCCTCCTCCTCTTCCTCTTCTCATGTTCCAGTAGCTTCAAGTAAGCTTTCCAATATTTCAATATAATGAATTGAATATGAATTGAATTTCCATACTCTGTTTTAATTATTGCATTATTATGGCCGGTTCTACCGCCCTTATTATTATGCATGATTTATGGCTGGTTTAACCGCCTGTTTTATTACTTTGTTTTAACTATATTTCAATATGTCTCTTAAGACTCTCCCTTCCGCCCCCCAAATGGTATATATATATATATATATATATAAGAGAATGATCTCCTAAGGACTCCCTTAGCCAAATTTGGTGCGGACCTCACCATTCCGGATCAAATTTTGACGATCTGAACCACTCAATGTTTTTAAAATACATTTTTAATATGTACAGTTTTACCGAAAACTGTGTGGATCAAGCCCTTCCGGGTATTTTTTTTTGAAGATTTTTTGCGTGGACCTTGGAAAATGCATTTTAAAAACATTGAGCGGTTCGGATCGTCAAAATTTGATCCGGAAAGTTGAAAAAGGCCTTGGTCCGCACCAAATTTTGTATAAGGACTCCCATAGGAGATCGGCTTCCATATATATATATATCTATATTATGCATTATATAGATGGTTTGCTCCTATCTATTTTTGGGTTCGCATGATTAGTTGAATGTTGATGATACTCGAATCTTATGTCCCTTTGTTTGCTTGAATATTGGTCACGGGGCTGTATGTGTAAGTTTTATCAAACTCGAGGTTAGTTAACCACTCCTAGACTGTAGAATTGAAGTTAGTTTTGAGCTTAATTATTTCATTCATTGGCATTCCATGGGGAATTGAAGTTAGGTTTGAGCTTATTTCATTCATTGGCATTCCATGGGATATGATTGATTGGGATGTGTTAAATCTAATGAAGTCTCCAAACTAGGGATGGGCATGGTGAGGGTAGGGGGTGGATACCACTACCTCCATCCCCGATCCCCGAACCTAAATCAATCCCCATCCCCTCCCCGATCCCCACCGGGGATTTTATTTTAACCTCCATCCCCGCCCCGATGCGGGGAACGGGGATCCCCACGGGGAATCGAGGATCCAAAAATTCATGCACTAGTCCATGCCATTACCCATTAAATTCAACCCCCATGGCCAAAATTTCATTCCATCCGTGCAATTTGGCTCCCATTACGCATTAAATTCAATATGTAATATGCATTTGGAACACACAGGAATGGTTTTAACAAGTCTATGCATAAAATGGTTTCATAAAATGGCCAAAATTCAGGAATGTGCCTACTGTCAATGCTTATGCATAAAATGGTTTCATAAAATGGCCAAAATTCTGGATGCAAGATAAATTTGTTTCAACAAGTCTCCAACAGTTTTAACAGTTTCAATTACACAACTCAGTTTCAACAAACATCAAACAAAAAATATAAATTTGTTTAAGTAAGTCTCCAACAACCCCTCTTCCAAAAGCTCCAACAATTTGAAATGATCTAATAAAATGCATCTGGGAAATACATCCATCTGGGAAACACATGTAAAATGATCTATTAAACCCATATATTAAATCCATCAGGAAATACACCCATCTATTAAATGATCTAATAAAATGTTGAGCATTCAAAACCCACCAACAAAATTGGGTAAGGGTTAATGGGCTCTGGACACTGGATAGAGGGGCCGGGGCTGTGGAAAATAAATTTTAAAAACTTATAATATAATAAATATTATATATATATATATATATATACAAGAAGTTTCCTATGAGGGCTCCCTCACAAAAAAAAGTGCGGGAAAACAGCTGTTAGCCGTTAGATCACGTGAAGGGCATAGGATCCAACGGTCCACAACTGTTTTCCCGCACTTTTTTTGTGAGGAGCCCTCACAGATATGTTCATGTCTGTATATATATATATATATATAGAGGAACTCTCCTGTCCGGGACCCTTGGGTCCGGATCTCATAGTTCCGGATCAAATTTTGACGATCGATCTGAGCCGTCAATGTGTTCAAAACGTGTTTTCCAAGGCCCACGCAGAGAAATCTTCAAAAAAAAAAAATACCGGGAAGGGCTTGATCCACGCAATTTTTAAATATGCGCTTTTACGAAAAACTGCGTGGATCAAGCCCTTCCCGGTATTTTTTTTTGAAGATTTCCCGCGTGGGCCTTGGAAAACACCTTTTGAACACATTGGACGGCTCGGATCATGCAAAAACATTTTTTAAATGCTCCAAAACGCTTCAATCCGGGATTTCCGGGATCCTTGACCGGAGAGTACGTGTATATATATTTATATATATATATATATATATATGTAAACGGGGATGCGGGGAGGGGCGGGGATCGGGTAGGGGACTAACAATACCATCCCCTACCCGATCCCCGAAATTTTTTAAAAATAATCCCCATTCCCGACCCGATCCCCGAAAAAATTCCCGAATCCCCTCCCCGAATGGGTAGGGGACGGGTTGGATAGGGGCGAGTCGGCCGAGATGGCCATCCCTACTCCAAACGCCTGCCGTTGTTGTAGTTTTTAAAATGTTTTTTTGAAGTTTTCTCCTTTCCTTTTTCTTTTCTCCTTTCAGCATTTCACCGGAATTTTTGTTTGCCTCTACCTTTATTGCCGATCAAAAAGTTGAGTGCAAATCCTTTTGTCCTTTTGTTTTGGGGGTCTAGAGTTGGACTAAAATAGTGGACCACAACCCAACACTAGGCGTGAGAATATGGGTATTGAAAAGCCTAAAAGAAAGAAAACATTGTACGGGTATTGAGAATATGGGCGTGAGAATATGGGTATTGAAAACATGGGTATTTCGGTTCGGTCCAAAGAAATTTCCAACAAACCGAGACCAAACTAAAAATTGATCGGTTTGGTTCGGTCCAAACCGAAACCGATCAAACCCACCTTTACCCCGACCGAAAACTGAACCGATTGGTCGGTTTTTTCGGTCCTTTGTTTTTTTTTTTTTTTTTCACCCCTCACTTAATGATCAACACTACTTCGTGTTCTTTGTTATTGTCATTGACCTAGATTGTTGAGTTCGTACCTTCTTTATGCATAATTGGTGCTCTGTCATGCTCTTCCTTTTCTCTTCTTTTGTAAGTGGTTGAAGCTAATAAAGTCAGGTTTGTTCATGAGGGTGGTTAAGAATAGGAAACAGTACTTCATTTTAGTTGTGTTTAGAACGTGTGTACGTTGGCGAAGACTGTTGCTTTAGAGTGTGCAACCGATTTATATGCTCAGTGCCTTAAGTTACGGGCAATTTTTAGATTTTGGTAGTGTGATGAAATGAAATTTCAAGATAGATGAAGGGTGATCGAGAAAATTGTGAAACACGACCAACGTGGTGTGCATGGGTTTAACTCTATCTTGAGAGGAATTTTTCAGTACCTAATGGGTACCACGTGGCTTGCCACGTGGTACCCTGCATCCAATGAAATTTCTCCAACTGGACCATTAATCCACGTCTGCTTAAAGAAACGGATGCCCGTTTCCGTCATCTTCCGTTTGGGCAAAAAACGGGGAAACCAAACCTCCCCCAAAATCTGTGAAATTTTGAAATCCTTTTTCTTCTCCCCTCCCCTCCCCTCCCAGATCGACTCTCTCTCTCTCTCTTCTCCCCTCCCAACGCCGTACGACTACCACCACCACCATCGGTGCAGCCCTTCTCATCACCACCACCATCGGCGCCGCCCCGTCTCATCACCACCGCCGGTGTACAACCACCGATCCACCCACACCTACGTTGTTCGACCACCAACGTCACACCACGTACCCACACCTATTCTTCTATCACAGGTTTGGTCTCTCAGTTCCTTCTCCCTTAATGCAAAATTGACTGTAAAACTACAGTCGCTACATTAGGGTTTTGTTTTGATTTAATGAAATTAGGCCTTTTTTCCCCTCTCCCTTAATGTACAGAACAAATTTAGGGTTTATTCCCCTCACCCTTAAATTGGGGTTTGCCTCTTCAAAAGCACAGGTGAATTAACATTTGAGAGAGCAAAAGAACCGTTTTGGGGGTTTTCTACTTCACTAAATTCCATATTAGTTACCAAAAGAAAAAAATTGCTGAGTTACATGTTTGTTATGCATTTGAGCCACAATTGAAGGATTTCACAGATTCTATTTTTTTCCAATTGGGCATTCCTGCGTGGAGATAAAAAATGGCTGGTGTTAAATTTTTGCATTTGGATTGTATTCGAACATGTGTTTTGTCCTCCAAGAGGCAAAAATGCACTTCACCACTTTGAGGCTTTTGCATTTTTTGTGACAATGTGAATCATCGATCTTCTTTCTTGTTTTTAAGGTCGCTTGAGAAAGAGAATTGTCGAAAATTATGCTGGTTTGATACAAATTTAATTATTTACTTGCCTGATCATCGTGATTTTAAATAGAACATTTGTGGGCTGCAGTAGAGCTAAGCTCCTTGTGTGTTTCATTGTTTCATTACAGATGTTGTAGAGCAACGAATAAAAAAAAAAAACCCATTATTGGGTCCCCCTTTTTATATTAAAATCATACATGTATTGGAGGACAAGGATTGAAAAAAACATACCCATTTGTTGAGTTGATCGAGGTAATTGGTCGTTGGAATCCTCCTCCATTGTAGGTAGTTCTTCCTCCACTGACTTCATCTTTTAATTTATTATTCTTCTTAATCTGAGAGCTGCTTGATTTGTTTTTCTTCCTGATGAGAGAGAGAGAGAGAAAGGGGGGAATTGGGGATTTTGTTATTTAGGGGGTGTGAGAGATTTCTCCCAGAGAAAAGCACTGTATTTGGGCGGGGAGGAGGGAGCAGAGAGAAGAAAAACGGTTTGAAATTTCACAGATTTTGGGGGTTTGATTTCCCCCGTTTTTTTGGCCAAACGGAAGATGACGGAAACAAGAAGTCTGTTTCTTTAAGCAGACGTGGATTAATGGTCCAGTTGGAGCAATTTCATTGGTTGCATACTGAAAAATTTCTCCTATCTTGATGTGTATTTTTTATGACTAAATTTGGATACTTAATGCAATATAGTATTAGTTTGGATTTAATGTGGTATGGATGATCGTTCATTCAATCTCTTCGCAATAGTGTAATGTTGCGATCAATCAAACCACGTGTGGGTGTGCCATCGGCACTGGTTATCGGAATGTGATGCGTCGTGCCGATGGCACAAGCAATCACTAGTATCATACAGTGCACCTCCCTCTCTCTCTCTCTCTCTCCTCTTCATTCCTCCCTTTCATACTCAATTCTGAATTCTCCCTAAAAAATCTCAAATCCCTACAAACCAAAGACACCATGTCGGAGACAGCCCACCAAACCAAAATCTCTCTCTGCTCTTGACTCAACTCGTCCTTCTTCGACACCCCGACCTGGCGCACCTCCCCGCCCTCTTCCAAGTCTGGCACCTGAGCCCATCCGAGCTTCGCTGATTCCATTCTAAAACTGATTCGACAACATAATCCTTTGATTCTCGTTTTTTTTGGGGCGTATTCGTTCTTGACCGGAATCGGGGGAAACGGTTGAGATTGAGATCGATTGACTGACGACAGCGGGGGCATAGTCGAAAATGGGAAAGTTAACGCTGCAGATGGAGACTAGTAAGTTTTGTGGGATTGATTTTCATGTCAGTTTCTATGATCGAAATGATACCCATTTAACCGATTCACAATTCTCATTCAAGTTGGAGTATTGTGAATCGGTTAATTGAATAACCGAGCAATAGTTTTGGTGTAAAATTTTAAGAAAGTTTGGGGGTCTATTTAACATTGAGGTCAATGATTGGGAGCTTTTTTGAAATTTTCCCTTCTTGAGACCAATACGCAGGTACTCCTTTTGTGTTTGGCACAGATTATTTTGGTGAATCGTAGACTCTGTAATGTACATTGTGGAGTTTGGATTATGAAAAACTCACAATAAGAATTTGTAAAAGTGTTTGATAGAAGTGAGAAAAATAGATTATGCACATGTGAAGTGTTTGGAAGTATAATTAGATTATTGGATTGTGGGTGAACTTTTGACCAATACCCTTTCTATTATGACTCGTTATATGAACACACAAAAAAAAAAAAAAAAAACTCCTAGGCCCGTCTTGATCAGGGGTTACTAACGCATAAGGTGTATAGCGGCCAAAAAAACAAGCCTTAATCACTTTTTGGTTATCTTTTTTGCCTATACAAAGTTATTTACTTGTAACTCACTAGTTGTAGCAAAATTTGTGGAGAGAGGTTATATTGGGCAGGTATTCCTGTTTTGGTCTCCGGTGAGCAAAAACACTTCGTATAATTTTCCGTGCAATATTGAAATATGCTGCTCATGGAGTACGCAATTGGCAAATCACATGTAAATTTGTATGTTTGTGGCTGTCTGAGAGAGTTTCTGGGCACAACATAGACCTCATAGATCGCCCCCTTAGTTTCCTGCCTCCGCCAATGGCTATAATTACATTAAAAAAGTGTTTACAACCCTGGAAACATTTTTTAGGACTACAGGACTATGTAGATAATATTTGTTAGAGTTCTTCCTTGTGTATGTAAGCCTTTCGCGTAAGCTTTTCACGAAATAACCTCGTTCCATTATGTGACTAAATTATTTTGGTGAATTCTGTGGCAGTTATATAGGGCGTAGGATGCTGGATGGGGTTATGATGAAGGAATATGTTGAAACAGCAGTCAGGTTTAGATCAAAGAATTGATGCAGTGAAAGCATGCAGAATTTTTCTCGACGTGTTGCCTCGAAGGACAGAGACTATTGGGGCTGGTTTTTTCTCATGTTTGGATCTGTTTCCTTCTCAGGGTTCTTCTATGCTGCAATTATATCGAAGCTTCTTCCACCATCAGATAATGCTCTCGTATCTGCTATACAAAATGACAGGTAACCTTTTGGTATGCCACTTACGTAAGTTCCATCTGTAGTAACTCAAAGAGCATCCCATGGAGGTGCTGTGCACCCGGGTGCTTTGCACCGTGCTGTGCACTCCTCGGCCATTCGATCGTGTTTTGGACGGCCCAGATGTGTTTTGATTTTTTACCGGTAAAAATAAATCAAAATTAAATTAAAATTGCAGAACGCATCCGGGCCGTCCAAAACATGATCGGACGGCCGAGGGGTGCACAACACGGTGCAAAGCAAGCACCCGGGTGCACAGCACCCCCCTGGTTCCGAGGTTATTAAGCCCTGCTTTATACCTCCATGGGATGTTCTTTGCGTTACAAGTCTTTAATAAATTGTGGTTAGTTGCATAATGCTCGGATATTAAGTAGCCTTGACCTATTAACATAGCTATGCATAGTTTATTCTTTATTCTAAATACAAGACACCTTTGCCAGCTGTGGTGTATTACTGTGTATTACATTCAAAAGACGTCGTAGAAGTGCTTTTATCTTAGGCATTATTGCTTGCTTGCATATCCTTTTTGTTTAGCAGTAGAATTTGAAACTTTTTGGATGCGTCTTGCTAATAATTGTATGAATAGCATACTGAGTGAAAGAACACGTGTATTTGGTCCGCTGCCTCTTTCCTTCAGGAAACAGTAATTGTGAATTTTAGCCCAGGTGACTGTTGTTAAAGTGGATTAAAATCTATGGCTCGTAATGATACTAAGATTTACATGCTTTAAAGGGGGTTGTTATTCTCTTCCCTGATCTGTGTAAGAATTCAGTATATAATTGAAAATAATTGGAAGTTAGATTTAAAAATGACATCAATGACGTGTGTCATGGCCAAGGAGATTATTCCCGTTTCCAAATGTCATTGCCTCAAAGTTGAAATATGTAGAAAACTATCTTAGTAGCAAAGCTTAGAGGAATGTTTTTGGTCAATGTGAATCATATCTATGCACATAACTGATTATAAAACATATATAAGAGTTGTTAATAATATATATGCCTATGCCACTCTCCATGTTTCTGTAGGTTATATGCGTGACCATTCATATTTATTTGTTCTCCTTGTGTAATGTGTGTTCCAGTGCATATGGAGGGGACATACCTCAAGGGGATTTTCAATAGCCAGTTACTTGGCAGATTCGAAGAACCTTCGAGTTACAGAAGAAAAACAACATTTGCAGCATCTATTTACCTTATATTACTCAGCCTCAAAACATTATGTTCTAATACATCAATGTTATAAAATTGATGCCGAGTTGGTACCCATTAATGGGTGTCTAGGAAGGGGAATGTTGAGGACAAGCTTAACCTTTGTAAGAATACACAAAGTTGCTGTGCTCATACTTGAACCCAAGACCTTTAGTGGGCTGAGTATTTGCCACTGCGCCACCAGTGGTCCCCTCTAATACATCAATGTTATAAAAGGAAAATATTTTGACAGAAGATATACAAAATTTGATATGCAATGTACTCCCTTGTGTCCAGTTTAAAGGTGATGCATGCATGTTACCATGGTAGGTGGGGTTCGGTTTGGGTTAGGTGGACCTGAGTTCATGTCACCTAAGTTTAAATGGATCAGTTACATACCGTTACTCTTTATAGAACTAACATATTGGAATCCATTGTACATGTTAATATTTGACTGATTTTATTTTTGTTTTACAACAGGTATTACTGCTTCTTGGTGCCCTTGACACTTCCTATTCTCGTTGTGGCTGTATATTTTCATTGGCTGAGCATGAAATTTTTTAAGCATGCATGATTTTATCTTCGGTGGTTAAAGGTGATACATTTTGTATATGGAAATAGTCCATGTACCTTGTACAATTTTTTGTTGGATATGTTGGATCTTGTACATGAGAACATTGCAGTTTGTACTCCTTACTGTCTTGCTCTAATTTACGCATGTATGGATGTACAAACCCTCCAAGTTGCTTCCAATGATTATAGGTGAATGCATTGATAAGCTTCCTGCCCTTTATTTGTTAGAAGTCCCTGTACTCAGTTTGCACAAAGAGTGTAACGATTTTATCACTATTCGATTTTCAAATAGCTTGTCAAATACAATGAAGTGTTTTTAAATTGTTAGACGTAAAAAGCATGTCAACATTTTGTGTTGCTACCATGATGTTTCCATTTAGTTTTTAAATTTTGCAGTTCATATGATTAATGTCAATGGGATGGTTTTGCGTACTTCTTTAGCAGGATGTCTCTTCTTGTTTTTAGTGCCTTAGGAAGACTAGGTGTGTAGGTAAATTATCATCGGAAGTTACCAGTAACCGTCCTTCCTTTCTCAATAATTGGAACACCGCCTTTGGAACTGATTATAGTTCGCTATCATGTTCCTTCGTAAAGCAGAGTTGAGTGAAACTCGGTTAACTGTTTAGGCAAGAGCAAGTCCACATTTGTGCCTAATGTCATGTCAAAGTCAATATTTTGCATCAGGAATGGCATAATCCTATCTGCCGTTGTGCCAAATTCAACTGCAGATTTTGCAATCTCTAAACTTGCCACGTCACTTTCAAAGTGTGGGAGAGATGGTTGCGGGGTGGTGGTGGTGGTGGTAAAGGTGGTTATGCCTACATGACATTGTAGTTATAGAGCAATCTTGTCATTTTTTACAGAATGACGTTGTAAAAAATGGCTTTGGCAATGCGATTTTGGCACCAACGATTGGACATGCTCTTAGGTCTTCATTTTATTTAACCAGAAAAAGGGAGGGGAAGAGCGACAGATGTTTTGGGGAAGAATTCTTACTGGTGAATAATTTCTTTGCTAAGTTGGTGAAGCTAAAGAATGAGAGGAATTACACTGAACTCTTAATAAATGCTAGTATTAACTAATGATAATCAAGCTCTTTAAACCTTCAATTCCTTTGTATTCCACCTAATTCCGGGCATGGTTATCTGGTTTGCCCAACCAATACTAGCCAATCATGTAGTAGTTTCTTTATCATGTCGAGAGAAAAGGAGAGGTGCACACATGACTGACTGGTATTAGTTGGACACATCGTTTGGCCATGTTTCTGGAAAAATGAATAGTTTCTCGCAACGAGGAGAGGCTAAGGGAAACTGATTGAAGGCCTTGCCTGCATAATATTACACACAAATGGGAGGTGCTAGGATGAAAAGGTAGAAGTAGGAAACTATGAAATCAGCAGTTCTGGGAAAGAAGTGCAGAAGGGTACTTCCTTCTGCTGGTATCATTTGGTCTAATTCCCTAATATCTGAACATCCCTCTTTCCATTGATTATTAGTAGTTTGGTAATTGTGTTGCATTATTATCGGTTCTGTAGGAGGGTGGTAAATATTTGTCCAGTCTCCTTGAAGAGATCAATAGGTTATCGGCCTGTGTTTGTTCTTTCATGTATCTGGTGGTTTGATTCTTAATTAGCATGAGGTTATATGGACTGGAAAAACATGGGACACTGGTGGAGTCAATGGAGACAAATGTGAAAACAAAGTAGCTGGTGTCTGGTGATGTGCTGATGAAATGAATGCATAATAGCATTAAGGACAATCGACTCCACATCCTCTCTCTAGACATCAGAGCCTCTCTCTCTAAAACTCCTCCAAACCCTAGCCGACTTTTCCTTCCCTCCCCCCTTAGGGTTTCTCCACCCATGGCGGGGGGACTCCGATCCATTCTCTCCCTTGAGCGACCTAGGAGCTACACTCTCCTCTCCCCCACTCCTCTTACCTTCTTCATTCAGCGTCGATTTCATCGGAGGGCCGAGATTTGTTCTAGTGCGCTGGCCACGTGTCTACGGATCGTGGCGGGCCTGGATTTCATGGCGACACCCTTCCGTGGACGGCGAGGCGATGGAAAGGCTAGGAGCACGGCGGCTTGTGGCGGCGATGGAGGTTTGGATCTCGTTTCCTGGGGAGGTCTACCTGTTTTTCTTTGTTCTTTTTGTTCTTTTTTGTTTTCCCCTGCGTGGGAACTACTCCGGTATGATAATCTCCGATCTATGGAGAGATTTCTGCGCCGTTTTCATCTGTACTCAGTGCATCACCATCCAAATCACATAGATAACCCGTTTAATCCGTTGTGGGTTTGTCCCAATGGAGGGCTCCGATTTGGTTTTTGTAGCCCTTTAGGGCTTTTCTGAGTTAATGGATTCTGGTTATAAAAATAAATAAAAAAAACATGAAGGACTATGAATGTTGCTTTTCTGTAGGAAGATCAAAGACATTTCAACTGGTCTTAAATGTAAAAGTTTAGAATGGGCTTTCTACCTTTCATTCTGTGTAACTGTACAGAGTTAATTGCGATATCAAAAGGTAGTCTAACCGTCTAAGCAGCCGTTGGTTGTGTTTGGTTTGGGTTTTGGTTTTTGGTTTTTGGTTTTTGGTAATTATTAGAGCAAGAAATAGAGATAATAATTAAAAATATGGGTTAATGATTAGAGAGGGATAGAGAGAAAACTAAGAATAATATTTGAAAATAAGTGTAATAATTGGATAATAATTGATAAAACCGGGTCTTGAAACTCAAAACGAACAATGCCGTTGGTTTTTGGTTTGGTTTTGAGTTTTAGTTTTTGGTAATGATTGAAGGGATAATAATTAAAATATGAGTTAATGATTAGAGAGAGGGATATGAGCTAATGATTAGAGAGAGATAGAGAAAAAAATAAGAATAATATTTGAAAATAGGGGTAATGATTGAATAATAATTGAGAAAACCGAGTCTTGAAATCCAAATGCATTAGGTTACTGTAGTCACATGTTAGAAAAAAAAAAAAAGGTTTGCGCACGCCGCACAGGTTACTTGATGCTTGTCAAAGTCTTTCTTCTGTCAAATTTTTTACTTTGCTTGCTGATTTCTGATCTAAAGTTACTTTCATCTCTTTCTTTTTTTTGTCCCTTAGTATATAATTATGGGAAATGCTAACGAGTGTCATAGTGTACCCGTTAAGAGTATAAAAAAGTACAATTTAAAAATACACTTGTATTTTAAAATACATCTTTAAGTGTACTTTAACGTACAAATGTACTTTTAAAATATACTTTTTTGTACAAATGGAACCCATAAAAGTGTACTTTTGTACCATTAACGGGTGCACTATGGCACCCGTTAGCATGACCCTATAATTATTGGGAATCAATTTCCTAAGGAATTTTCTCGTGTATGAATTAGGAATATGATTAATGGGAATCATATTCCTAAGAATTTACCGGTACTATCTAAAGTACTTACATTTTGGTGTTTGAATTAACTTTAGTAATTTTATGCAGTAAACGTTTATTTTGCTGATTTATCAAAGTCAATATATTTTTTTTTCTTTTAATGATTGAGCCAGGAATTTTAGAATACCATGGGATGAAGTCAGGATCAGATTCCCGCCTAGTCTGAGAATGTGATTCCCGATTGTTAGGAATCACGTTCTTGTCTTTTTTAAACATCGAAATCATGGAAATATGGCTGTTCTTATTAAAAAATTTGAATTTTAATTCTTTTGATTATTTATTTTAAACCACTTAATACAAAACGTAAAAATAATTTGCAATTTTCTATGAGTTACAACAATATTATAAGCTTTCTAACTGCATTGTAGAATTTTTTTTAGCAATTGAAAAGGTAATTTTATTGGTTAAATAATTAGATAACTAAAAGAAGTCGCAACGAACTAAAAAGAAGTCGCAAAAATCGGCTATGGTTTGTTCAAAACCACCTAGTAAAAGTCAAATAAAATTGCCTTCAGACTAAATTGGATGCATCCCTGCGAAGAGCATCCACAATGGTCTAACCAAAATTAGATAACTAAAAGTTGCAATATAAATTTTTGGTTATCCATTTAGAGATTGCTAAAGTTAGCAATGTCAAGTTCCACATTGATTTTTTTTTTTTTTCCATAACCAAAAACAATAGACCCCATCACTTTTTCAAAGAATAACCACAACTTGCCACATCATTTTTTCAAACTACAAAAAATAGATTTTGAATTTTTTTTTAAAATAATATTTTAATAACTTTTTAAAAACGAAACAGTTTAAAAAAACGGTTAATGTTGCTATTTTTGGTTATCCAAATGCCAAAATTTAGTTTGTTGCTAAGGGGTTTGCTAAATTTTGTTATTCCAATGTGTCCACTTTTTAGAACAAACATTGCTAACTTTAGCAACATTTTGAACCATTGTTCGGCTTAAGGGTGCCCAGCGGATCATCCGATCCGCCCAATCCGAACCATCTGTTGATCCACCCAAGGTATGTATAGATGGGTAATGGTTCTTGAGGCTGCCAATTTTACAGTTCCGGATTCGGTTCGGTTCCGGTTAAAAACGAACCTCCCGTTGCACCAAAAAAAAAAAATGTAATCATGTATCCCAGACTCCAACACGTCACCCATGTTTACCCAATACCCACTACTCCACTAAGGCCAGTCAAAATCCTAAATCAGTAATCACTCTCAATTCTCAAAGTCTCACAGTCTCACTCATTCTCTCCGCCTCCCACACAAATCATCCGACAATCGACATCCATGGGCGTCTCTCTCCCTTCCTCCCTCTCCTCCTCTGCCGCCGTACGACTGAACAGTGAACTCCTCCAGACCGTGAACAATGAACAGATACACTGGAAGACTGGCACGACTCTCCTAGTTCTCCAGATCTTGATCGTGTATTCTCCTACACCCTAGTTCTCCAGATCGTGATTGACATTGATTCTCCCAAATGGGCTGAAAAATGTGATGGGTTGTGGAGGTTTAAGTTCACGGCATTGATTCTTCCAAATTGGCTGGAAAAAAAAGGCTTGAAAAATGATTGGGCCGGAAAATGGGCTAGAAGTATGATTGAAAAATTTCCTAAATTTGCCCAAATTAAATGCCCATTTGTCACAACCCAATCCGTCAAATCCATCCGGAACCGATCCGTCAAATCCGGAACCAAACCGATCAATCCGTATATCATCCACGGATGGTTCCGGATCTTGAAAACATAAATCCGTTACTATCAGTTAGGATCAAATCTGGAACCGATCCGGCCGGAACCGAACCTTGGACACCCCTAGAGCATCCAATGACACAAAAGTGATGGATTCACTACATGAACAAATTGCAGAGTCATCAAATTAAGGCACGAGACCATGCTACGGAAGAATCCAAGCAACACATTAGTATCTCAGTACACAAAATGTTAAAAATGCAAATAGTAGGTGAATTCTAAATTTAAAATCAGCCTTTCTGGCAATAAGACGGTTTTTTGCCACTGAAAATAAGCGTGTGAAAGAGATTGGGTGGGCATAAAATATTTGGTCTCTTGAAGGAGATCCCAGTCTATCCTGCCCATTTATAGCATTTTCAATCAAGCTCTATATCACCATTTTAAAAACTGGATGTGAGATATAGAGGGAAAATTTCGTAATTTATCTCATATTTTCTTCAATTTTATTTTGTTTATGAAAGAATTTTTTAGGGATTCTGTCTTTTTGATACTATTTAAGGACCAAAATAGAGGTATGTGTCTATATTTGGAGACCCCACATCTATTTTGGTCTTTGTATGTCTCTAAAAAGAATTATTTTGGTCTCTATATATCTCTGAAAGGAAAAAGAATGATATCCGCTAAGTTTTCCATTTGATTTTAGTAACCCAGTTGCTAAAATCAACCATGATTTTAACAAATGAGTTCAGCAGGTGCTAAAATCATGGTATTTCAAATAAAAAAATTAAGTGTTTCCGTGTGTTATTTTTTGAATTTTTCACACCGAATTAAAATACACGAGGAGTACTTTAATTTGGTACGGAAAAAAAATCGAAAACGATACATAGAACCACTTCATTTTTTGATTTCAAAACTATGATTTTATCACCTGCTGAACTAATTTGCTAAAATCATGATTTATTTTAGCAACTGGATTGCTAAAATCTTTTGAAAGTCCCTTAAAAAATAGTACAAATTTTTTTTTTAAAAAAGAGAGATAAATTAAAATAAAACTTCACTCACGGTAATTCCTTCCGCACCGACGGAAATGTACAAACCACGTATCGACGGCGTCGCCGTTGTGGGTCCCAACCGGTCGATCCGAGCCGTTCATCGTTCTCATAATCGAATTCCGAGTGGGCCCACGCGGGAATCGAGGCAATGAAATGGGGTGATTTTGGATCGAGCTCTCGAAATTCGATTATGAGAACGATGAACAGCTCGGATCGACCGGTTGGGACCCACAACTGCGTCGGCGACGCCGTCGGTACGTGGTCTGTACATTTCCGTCGGTGCAGGTAGAAGGGTTCCTCAATATGTCGACTAGGGGGGATGGTGCAGTGCAAAAAATGCACTGCACCGTGTAATGCACTGTCAGATTCAATTCACTGCTCGAATTAAATTCGAGTCGTCCATTGTCGAAATGGATGGTCGGATGGTTCGCACTGCACCGTGTAATGTATTTTGTGCACTATAGGGACCCCTTGGCCCAATATGTCAAGCTTGATAGGTGATGGTCTTGCCCTTTGTTGTGTCCAATTATATTTAAAGACTGGCCAAGTGACCCCACAAACATGATGAAAGGAAAAGACTGATGGAACAGAGTGGGGGAGAGGAGAGAGAGAGATTTAACTCTCCCCCAGGCTGCAGGTTGCCCCCAAAAGCTGTGTTTTTTGACCTTCAGCAATCAGCATCTTCAATGCATTATGCATAGCCTCCTTTGTTCAGACACATAGAAAAGGGCAAAAAAGTCATTAGGCAACATAACCGAAGCTATCCAGATTTGATGATTGTAATACTTGGGATTGAGATGTAATCTGAAGCTAAAAATTAACACCGGCCTCTAATTTTATAATTAAATTATGTTTGGCCTGATTTTACTGATTTTATATCTTTTTTTTTAACTTTTTTCCAATTTACTTTCAAAAAAATAATTCAATAGACAAATATTTTTTAACTTACAATTACCAAAAAGAAAGATAAAAATAAACCAAACATTCATTTTTTTAATACTTCGCTTAATAGATACGTATTGAATTTGTTTAATTTATTTTTTCTTATTTAGAAAAAAGAAAATTCAATACAAGAAAAATAATTCCAAGATTAGCCCATTGTTTTCTCCTTTCACAAGTCTTTATATATCCTTTAAATGTTCTTTTCTTTACAGATCTTTAAATATATTAAATGTATCTATGGAATGATTACAGATGTGACACCAACACATCATTATCTTTTACAAGAAAATTAATTACAAGCCACCTCCTTCCAATAATTTGTGAGTTTTGAAAAGAAAAAGATCAGACCTGAAAATCATTAAATCAAAAAATGAAGTGGTTCCGTGTATCGTTTTTCGATTTTTTTCGCTCCAAATTAAATTACTCCTCGTGTACTTTTATTTGGTGCAAAAAAAATCGAAAAACGATACACGAAACTACTTCATTTTTTGATTTGAAATATCATGATTTTAGCAACTGGGTGCTAAAATCTTTTGAAAAACTGGGAACAAAACTAAATACGGTAATACTGTATAAACTTCCCCTCGCGTGATTATGTAGTGCTGCAGAGAACGGTCACGTAGGCCTTGTTCGTTTTGGATTTCAAGACCCGATTTTTTAAATTATTATCCAATCATTACTTTTATTTTTAAATATTATTCTCATTTTTCTCACTATCTCTCTCTAATCATTAACCCATATTTTTAATTATTATATGTATTTCTCCCTCTAGTCATTATAAAAAACCAAAACCTAAACCAAACACAATCGTAATGTTTTGATGTCTTTCTCGACTCTAATAAATATGGAAGTCACATTTTTTTTTATTACGGAATCCTCACAGTGCATGATGAAAATGACTCTAAGAGCAACAACAGCAGTTTATGTATAATTTGAGCAAAAAAAACCAGTGAACAGTGTACATTTTTCACTTTACCTACTCACATCTTTTTCAAAACTCTAACAATCCTCTCTATTACTTTCTCTATTTCTATAAAATATTATAAAAGTGTAAAAAGTAAGAAAGAGGGAGATAGAGTGAGAGTAAAAAGCTGAGAGGGAGAGGGAGAGGGGTAGAGGAGAAAGAGAAATGACAGGAAAAAAAAGGGGAGTGATTTCCACACCCCTCAAATTGTTATCCACACCCCCTTTTTTGTCTTCTAGTGAAATTTTTATGTGTAAAAATGTCACTAAAAGACAAAAAGGGGTGTGGATAACAATTTGGGGGGTGTGAATATCAATTACCAAAAAAAAATACTTTAATGGATTGCTGAAGCACAGTGCTTCGGTATTTTTACAGAGATATTGTAGGAAATTTGGAGAAAAGGAAAAATACCTAAAACAGTAGAGAAGCTGCTAGAGCTTTGTTTTTAAGTTTCACTTGGGCATTTTATCTGAGATACTCTTATACCCATTCTGCTGCTAAACTATTCGTCTAGATTAATTATTGGTTTTGGACTAGTTAGCCTCAAACTAGTACTAATATACAATTGTGTTATTTAACTCTAGGGACTAAAAATAGTCCATCCACAACTGAATGAATTATGGGAAATTTATCGAAATGGTCTTTCTAGTTTAACTCCAGTCTCGATTTCGTCCCCCACCTTTCAATTTCACTCTAACGACCCCTGTAGTTTCAATTTTGGTTGAATTGAGTCCAAAAGTTAACTTCCGTTAGCAAACTTAACGGAAATTCCAATTTAGGGATTCTTTTGAGGGGTAGAACAGACATTTTGCCCTCCCTTTTGCCCAATGACAAACCCTAACTCCTCCTGCCCCTTTTTTACCCTTTGCAAATCTATAAAAAAAAAAAATTCCACAAAAAATATAAAATTGAGGGGCAAAAAAACTTAAATTAAACCCAAATGAGAATGAGCAAAATCACAAAAAAAAAAAAAAACTTAATCTTACATCAAAATCATAACCTGAAAAAACCCCAATATGCATCACTCCCACTGAAAGAAACCCCGCAATTGGCAATCTCCATGATGACGATGTGCTCCTTCATGCTAAATGGACCCGAGTTCAAGCTGAAGGGACAACCAGGGCGACTTCCTCAACTGGGCACCTGTCGTGGTCCGCCATGTGCCCATTGGGTTTCTCGGTGTCGGGTTTGGACGCCATTTTGGGGCGCCGGTGAGAGTGGTGGTGGTTCAATTTCCTCTCAATTTTATGATTTTTTTTTTTTAGATTTGCAGAGGGTAAAAAAAGGGCAGGAGGAGTTAGGATTTGTTATTGGGCAAGAGGGATGGCAAAATGTCTGTTCTACCCCTAAAAAAACCCCATAAATTGGGATTTCCGTTAAGTTTGCTAACGGAAGTTAACTTTTGGACTCAATTCGACCAAAATTGAAACTACATGGGTCGTTAGAGTGAAATTGAAAGGTGGGGGATGAAATCGAGACTAGGGTTAAACTAGAGGGACCATTTCGATAAATTTCTCATGAATTTTTATGGTCACCTCCAACCATGTTTATAATTAATCCCTCAATTATCCAATCATCTCCCGAACTCCCTATGATAAAATGAATTAGAAGGTCAAATAAGTAATTTACATTTTTAATCATTAACATTACCAACCAAATCCAGTAATTTTCATTCTACTTATCATCATTTCATTTGCCCTCTATTTTTTATCCCTACAAAAATTGGCTAGCAAATAAGTCCCAGAGGTGCTTGAGGACCACAAGGAGTGTTCTGCTAAAAGTGTTTTTAGAATAAATTAGTTTTTTTACAGTTTTTTATGTGATTCAAAATGATAAATGTACAACAAAAGTCTCCAACTGGGCTCCAAAACTCTCACATGGTGCGTGAACCCCACACAAATGTGTGTTGGAGTATAGTTAGAGACTTTACATATCACTATTTTTTATATAATATATTGTAAGAGAATGACATGCCTTAATTTTTTTTTAAAATTACCTATTTTTAGTGGAACACTCCCTAATTAATTTTCCTTTCCTCTCCCCATTTATTATTATTATTATTATTATTATTTTTTCCTCGTTAATGCTCCCACTGAGTCCCACTTCCCTTCTTTCACTCTCTCTCTCTCTCTGTCTCTCTCTCTCTTAATCAAAGGTTTTGCACAGTATTTAAAAACCCTGCCTCTACTCCCTCTACTCTCTCTTCAACCGATGGAAAAGGAACCAAAGCGGTGGTGATTAGAACTCCTTTCACAACCCACCACAACAGCCGCCATGGACTCATCTGAAGCAACAAAGACAGTTTTCTCAAGAATCCAAACTCTAGATCCAGAAAACGCTACAAAAATCATGGGTTACATTTTCATCCAAGACAACGGAGAGAAAGAGATGATTCGCTTGGCATTCGGTCCAGAAACCGTCTTGATATCACTTATCAACCAAGCCAAAACCCATTTAGGACTTTTACCAAACACTTCGTCTGCTACTTCACTGTTTAACCCTACTAGACCCAACCCATTTCCCCAATCTTCGCCGAGAATCGTTATACCCAATACTGGGTTTCATTCAAACCCTTCTTCGCCTTCTGGGTTTTCCGATTTTCGAAACCCTAGACCCATTAATAGTGTTTCTGGGTCTTTTTCTCCTTCTACTAGATCTTCATTTTCACTACCCCAGTTCTACAGTACCAGCAGTTATTGTACCAGTATTGATGATGAGTATAATAATGTGCAAAGTGATAGTGATTTGGGGTACTTTGATAGGGGTTTTGGGGAGAATGGGAACAGTGGCAAGTTCATGCATGGTGGTTTTGGGGAGTCACCTGAGAGTAAGGTTAATGGGTTTGATGAGTATCTGAGAATGAAGGCGATTCAACAGCAGAGATTTGCAGCATCTTCACAGCTTATGGGTGGAGGTCCTTTTCTCTACAACAAACGCATGAACTTTATGAATGACTCCCCAAGGTTTGTTTCAAGGACATTACAACCCATTTTGCCTAGAGTGTTGAATGGACTTTAGGGGTTTTTGAGTTTGATTTCTTGTTCTGGGTATTTGGTGACAGTGCTTTTAATGTCTTGATGCCTATATTCTATGAATATTCTTTATCCGAAGTAAAGCTGTTTTGGTGAAGGATACACTTTTGTCTACATGTCTGTCTGGAACCAAGTATTTTTTTAGTCAAGATTCGGTTTTTAACTGGGATTTTGGCTTTGGAGTTGATCTTTGGTCCATGAATGACTCCCCAAGATATATTTTAGTGAGATTAGCACCCATTTTGGCTTGATTGTTGAACATATTTTTATGGATTTTGAGTTTGATTTTATTCTGTGTATTTGATGATAGTGCTTTTAATTTTGATGGCATTGTACTATGCATATTCTCTATCCTGAGAAAATTATGTTAATCTAGGATACACTGTTGTCTATGCATGTTGGAAATAAACAATTTTTTACCCAATATTTGCTTTTGAAGTGGGATTTCAGCTTTGGAGTTAGATGTTGGGATTATTATGGTTTTGGAGTTCATCTTTGGTCTATTCTTTTATGGCATTCTTGATTTAGAGTTTGATTTGTTTCTGAGACTTTATTATGTAGTGCTTTTAATGGCTTCAACCTTGATGACGCTGCAAATGTATTTGTCGTATACATTGTTTATCGGAGTGAAGGTGTTTTATTGAAGGTTCTATATGGCTGTTTGGCTCCAAATGATATTTTAGCTAAGAATTTGTTTTGCTATTAGGATTTTGGTTTGTAGTTAATTGATAGTGTTTCTTTTTCCATGGCACTGTGCTATATTAGATCTGCGTCTGCAGCATTGGTGATGGGTGAAGACTTGCACAACTTCAGTCGTCGTCTATCTGAGCGGAGTGATTTTTCAGTCATGGGATTTGAAGGAAGTGCTGATTCTGTTTCTAGGCAGATTTACTTGACATTTCCAGCCGATAGTACTTTTTTGGAAGAAGACGTTTCGAATTACTTTAGGTAATTGGTTCGTGGTTGCTTGAATCATTTGAAGTTTTGCATTTGACAATTTTTTGTGAGATAATTTTGTCTATTGGTTTGAACTTTTGAAGCAAGTTTGGACCTGTGCAAGATGTAAGGATTCCATACCAGCAGAAGCGAATGTTTGGGTTCGTGTCGTTTGTTTATCCAGAGACTGTCAATATCATTTTGGCCAAAGGCAACCCTCATTTCGTCTGTGATTCTCGCGTGCTTGTTAAGCCTTACAAGGAGAAGGGAAAAGTCCCAGACAAGTAGAGACTATTGCTCTAATTTTTTCTTTCGTTCAGTTTCTAATGTTTACTTTATTGTGCGGAGCTTGAATTATTGATCGAATTGTTAATAGGAACTATCGCCAGCGACAGTTAGAGAGAGGAGGGTCCTTTGACTCTTTGGAGCCCTATGACCTCCCCGTTGGTAACCAAACAAGCTAACTATCTTCTCTTCCCTGCTCATAATGTTTACTGATGTGGAATGGAAACATAGAATTGTTCACTATGCTAGGCAGAAAAAGATTATGTTTGGATGCGGAAAACCTGTAATTTCATTTATAAAATCCCTTCACAGATTCCTCTTATCCAAACATAATATTTTCTTATGAAGATGGCAATTTTTACTACAAAGCATTGTCTGTTATTCTATCTTCCCGTTCAACATTTGTTACCTGTCAAGCTCCTGTTTTTATTTAGGAGTATTTCTTTTTATACAGGACCAAGAATGTTTTTGAATTCTCGAGAGATTTTTAGAAGGAAATTAGAGCAGGTTGAATTGCAGCAAGCCATAGAACTCCAAGGAAGAAGAATGATGAATTTCCAACTTTCAGAATTGAAGAATCATCAGCACGGGCATCAATTCCAACCAAACCAAATCCCTGGAATTCCCTTTCCTTCTCCTGCTCTACCTCACCTTGGTATCAATCAGAGTCATTTGCTTCGTTCCAATAGCGTTAATCAGGAAACTTTAGAAGGTTAACGATAAATTATCTGTGGATGGCAGTTCAAGATGAAAATTGATTTTTTTTAGGTGGTTGATCTTTGTTTTCTATTTTCTGTTGCAGAGAATAACGGTATCTCAGCTGCAGCCAATTCTCCCACTGTTACCGCTGATCAGAAGCAAGAAATTGAAGAAGCTTGTGATGACAGCAACGACAATGACAATGGCGACAACAACTACAGGTATGAAATTTTCGTTGAGATGAAAATGCAAGGTTATCCACCGAAAAATAGTTCATTTTCTCAAGTTATATGTGATTTTTGCTATTCTTTCGCGCTGGTATTTTAGGATGCTGATCTTTGGATTGCTTTGATTTAGTACCTGTGTAGTTTAGTTTCTTTTTCAATTTCTAACTTAGATTTTGTCTTAAGAGCAGTTTAGAGCACATCCTCCCTGATAGCTTCTTCGCTTCGCCTACCAAATCGGGCGGTGATCAGCGATCTGTGTTCTCTACTTCTTCGGCAGAAGCTGAAGATAGCACCTCAGCTACTACTACTTCTTCACCTAACAACAGCCCGACGTTGCCGGACACCTCTACCCTCAACATGGCTTCTCAGAACTCATGCTACTTCTAATTACAGAGGTACTCTCTCTCTCTCCATACAAACTTGATTCAATTTTGGCATTGTTGTTTACAAAGTTCTCATATGGGCTAGAGGCCATTGAAATAATTGCATTTCTTGACTCATGCTCGGGCGTGGAGCTAGAAATTTTATTGGAGGCAAAATTAAACTAAAATCATATGCGAAATGTTTTTTTTTAATAATTTATTTACACTATTACATTCCAAACAATTTCAATTCACGTCAAAGTGGATTAACAAAGAGAAAAGAGGAGAGACAGGAAGCCAAGGATATGGTAAAATTGTATCTCAACCGGACAGATGGATTCATAAAATGAGTGGGGAACTTTTCAAGGGAAAAAAAAATCTGAGAGGAAATGCAAAGTATTTTTAATGCATGAAAACCAAAGTAGTACTAGTATCTTTTAAACAACTATTTGGAAAATCGGAAACAATTTTTAGACCACAAGTAGAAATACTTATTATCAGTGGCCCTATTGTAGCCCCGCCCTTGATCATGCGCCATTGTTTTGTATTTTGGAGGTGTCTGGGTGAATGGATAATTTTGTAGTAATTTTTCCGTTTTGGTTCATCTATGCAGAAAGGTTGAGTAGCATATATGCAAGGGAAAAAAATCTTCTAGCTGTACAGCCAAACCATAACCACAACAACTGAAGAAAAGATCTGTAAGGAAAGATCTCTCAAGATTATTGTCATCATCAATACCATAATAGTTACAGCAGTACATATAATGTATACATGAAGGAAGGTTGGACTTATTTATGGGAGTGGGGTTTCTCCCTCCCTCTCTCTCTCTCTATGTTTACCTTTGCACCCTAGCTGTTGCATTTTGCTGGACCACACATGACAATTAGTACTATCATAAAAGCTAGAAGTAAATTTTGTTATATTCCTGATTTACCTTGTTTACCACCCTATTTTGAGGTAAAAGAGAAGGAAAACTTGTGAAAAAAAGTGAGGAGAAGAGAAAAAGTTGATGTCTCTGTGGAGGAGGAATGGAAAATACTGGTACTCAGAAAAGTCTAAAGGAGGTGAAACTAAAAAACAGCTAGATATACTAACCTACCCCATAAAGGGTAAGGATGGGAATATTGAATTTTAGTTTGAAAAAGCTGGTGTTCTGTCTCTCCTTTATGTTTTCAATGTTCTTGACAACAGCATATCATCACTCAAAAGAACCACAAAAGGGGGGAAAAGATGGGTGAGAAAGAAAAGGGTGTTCTTTTTAGTAATTAAAGGCTACTTTAGAGGTCTCTTTGGTCATTATTATGGGGTTCTTTTAGGTGGGACATGAAGGGAGCAATGACACTCTTACTCACATGGATACTGACACCATTTGAATTGAAGTATTGTAATCAGAGTAGTACAACACTCCTTTCACTCTCACTTTCACACCCCAACCAAATCTGTAGTGTTTGGATGGTTGTTTTTTTCATTTTTATTTTTAGATTTTTCCATTGGAACAATTATGGGTACACTAAAATGCACATCAATGGGTTTCTTTTCATCCACCGCATCAGTTTGGTGTCGGGTGCATGCTTTTTTCGCTTGCATTTTGGGTGTTGGGTGAAAGTACCAAAATGAGTTAGTAGGAAAAAATGAGTTTTTGGTTTTTGAGTATAGAGAAGTAGGGGGAGGGGAGAGAAGCTTTTTGATTTCTCATTTTGGTTAACAAAAAGACTTCCATAATATATTCTATATACATTTCTCAAAGACTACTACTATTTTTTAAATATTGCATATATTTCTTGTACACTTTACAGATTTAATAAGGTAATTGATATTCACACCCTCTAAATTGTTATCCACACCCCTTTTTTGTCTTTTAGTGACAATTTTACACATGAAAATTTCACTAAAAGACAAAAAAGGGGGTGTGGATAACAATTTAGGGAGTGTGGAAATCACTCCCCTTTAATAATCCATTTTTGCCATAATTAAAAAAGTAAAAAATGCAAAATGTAAAAAGCTAAAAAAAAGAGACTCTCATATACTCCCTCAAACTATAAAACAGGGTTCTAGATTCTTTTATTTTTATTTTTTGGGTTCGACAATCAGGGTGTCTGGCTTGTTTCTATGCACTAGATTAATTTCCTCTCATTTCTAAACATAAGGCATACTATCCACGTCGGGACTAAAGATCCACAATCCACGACAGCACTAAGAATGCACATGAAATTTGGCTTAATCCGAAAAGTCCAACTATGATCAATTGTATGGAAGCAAAAATCATACTTTTGCCCAATGGGTCCTGCTGCCCTTGTGTTTTAGCATGGCTTTTATTATGCCTAGTGGTACATGAAAACATGTGCTGCTTTTCTTGTTTCTTGCCCTCCAATTGTTTTTTATTAATATTGCACTTTTAAATAAGTATTGCTCTACTCAAGCAGGTGTAAAGTACACTATGCACCCTTGCTCTTTACATTGGGTGTCATTTTGCACCTTTCACTTTTTTTTTTTTTTTTTCTTCCTGTTTTTTGAAAGCAAGTCAAGAATTTCATATCAACGCCATCCGGCAACAATTACATCAACTGACAGGAAAGAAACCAAAATCACTAACAATTGAAATGAGCACGGCTTGGTTTAGCTTTCAAGGGCTACCGACTCTCAGACACCTGCCGGAGCAGACCCAACAGCTTCGGGACGGGACTATAAATTCTATCAAAAGCTAGTAGTAGAGAACCTCGAGGGAACCCAGCTCAGACCATTACTCGACACAGCGCAAATGTAATCAAACAAAAACCAAAAGAAAACTAGCTACACAAATAACAACTAATCAAACCCAGAAAACTAGACTGAAACCCAATACCAACTCAGCTGCAACACTGAGTCAAAACCGAGTCACCCAAGAAACGATTGAGTCGCTTATTTCCCACCACCAAACCCACTAGATCTGTGATAAACTAGACTGGTACGAGCATCCGACTGAGAAAAGCCGGCAAAAAACCCACATTCTTCGAAACCCTCTTTATTACTCCACCGCTAGCCGTCACACCAGGCCACCCTAAGACGTCTTTTGCCGCGCCGGTTTTGCACCTTTCACTTGCATCTGTCAATTCCTCACACTTTTGGTTACGTTGGTACGTCCTCCCTCCCTTGGCTTCCATTTCAGACCATCTAATAGGATCCAATGGTTTTGGTCTATGTGGGACTTAAATTTACCATAATACCCCTCAATTATGCAATTAGTTATTTAAGGTATTCAATCAATTCCCAAAATAAGTAATAGCCACACCCACACTTAAGCAATCTGCAATAATTCCTGGGCTTCAGCTTTGCCTGGGTAGTAAGCTGTATTCTTTACCCCAAGTAGAAAGTATACAGTGGTTTGTGAGAAGTGAATGTATGGTCAAGGTGTAGGTAGTGCCCTGTAGAGAGTCGCATCTTTTACTTCTATATTAATATATACTACTGTGTACTTGTCAGTGAATTTTCATGTGGCTGTGGTTATCAGTGTATAAACGACACAAGTTTGTCACATGTCTGTAGTTTTTGTGTATGTATATTATCCATTGCCAGGCCACTCGAGATCTCTTCTTTTAGTTTAAGTGGTCGTGGAGCAGGCACAGAGTCAGGATTTTTGCGTAAGAGGGGGTGGGCTATATATGTGGGGAGGGGCGGGGTTATACAATTTGATGATGTATACATTTTTTCAATGTAATAGGGGCGACTGTCTCTACTAGCCACCCCTAGCTCCATCATTGTCGTGGAGGCGAGTCTTATAATCGGCTGGGGAGGTTTTAGGTTCTAGTTGATGAAGCAAGTCCAAGTGTTCGTGAGAGGGCCTTAGTGCCCCGTAGAGTTGCAAATGAGTCGAGCAGTTTGCGGTTCAGCGGCTCGGCTCGTTAAGGCTCGGTTCGAATTGTTTACTAATCGAGCTCGATATGCTTAATGCTACCACTTAGTCATGAAAAAGTGCTTTTCTTCAGTCACAGTCGTTGCTAAATTCATCTTCTTGTTTTCGCTCTGTATACTTTTGTAATTGGCAAAATTCTAGAGATCACCTAATGGGTGGTCGGCTTTGTGCTTCACGCGCACAAAGTGCAGTACTTCTCTATGAAATGTCAAGTCTAGTGTCAGATGGGGAGTGGGATCTCAAAGCTATAAGCAAAAATGACAGAATTGTCCCTACCCTTCTATTACCGTATTTCAGGAGGAGAGAATCACCGAGTAGGCACAGCTCCGACGCGTATTTTGGCAGTTCAAAATTTGAACGGTCCAGATTTATCTCACTCTCTCACTCTCCTTTCTCTCTCCTCTTTCTCTCTCAACTTACTTTTTCTCTTTAAAATTTGGATTGTCCGAAACACTTTAGGATGACAGAGATGTTTGTTCGGGCATCACGTAGGACGATGCCTACTTGGCATTGATTTTTTTTCCTTGAAATAGATACCAAACCATAGTGTAGAATACACGTGCTGTGTGGGACCCATTTGTAAATTCTATACAAAATAATCTGAGCCGTTTAATCATTTTTAACTTTCTTTTAGAATTCAGGATCCTAACTTCTAAAAAAAAAAAGTAAAAGGTAGGATGAAACAATTATACATATTCCAATTAAACTATTTTTTTACATGACCAAACGAAAAATTATTATAAAATTATTGAATGGGTTGGATCATTTGTATGGGTCTCACACGCCGTCTGTACAATATCGATATTCTATGGATCATTTGTGTCGATTTTTTGTGGTTTGTTGGTTCGTCTTGATGAGATGAATCTAAAAGGTATAAAATTATGATCAAAAGTTCATTATAGACAAAAATAATCAAAAATTTTGCGGTTTATTGGATTATTTTTGTTTTTATTCACAAAAATTTAAGCTTGGTTGATAATTTTATAATTTTTAAATTTCTCCCGTCGGGACAAACTAAGAAATGAAAAAAAATCAACGCAAAATTAATAAATGCAAAAAATAAATACAAATTGAAGGCCTTGTTTGTTTTAGGTTTTCAGTTTTCTCAATCATTATTTACATTTCTTTCAAATTATTACCCTTATTTTCAAATAATATTTTCGTTTCAAATAATATTTAATTATGGAGTATTTTTATTTTTCCCTCAAATCATTATCCAAAAACCAAAACCCAAACCAAACACAACCGAAATTGTTCTCTATCGACTGGAAAATTGTCAGTAATTTGCCGGATCTGAAAATTCCCAAAAGGTGAAGGTGAAAGGTTAATCTAGACATTTTTGTAAAAATGAGAGACAGCCCTGCAGTTTACTTGGTAAACGCGCTAATAGGGACCACCACAAGAACACGTGTAACGTCAAGAATTAAAGAGACCTGTATTTTATTACATCCCACGGAACACCTATTGGGTGTTAACTAGCAGAACCCTTTGTAATTAATTAGAAAAAGAAAGCAAGTGTTCCCTCCGTCCCTTTTTAAGTGATCCATACTGGAATACGTGTAATTTCAAACTCCTAAAAAACATATTTCTCTATATAACTTTTTAATTTGTTTTATACCAAATTAAAGTGCTCATTGAGTACTTGAATTTGGTGCAAAAAAATTTAAAAACGATATGAGAGAGTACATTTTTAAACGTCCGCAAAAATACACGTTTTCCAAGTGGATCACTTAAAAAGGAACCGAAAGAGTATTATTTTTTACAGAAACATATACAGTATATATAGTACTGTACAAGTTGATTGGACCATTCTCCAATTTGTTTTTGTTTATTAGGCTCTTGGTCCAAGAATACATGAATCAAAAGCGACAGGAAACCAGCAGTATGACTCTCTGGATTTCCAATATGAGAGCTGCTACGGTACCCCACCTTTTTGCACCAAAAATGCACCCCACGCCTTCGGGGACCCGTTTTTGGGTCCCACAAGAGTGATCCGAACCGTTCATTGTTCTTAAAATATTTTTCCGAGGGGCCCCACCAAAAATCAGCTTAATCGGACGGTTAAAAGTGCTCGAACCAAAGTCTCACCGTTTCAAATTAAAACTCCCCGAAGGCGTGGGGTGCATTTTCGGTGCAAAATACATGTATCAACCAAAATTCACTTTATTTTTTTTGATAATCTAAAAAATTCACTTTATTCACTAAAGTTTTAATTAAACAGTTCTACTCTACCCATGACCTTTTGGTCGCACAACATTCTCATCAGCCTCAACAAATTTTGGACCAAATTTAATCACAAAAATACCTTTTACAATTTAGCAAGTCACTTTATTCAAAACACAAAAAATCAGACTCTCTATCAAAATTTTACTTTATTAAACTATTCCCCTTAAATCTACTATAAAAAAAAAATCTCCCTAAAAGACTAAAATGTTCCCTCGGTACAGTGAGTGGACCCCGACCCCCCCCAAAGACTAGCCACGTGTTCAACCCCGCCCCCCTCCCTCCCTCTTTCCCTCCCTCAACAAAGACTAGTCATTTCAATGTTCTCCCCCAACAAAGACTAGCCACGTGTTCAACCCCGCCCCCCTCCCTCTCTCTCTCTTCTGCCCTTTTCTGACGCATCCGGAAGAAAAAAAATTAAAAAAGGCTAACCCATGAACAGTGACTCGTTGGGGAAGTAAAGACACTGTAGCAATTATATTTTGACCCAAAGGAAGTGGCGAGGCTGGTTTTCTTGCAGTTCTTGCACTTCTACTCGGTAGTTTAGCTTCAAAGCCAAAATAGCAATCCTGATGAGGATGCTCTCGGTTGTGAACCTATTTTATTTGTATTTATTTTTTGCGTTTTGCAGTTTGAATTGTGAATTGTAGATTTTTGGGAGCCTATTTCCGTCAATAACGAGTATGAAAATTGTAATGCCGAGTTCTACGTTACAAGGAGAAAGAAACCGGACTTTATGAATTCTTTATTTTCTCTTACAAGTAACTTATAGTATAATGCTGCCTGAAATTGAAGCTTCGAATTAGAGATTCAATTATCAAGAAATATTGTGGTGCAGGCTGCGGTGGTTGGTGGGTGGCGGCCGCGGTTGTTTGTTGGCAATGGTGGTTGGTGGTAATTTCATAAAACAATTTATGAGCAAGATGGTATTTTCTAACTAGGAAAAAAAAAAAGAAAGGGAAACTGGAATTGATGAATCATAATTAAATTGTAACAAATGGTTTGGATTTTTCCCGTGGATGAGTTTTAAGTGATCGATTAATTTTGAAATCTTCGTAAAATTAATTTCTTGGGGACACCTGCACAATATCTTATGGTTCTCATGGGGTATTGGCTTTTGCCCGGTCTATGTGTGTGGCGGAGCGTACATAGACCCTGAGATTAGTTGAGTCTTGTTGGTATCCAGATTACCATCCAAAAAAAAAAAAAAAAAAAAAAAGGGAAAAAGTGATGGATTGATTTTGAAATCTTCGTAAAATTAACTTAGTTCTTATTTTAGCCCAAAGTAAAACCAATTTGGTCCATCCTCACTATAAACCCTAACAAGCAATTTTTACCTTGCCTGGAAAAGAACCGATCTGATTATGAGCAAATTTCGGTTCGGTTCGGTTCGACTCAACTTATATAGTAATCGAACTGAGTTCAAACTCGAGTTTCAGGCTTGTTAAGTAAATGAACCGAACTCAATACTCTAAAGCTTGGCTCGGCTCTTATGAGCAGGGTGCGGCTCATTAAGGGCTTGACTCGTATCCCAATGAGCCGAGCTAAAGCTCAAGTTTTCAGCTCATTTGGGAAAAGGAGCATTACAAAGATCGGCTCGACTCGTTTGTACCCCTACTCACACTAATCTACCAATCCATCACAAATTTCATGCGTACAATTTTGGACCAGAATCATTAAAGGCTGATTGTCCCATCATAGAAAGCTAACCTCCTTTGTTGGAAGAGTTGATAAATCTGTGAATTATTGGACATGGTCAAGTAAGTCCTAGCCATGTAATCCAAACCAAACCATTCATGCCTACGAGAGGCTATCCTTGACTCCTTGTCCCAAAATCTGAACCAATTTAAACCATTTAAATGCAAGTGTAGTGGAGTGCAGTTAGTGCCTTCCTTATACTCATATGCACATGAGCAAGGTTCGATTCCTGTAAGCACTCATGCATCACGATCATCGGAGACTAATGACCACGAACTATTAACTCAAAAAACAAAAAAATTAAAAACTAATTGATGTTGACAAACCAAAATAATCAAACGAACGTGAGAGAATGAGAGAGAACCCAAACAGAAGGAGGGAGATATATATATCAATCATGATCTACTAAGGACTCCCTCACGGATCTCCTCCATGAGAACAACCCCTTCTTTAAATTTTCGAACCAAATTTCGACGATCCGCACCGTACAATGTGTTTAAAACATGTTTTCCAAGGCCACCGCGAACGAATCACCAAAAAAAAAATACTCGAAAGGGTTTCATCCGAGCAGTTTTTTTATAATAACCTTACATATATAATTTATCGAAAAATGCTCGAATGAAGCCCTTCCGGATATTTTTTTTGTGATTTCTCGTGGTGACCCTTAAAAACATGTTTTAAAGCAAAACTGAGTTAAAAACTGAGTTGTTGGGTGTACCAGCTTTTCTTTTGGTTGAAACGTATGCATCTGTCTGTTGCTTTTTTTTTTTTGCATTATAGTAGTACTGTACTATTCTGATTCCCTCTCACAGTACTATTATGATTTTCTCTGCGGAAATGAACAAGTTTCACATCAAATATGGCTCAGCAAATCTGTGTACCAAAAATCTACTCCAACATTGTTGATTTTGTTTCCCATCACAGTACTATGCTCTGTTTGGATCCTCTTGTTTTCATGCTTCCAAGAGCATCCCAACAATCTCAGCAAATTTTGAGCAACACAGTTGCTAAAATCAACTATGATTTTAGCAAATGAGTTCAGCAGGTGCTAAAATCAAGGTTTTGAAATCAAAAAATGAAGTGCATCCGTGTATTGTTTTTCGATTTTATTTTCGCACCAAATTAAAGTACTCATCATGTACTTTAATTCAGTGTGAAAAATTCAAAAAATAATACACATAAATACTCAATTTTTCTGATTTGAAATACCATGATTTTAGCACCTGCTGAACTCATTTGCTAAAATCAAGGTTGCTAAAATCTTTTGAAAAACTACTGCTATTAGAGAACAATGCATATGTTTTACTTTACCTCCTCGCATTTATTTCAAAACTCCAATGATTCTCTTTATTATCAGAGAGAGAGGTGGTGAACAGTAGCTCTCTAAATGGGGAGAGATTAAGAGGTGTTCCACTAACCCAGTTTTTTTTGAATAAACTGATTTTTCACGGTTTTTTATATGATGTGTTGTAAGAGAATGACATGTCTCGGTGTTTGAAAAAAATAGTTTTTTGATAGTGGAACACCCCTGTTCATCCATGTAAATAAAGAGCTTTTTTGTTGAGGCTGTTGGGACACTGATTGGGACTTTGGCTCTCTATTATGGCTAGAATCCCCTTTTAAAAGAGACTTGTTGGGATGCCCTAACTCTATATATCTCAGAAGCAACGCGTGGGTTGTGTAAAGAGAGACAGAAGGGTGAAGTTGCTGGAATTTTTTTTTGGGAAACTACCAGGTTAGTTTACTTGGTGCTTTATTTATTTTTTCATTTACGAAATTGATTTTCGCACTTCTCTGTTTGACTGTTCATAATTTAGACACTCATTTTTGTGCTATTTGATATGAACTTACCACATTACCCTATTATTCACGATCCGAGCCGTTCAATCATCTTAGAATAATTTTTCCGAAGACTCTTCCTTTTTGTTCTCTAGGTTAGTAGCTTTCCTTGGTGACAGTCTTTATAGAATGGCAACACAGTATGGATATATAGCAGTATTGATTTCTCACTCTCTTTTCTAATAACTACACCGGCTTTGTTCGGTTAACAAATTTATTTTAATTTGATGATGACAGGACCCTACCCATTTTCATTCTCTTCCATGTAAAATTTTACTAACTTTACCACTTTACTGATCTAGTTTTTACATATAAAACGTTAATATTATGAATTTACATACAAGAGGAGAGAAAAATAATGTAATCATAAAATGGGATAGTGTGAAAATCAATTACTTTTGCGGAGGTGCATGCATGAAGGTTTGGAACTCTTTTCTTATCTGAATCTTAAGGACAGGACCCTACCCTATTCTCGAACCCTCTGCCGAGCTCTACCCTGCCCGCATTTCCTTTTGAAGGGGGCCATGTCTCCACCTGCTGCCAACAGTCTTTCTTCGTAATTATACGGAACGGGTCGATCTTCCCCTCCCGTTTGTTTTAGCAACTTATCCTAAGGTCTCCTCGCCAAGAGCTCCCCGGGGACGACAGAGGAAGTAACCCGCCTGCTGTGACGGGGCGGCTTTTTTCTTTCACAATAAGACCTGGACGATTATCCCTACCCTCGGTAGCTTACGAGTTTACGTCCATCCCTGGTCGGATACAGTTTCCTTTCGATTTCTCCCTTGTAGCCGTTACCCGAATTCGCGCAAGTGTGTCCACACCCCCCAAACTGACTTGAAGAGGAATCCTTTATCATTTTTGTTATTTCTAATTTTACTCAAAAGACTCAATCACTTATCCTAGAACCCATATATTTCTTTTTAGGCCGTCTTCTAGCCGCAAGATGTAAGATATCTCAAAATTAAAAACATGCATAAATGATTATTTCGGATAGACTTTTTGGGTCGGTGTAAAATTGACTGGGCTTGGCCTACTACGTGCTACAGTAGCCCAATTCTATTGGGCTACAATGCAATGTCAGGTTTGGTCAGCCGACCCAATTTTTATAAAACCCAGGCCCAACGAGGGTATCTGGGCTGTGGGACGGGTTTCGGGCCTGGGCTCATCCTGAACATCTTGTTAAAAAATCTGGGCTCATCAAGACTCCAAAATGTTCTCATTTTTTCTTTTTGTTGGGAGTGGGGGACTGTAAAGACTGTGAGAGCAATTTTGTTCACCTTTCTTAAAAGAGGATGAACAAAATCTTTCCTTCTATTGGTTGAAACGTGTGGATCCCACGAGAAAATGATGTCGTGTGTACCAAAAAGTGTATTGCAGAGGTAAGCATGACATCACTTTCTAGTGCGTCACACCAATTCAACCAATAGGAGGGTGAACAAAATTACACTCAAGGCTGTCTACGTTGTCGAAAGACTCGAAAAAATGATCGATTAGAGAGTCTGTCACCCAAAGATCTGTGTTTGCTATTCTAATGCACTACCAACATACATTATAGCTATTGGTTTTGGCTTGGAACTTAAGGGGTAGGAAATGGCTATAATACACACACATTAAAGGTGTGTACCATATGCACGTATTGTATGGTCCAGATTGTGCCACCTCATTGACAATCGTAACATTTAGTTTTTTTTAACTTTTCAACAATATGATTCATAACATTTTGGCGTGTCTCGTAATTTTTATATATATAAAAAAATTGTAACTTTGCAGGGGTATGATACACACCCAAATAAGGGGTGTGTATTGTAGCCTTTTCCGGAGGGCCGCTTTGACAGCTGAAGTTCAAACATTTTTGCCAACTATTCTTGGGGCCTCCTCATCTTAGGGTCGGCCTAAGGGGTTTGAGTGCCTTAGGCCTAATTTAAAAATTGTGCCCTAAATTTTTTTCCAACGACAATCACAATACGAGAAAGTTAAAACAATATAAAGTTCTACTAATCACTTAGAGAATGCAATTATAACTAAGATGCACCAAAGTAAGAATAATAATTAAAAAAACGCATTATAACATTAGTATTGTCAAACATGATACACACTTTCATACATGATACTGATACACACAGAGCACACATAGGAACCGTTAAAAAGAAGAAAAAAAAAAGCCGTTAAAAACAAAAATGATACATTGATATTCTAATACACACAACACATTAATCAATAAATACAAATACAAATTCATATACATAAAACTATAAGCTAATAAACCCAATGGTAAAAAAATAGTAAAAAATATTACCTTTCCAATTAGATTTAGGGCAAAGAGAAAGAGGGAGAGAGGGGCACTTGGGAGATGATTATCTAGTTTGGAGCAAGAGAGTCGAGTTTGTCTAGAAAAAGATTGAAAATACAAAATAATTTTCTTAATTGCTCAATTTGGTCGATGGCCTCTCACTTCTATCGAGAGAGAGTAACAGCGAGGGAGGGTTACTTTTGATATGTGAATTTTTTTTATTGAACTGCGGTTTCGATATATGATAGTAAAGAATAAAAAAAGGGGTGTGTGCGTTTATTACTAGTTTAAAAGAAACAAAGAGTTGAGCTATTAATTATGTTTGGGCTTCTGCCTTCTTAGGCCTAAAATTTTAAAATTGAGTTAGGCTACCATTTTTTCTTTCCTGAACTGCTTCTTATAATCTCTTTTTGTGGAATGAGCCTAAAAAAGACTCATACTCAAGCCTAATACTAAAATGCATGAGAGTGCCTCTAATTTTTTGAGTTTTTTTGGATGCCCTAGGCCGATGCCTCTTGGGCCTAGGGCTTGGGCCAGTCCTGCTCACCTCACACGTAAGCGTGTGAAACAACTAGGAGCAATAGAAATTAGTCCCAAGTGTGCAAGCTGGCTCGGGACGTCCCCTGCTTGGAATGGATTGGTATCCTGCAAGGATTGAAAATCAGTTTCCTAACAATTAACATGTTATACATAGCCCACACACCTACCAAGTGTTGGAGTATTTTTTTGAGATTTAATTCTAAGGATTAAGATTACCGTTGCTTTATTGTATGAGATTTACTGGCTCTTAATTAATACTGAGATTACACCTTAATACTGAGATTACTACCGTGCAAAAAAATTAATACTGCGATTACACCTTAATTACCTTCAAGATCAGGTCCGGCCCTGTGTTTCACGAGGCCCCAACCCTATCCTCAATTTGAGGCCCTTCATATATATATATGCACGCCATCTCTTACCAGTAACATTATCCGCGTTAGTTCATTATAATCGCATAAAGGTAATATTCTCCAAATTTTTTCCAACACCAAGTTATGCAGCACAGAATTTTCTTTGTAGCAGCAGGTTCACATGCATTCATGCAAATTTTCATAGATATTGCTTCTAGCCTCATGTTACTAATATTCTCTCTCTCTCTCTCTAGTGACCCCCCTCTCTCACTAAGGTATTGTCTCTTATCGGGAAGCTAGAGACATGGAAGGTGGCAGCAGCTCATTCAATTCTGGTATCTTATTCCTTCACTGTACATTTTCAGTTTCTATGCAATAATTCTCGGGTAAATTTTAAAAATGGTCCCCCTAGTTTATATGAAATTTCGATTTCGTCGCTTTATTTTCATTTGTGTGTCAACTTTAACCCTGTGGTATACATTTCGTCTCATCTCGTCCCTCTCGCTAACGGCGTCAATGGAATTCAAGGGAAAAATTATCATTTTCTCTTCTCCAAGGAGTAAATTAAGATTCCATGCAAACTAGATGGACTATTTCTAAAAATTGATGTTTTACTTTGGAAGGATAATATCAATCACTTGACGTCCATTCGATGCATCTGCTATGGTTATTTTGTACCCCTTTTTAATTTTTGCAAATAAAAATAAAAGACACCATACGCAATATTCTCATCTCATTTCTTCTCAATTTCGTCCCTCTTGCTAACGGAACGGCATCAATAAACAAATGGAATTCAAGGCCAAATTATCATTTTCTCTCCTACAAGGACTATGTTAAGATTCCATGCAATCTAGATGGACTATTTCTAAAATCTTACGTTTTACTTTTATTTTTTGTAAATAAAAATAAAAAACCATATGTAATATTCTCATCTCATTCTTTTTTTTTTTTTTGGTATTGAATAGTACAAACATGTGTGAAAAATTAAAATTTTCATTATATTTCATATCACAAATATATTAGGAAATGTCTTGGT
Organism: Vaccinium myrtillus; assembly: GCA_016920895.1. Taxonomy (NCBI): domain Eukaryota; kingdom Viridiplantae; phylum Streptophyta; class Magnoliopsida; order Ericales; family Ericaceae; genus Vaccinium; species Vaccinium myrtillus. Next base: position 34,069,630 of record CM029275.1, on the reverse strand, counting down.
ATCGTACTTTTTCAGTTGGATTTTTACAATCTCGTTATTTTCTTTTCATGTGATAAAAAGAAAAAGTTAGTATTATTTAGGTATCTAATTTTTTTTTATTAAGAAATGGAAAACATGATACAAAGACATTTAACTAAGGGGTTGATTTTTGAAATATCTAATATATTTATGTAAAATGTAAATTTTTGCAAATAAAAAATAAAAATCCAATATCTAATATCTAATATCTAATATCTAATATCCAATATCTAATATCTAATATCTAATTTTATTGACGTCCATTCGATGCATTTGCTATGGTTATTTTTGCAAATAAAAATAAAATACACCATACGCAATTCTCATCTCATTTCTTCTCAATTTCGTCCCTCTTGCTAACAGAACGGCATCAATAAACAAATGGAATTCAAGGGCCAAATTATCATTTTCTCTCCTATAGGGACTATGTTAAGATTCCATGCAATCTAGATGGACTATTTCTAAAATCTTACGTTTTACTTTTATTTTTGCAAATAAAAATAAAAGACAACATACGTAATATTCTCATCTCATTCTTTTTTCTTTTTGTATTGAATAGTACATACATGTGAGAAAAAAAATAAAATTTTCATTGTATTCCATATGACAAATATATTAGGAAATTTGAAACGCAACCCCTTTGTTAAATGTCTTGGTATCGTACTTTTTCAGTTGGATTTTTACAATCTCGTTATTTTCTTTTCATTTGATAAAAAGAAAAGTTAGTAAGTAGTATTTAGGTATCTAATTTTGTTTGATTAAGAAATGGAACACTATCAAATAGTGTATTAAAACATGGTGATAGTATATATTTATTTGGGGGCTTATTGATAAGATCACTCAAGTAAAAAATACAAGATGATTGAATATTGACAGCTACATGACCATTCTATTAGTCTTCAAACAATTTAACAACTAATAGCCGCATAATGAAATACAAAGACAACCTCTGAACATTTATATACGCTTGCAATACCTAAACTGTGAGTTGGCTTACGAAATCACCCCCAAGTCGGAAGTGCGCATTATCACAAATTACAAGATTACCTAAATAGTTTTGATCACATTTAAAAAAATTAAAGAAAACATGATACAAAGACATTTAACTATGGGGTTGATTTTTGAAATATCTAATATATTTATATAAAATGTAAATTTAAATTTTCTCAACATATTTGATTACCTAATAAAAAATAATTTAGGTGCTAAATATTACAGATTGTGTTTTTTCTTTTTATTTTTTTATTTGCAAAAACAAATTAAAAGGTAAGATTTTAGAAATAGTCTCGCCAGTATACATGAAATTTCAAAAAAAAAATTCCCCTATGAGAGATAATGACAATTTTACCCTTGAATTCCGTTTGTTTCATTAACGTTATGTCAGTGAGAGGGAAAAATTGAAAGAAAATGTAAACTACATAGTTAAAATTGACATAATTAATACTAGAAGGACGGAATTGAGAATTCAAACAAATTAGAGGGACCATTTTTAAAATTTACCATTAATTCTTCTATTCAAAAATGTAAAATGCATCTTAAATTTCCTATTATAAAATTTTCTTGGAGTATAAAATTTCCTAGAAATAGTGACCTGCTTTTTCCATAAATTAATTCTAGACGTAGTAATTTTACTGGATCCTATGGGCTTGATATTAATTTTTTAAACCTAAAAAATTCAGCCGAACAACCATCAGAGCTAGAAAGAATGCAGAAAGAGCACTAGGAGAAAATGTGGAGAATTCAAGAGCTCAAGAACCAGATTGCTGAAACCAAGATTCGTTTGGAAAAGAAGAAAAAAGACCTTCCAGAGGAGAAAATGGAAGATTTTAGGGTGTTAACTGAGAAATACAACAACTTGAGGGATGAGTACAATGCACTCTTGGCTGATAAGCTGAACAAAGGCAATAAAAATTAATTAAAAGTCCAGCTTATTTCTTATAGTTAAGCACATAGTACAAGTGCAAAATAAATATTAGGAATATACCTCCTCCAGCTTATTTCTTACAGTTAAGCACAAATTACAAGTGTAACGAGCTTTAATTAATACATGCACCACCTATCACCAAACGAAACAGATGAGCAGTGCAAGGTTCGAACTCCAGACATGGAGGGAGGGAATCTATTCCACTCACCTCTGCCATCCTAGCAACCGCCTCGGTGGTGAATTTGTAGTCTCATGAAATGGAAGGATCGAACAATACTGCACATTCAGAATGTTGTCCTTGCTTTGTGCTTATTTATTTATTTTTGTTAACCTCATCTTCTCTATATTTGAAAATTAATTCTTTTGAAAATTCGACTAAAACCTTGCTACTAAATCGTCACCAAAGCATTTTCAAAGGAATAAAGTTGTCATGATTTCATCCATGATTGGTTTTGTTGTTAATGTGTCCCTGTAGTATGGCTTGAGCTTAACTAAAAGTCATGCACAATAGAGAGAGCTAGTCTCTAGTGACACCAGTATGGTCCCGACCGAATACCATTTGAGCCTCTAGTCAATGTAAACTTGGAGAAGAAAGAATCTGACCTCATTGCAAGCTGATGTTAGATTGCAGAGAGCCGTTCGAGTAATTAATCTAGACCGTCTAAGAGTATTTTTAATATTTTAGGTTTTAAAAAGATTCTTTTTTAAATCTAAACCATTGAATGCAAAGATGAACAATTACAATATAATGACAAAGACTACTGTTAGACTACCGCTACACTGCTTCGAACCCCTTAAACCAACCTTGTACAGCCACTGCAAAAAAAGGCAGAGACTCCTAATGCAAATCGGCCGCCGCAATAGATGCCAGGATTTGGCAACATAAGTGCAAATATACTAACCGTCTATATATATATATATATATATATATATATATATATATATATCTTTGTTCGATTGCGGAAAAATATTCTTGTTTATAAAAAACTTTTGATGAACAAAATAACACCACTCGAATACATAATCATAAATACCTTTTATGAGTATTTCATTTTTTGTCTGATTACCTTCGATTCCTCACTTAGCGATCCAAGCGTCTCGCCTCCTCAGTGATTCACCCTTGCAACTTTTTTCTCTCTATGTGTTTTACTTTTGTGAGACACTCAAAAATTCTGATGGCCAATCTTTTGTGTCTAACGTCTATTAAATAGACTCTCATAGATAGAGTTTGCAATTAGGTGGGATCCTTAGGGATCTCTATCTTTAAGTTGTGGGAAACAAATAAAAGACTTCTCGTTTATTTGTATCAGGATAACACTTATCCTATATAGTCTATTCTTTTTAATTATCTCCTAAAGAAATAATTATATAGCTTCTAACAATAATGTCCATCAGCACATTGCAATTGAACCCCTGAAAATAGAGAATTACAAGTGAGACCCTTTCCAATAATTGTCTACTAATTTTCTTCCACCAACTTATATTCCCATAAGCTAATAGGCATGGATAAATTCACACCGTCAAAACCCTAGCTCATGCACGATATTCTTAATTTTCACTTTCTCGTCGGACCCAAAAGCAATTCAAAAATTCTTTTGTAGTATAGTATATATGCATATAAATTAGTAAAAACATTTTATTAAAACACACCGGCCGGTTTTTTTCTGGTCCAACATTAAAGTGAAAATTACTTGAATATACTTTATCACTTTGAGAATGATGGATTCATTGTTAAACACTTATATAAATTAACTATCGTCCACATAACCCAACATGTCTGTACATAGCCTTTTATTCAACATCACTGACTGACAATGTCACAATGTCAAAGTTAAATGAATAAACAATTAATTTATACAAGCCTCTCAGGTCAAAGGAAAATAAGTGACTTGTAGTAGAACTACCTTTTCCAATCTGACAATGTTCCTTCCATAGGTGTTCTTAAACTGATTCTTTCAATGAATGTACATGCTACATATCATCCACTTGTTTGTTTAAGGTCACTACCTCAATGATAGAGTAAATCATCCTATCGTATTGCAACATAACAAGTGTAGGCCATAATAGGTGTGAGACCCAATCAACACGCATAACCTAAAATATTATTGGTCTACAAGGCGCTGAAAAAACATAACTCCCCGCCTCTGGTTCATTAACCGTTAGCATGCTTTTTAATTTCTACAATGTTACCCAAGGGGCCTTATGTTCACATCTTATGTGACATTAAATAATAACGTTACCCAAAATAATAATCTACAAGAATGCAAAATAAAATGTCAAACAATTTAATGAAAATAAATAATAATTGGTTTTTGGACCATAATTCTAACAATCTTCACATAGTGAGCTAAATTCGGCCCTTACGACGATTTCCTCTGGAGTTTGAGGTAGTTACCGACTACGAGAACAAGCTTTTCCCCTTTTCGACTACTGTTTCTGTCTTTCACACTCCGGTATGAAAGTTAGAAATGAAAGTGCTGCGTGGAAGCCATTAGTTTTGAGATGAATGAAAGTTTTTAACTATTTTCATTGGTCGCTGCAGTTTGCATCACTGAATGTTTCGGAGGAAATTTCATAGATGTAAAATGGCATGCCAAGTGCTCGACTAAATGGCCAAGTGAGAATGGCGAAAAAGAAGTATGGTTTATTTCTAGCATCCTTGCCTCCGTTCGTTGTGGGCTGAGGATTGAAATTCTATGATTTTTCAAACACGGCTAATATAATGACACATAAATTAGGCTCCCTTTGGACATAGTAATTTTTCATATTTCTTTTGTGCTCAATAGAACTTGATTTTTTTCCCCCAAACATGCTATTATCCTGTAGTAGGGATTTATACCTATAGTAGTTTTGTTAAATGCTTGGAATTTCATAAGGACAGTGGTTACATTTTGCTACAGTTAGTTTTTATTAGAAACGTTGAGATGTTGAGTGATTTGCAGATCTGTGTAATCAAATCCTATGGTAGAGATTTATATCTATAGTAGTTTTCTCGAATGCTTGGAATTCACATGGATAGTACTTATATTTTGCTACGGTTAGTTTTTGTCAGCATAATTTACCTCACTGACAATCAGTGGTATATGGCCGACTTCAATGCACGCTGTTAGTTTTTACCACGACCGACTTCAATGCACACTGTTAGTTTGAAAATCCCAACTCTGCCCTATTAGTTTTTATATAACCTAAGATATATATAAAAATTTAAGGATACACCTCTATTAATTTTTCTCCTCTCAATTCGACACCTTTCTGAATGTAAATCCCAACTTTGCCCTTATCTATAGGCTTCATGTCTTATTCATTTTAATTTAATTTCGAAGTTTCTAAAACTTCTTTAGAATCAAAATTTGAAAGTTGTCTCTTTTCTCATTTAAATTAGTTAATATTATTTCTATTTTGTCTGCAAAACCAGAACCAAATAAGAAGGACCCGACTAGGGGTACAGAAGTTTGAGACCAGAAAATGTACCAATCGGCTTGGGGGACCCACTTTTGGGTCCCACACGAGCAATCCGAACCGTTCATTATTCTTAAAAACAATTTCCGAGGGACCCCACAAAATTTCAGCTCAATCGGACGGTTAAAAGTGCGTAAACCAAAGTCCCACCGTTTCAATCGAAAAAATTGTGGGGCCCTCGGAAATTGTTTTTAAGAATAATGAATGGATCGAATCGCTCGTGTAGGACCCAAAAGTGGGTCTCCCAAGTAGATCGGTACATTTTCTCGTCCCAATCTTCTGTACGCGTAGGATTTTCCAAATAAGAATGATTTCTTGTTTGAAATTTCTCCCGCATTAACCGGAAGTAAATATTTTCGATACTATTAGTTATTTTTAAAGCAATTTCATATGATGCGAGTCTCATACAATATTATATGCATTACAGATAACTATTATATTAATTTTTTTTAATACAAAACAAAAGACAAAAGAAGAAAATGGAGTAAGAACAAACAAAACAAACTTACGATTTTACGCAACATTTGAAATGTAAATAGAGGAAAACATGTGCCGGAAGAGCCATCTCTCTCTCTCTCCTCCTTCGAACCTAAGGTAGACGGCCAAAGACAATACCAAAACAAAAGATCGATATAGACCACATCCCAAAAATCAACCGACAACCCATCTTGCTTATAGCGTGTTGTTATTGATAACTGATGAGAATCAGAAACACCAACACTCCGATTTGATGACGCCAATCTTGGTATATTGCCGGCTTTGGTAGATCACAAATCCAATCCTAACGGTCAGCTTTCCACTCTTATTTCATTCTATTTTTCTGGGTTTTCTTCAATCAACGCTGTTATGTATTCATCAAATTCAAATACCGAGTTTTCTAGGTTTCCCAATTCAAAAGAAGTTAATTCAGAAATTGGCGTGAGTAGTGAGTCGTTAGGGTTTGGAAAGCCGGCATTTGGCTCGGTGGCTTCGAGCCGTTCGAAGCCGAGACTGGCGAAATTGAGAAAACCAAAGGGTAGAATGGAAGCTGGTGGTAAAAATGATTCTGGGTTTAACCCGTTTCGACCTGGTTCAGATGATTCCGTTCCGGAAATGGGTTCTTCAGTTTTGGGGAAGTTGAATTTTGGACATGTTGGCAGTAGTGATAATTTTGTGTTTGGAGGCACAAAGAATACCAATGTGGAGAACTCTAGTGGGTTTGTGGCAAATAAAACTCTTGATGACATGGGGAAATTGAAAATTGGAAGTGATCAAGAGGTTGTGAGTACTTCTGTGTCAAAATCAAATGGGAATGATAGTGAGAGTTTTAGTCATGTTGGGAGCTCTGCTAAAGAGATTCCTGTATTTGGAGGTGCCTTTAATGGGAGTGGCATTGACGAAAGTGCGGTGTGTAAACTCCCGGAGGAGATTGGGAAGTTAAACATTGAGGGTTCAGCAAATTCGGGAAGTTCTAAGAATGTGAGAGATGTGAGTTCTAATTTAAATGCACCGAATAAAACCTCTTTCATCTTTGGAAGTAGTGAAGATGCTACGAAATCATTTGGTATTAGCGTGGCTTCAGAACTTCCAAATGAGTTGAACAAATTGAACATTGGTACGGGTAGTAGTTCTTTGGGCAGAAGCTCAGCAGCAAGCGTACTTCCTGAAAAGATGATGAATTTGAACATGAAGGACCCTGTGAATACTTATGGTGGTGAGAGGAAAGATGATAATTTCAGTGCCAATGACCAGAGTGGCTTTGTTTTTAGTAATGACAGAGGATCTTCTGGTATTTTCTACGGGAAAGCAGATAGTATGTTGTCTGATGAGATGGTGAAGTTGAATATTGCAAAGCAGGGTGGGGATAATACAGGTCAAAGACAGACTTGTTTTGCGGAGGATTCGATTGGAAATTTGGGCAATAAGAATTCCGATGATCTTTTCAAACCAGTTCGGGATTTTATTGCGGTGCCTTCGGTGGTCATACCTGAAAAGAAGGATGAGTTTAATTTTACGAGCGGTTGGAATGGTAAGGGAACTCCACATGTGGAATTCACTACACCAAACCTGAAAGGAAACATTTTTCCTGGCTTAGAGAAGAAACTGGAGTTCAGTGCGAAACTGGAGTCAACTAAGGATGTCAGGTCAAAGAAAAGAAGAGGAAAATTGAAGAAACCCGCCTCAGCTCAACCATTGTTTGGGATAGATTTTGTCTTTCCGAAAAGTAGTTCACAAGAAAATCCAGACTCCTTTGATGTGTATTCTCCTATGGACGTTTCTCCATATCAGGAGATATTAGCTGACAATAAAAGTTCAAGAGAAACTTCTGTGACATCAGAAGAGGCCTTCCATCCTTTTATCAATGATGCCTCATGTGAGTCACACCAAACAGTTCCCAATGATGCAACAGATGAAGATTTGGTTTTTGCAACTCAACGAATGGATATTAACATTGATGACAGGAAATGTACACAAACAGAAGTGGGAGACTCTGAATATAGGTTTGGTAAAGAAGATGGTGCTAGAAGTCCTTCACTAGAATCTGTTGTGGGGGCTGATAGTGAAAGCTTTAAGACTGCGAATGAGCAGTTAGAATCTAGTACTGATTCCTTTGTTACGGCTACAGATAACGAAGTGAGTTCCAGATTGAGGATTGAGAGGCAAGAAAGTGATGAGAAGATGCAATTTAGTTTTACTTCAGCTTCAGAAGATGTTGCTGGGACCAGCTTTATGTTTGCTGCATCCTCCTCTCTTCAAGGTCAATCATCAGCCGCAACGCGCCACCAAAAAAAGAAAAATCGTGCAAAAGTTGTTCAAGAGTCATATAGTAGTTCCACTCCTACTACCAAAGTTCCACCTGCACCCTCCTCTACACAGTTTTTCCCAAACTCAGACACGACTTCACTTTTGTCCCCCAGGCGGGGTCAAAGAGGAGATCTACCCTCTTCACTCAGCAGCAGGAGGGATAAAACTGAAGCAGTTGAGCAACAGGAAAACAAGCGAAGCTCCACTCCTGCTGCAAGCATTGCAGCTCAGGAAGCTTGTGACAAGTGGCGACTAAGGTGAGTTTTATTTCCAGTCATCCCCTTCAGGGTTGGAGTCAGAATTCTTAATGTGACTGGAGTTCTTAAATGGCATATTTGTCGATGTGGAATTGAGAAAATAGGTTTTTACTAAATAAAAACATGGAATCTCCATGTTGATTTTGATGAGATAAGAATCTGATATTCAAAAGACTCATGATTTTCATATTTTGGAAGTGACGTGATAGTGTGGTTTGGAATGCCACTATAGATGTATCTTTTATTTTTTGCAAATAAGCTATCATTCATCCACATATCTCCATTCCATTATGGAGTTGTTATTTGACAAACGTCATATTAAAAAATGCCTTCAAAATGGCGAAACTGCTTCCTGGCCCATGAAACAACCACTACGTCATATGGGATATATAAACCCGTAATGTGGAGTACCATATGACAATGAATAGGGTTTCTGTGTTACTTTGCGTAAACCGGGAATGAATTGTAATGTATCACCTAATGGGAAAAAATGTTTTTACTTGACGGGATGCATGGGGCAGTGTCACCTTTGGCGAGGTAGCTTGGCACAGTTTCATAACTTTAGTGGGATCAAATTAGAAGAACAAAATTTAAATGTATGACATTAACAAATTTTGTGGAAAAGTCAGTAACTGTACCCACTTGCCCTTGCTTGTCTCCACCCTTAATCTTTTTGACATTTCGGCCAAAACTTAAAGATGGAAGTTGCTTAATTATTATCTCGTGTACCAGTTTTGCTCTAGCTGGCAGACGGGCTCATGTTGCCCTGTGAGATGTTTGTAGTGTCAATATTAAGGTGTGAGTTGTGGCTGTTCTTGGTTGAGAATGTTGGTTTTGATTCATATAGGGGAAACCAAGCCTATGCAAATGGAGATATGTCCAGAGCTGAGGATTATTACACACAAGGAGTGAACTGCGTTTCTGAAAAAGAGAACTCTAAAAGCTGCCTTAGAGCCTTGATGCTGTGCTATAGCAACCGTGCAGCGACACGTATGTCTCTTGGAAGAATGAGAGAAGCACTTGCAGACTGCATGCGGGCTGCTGCAGTAGATCCCAATTTTCTCAGGGTGCAAGCACGAGCTGCAAGGTAAGGCGTCCTCGTCTTTCATGACAATTTCAGCTTATGTTTGAAATTAAAATCTTTTTTTAGCTGGAATCAATTCATTGTCTAAATTCATATTTTTCTAGCGCTTAAATTTTCTTGGTATGAATTTTCTGACAGACTGATTTGTTGGATAGATCTTTTTATGTCGAAATCATTTTCATGTAGAGCGTTACTCTTATCATATCATTCATGTTGTTTCTACACTTTTAGTGGGAGGGGAGTGGGAATGTGGAGCACATTGGGTCCTACTTTTTCTTTTTTGTAAACTGAGACAATCCAATTGAGAGGTAAAAAGTTAGGGTTTCATTCTCATTACGTAGTACTTATACAAGAGGGAAAAAGATAAATTACAATATGACCGTAAACTACTAATCTAATTACATGAGTAAATAAATACAACCTAATTACACGTTGACACTGACAACTTACACTCCCCCTCAAGTTGGTGCGAAGATATCAATCAAGCCCAACTTGAACACAATGGGGTGGAAACTCTTGCTGCCAAGCCCTTTTGTGAAAATGTTAGCTAATTGATTTTCGGATCGCACAAAAGGCATACATATCAACCCCTCTCTCAACTTTTCCTTTATGAAGTGCCTGTCAATCTCTATATGCTTCGTTCTGTCATGTTGAATAGGATTGTGAGCAATGTTTATGGCAGCTTTATTGTCACAATAGAGTTTCGTAGGACCACTATAAAAAAATCCCAAATCATGTAACAATGTTTGGAGCCACAGGAGCTCACAAACACTATGAGCCATAGCTCTATACTCCGCTTCTGCACTAGACTTGGCAACCACTGATTGCTTCTTACTTCGCCAAATAACCCAAATTTCCCCCAAGAAAAGTGCAATAGCCAGAAGTAGAGCGTCTATCATCCACAGAACCAGCCCAGTCAGCATCAGTAAATGCCTCCAACCGCATGTGACCGTGATTAGGGAACATAATTCCTTTCCCTGGAGCTGATTTGAGATACCTCAAAATACGATAAACTGCATCCATGTGTGGATTACGAGGATCATGCATAAAAGTGACAAACCGCCAATAACCTTTAAAAGTAGTAACTGGGGAAGGACCCTAAACATCAAAATGGATAACCATAAACGGAGAATCACTCCTTTTATTAATAGGTGCATAAAAAGAAGTTTATGTTTCCCAAGCTCACAAGCTTCACAAAAAAATTGACTCTGAGAATAATGTTTACTTAAATTAGGAAAAAGTCTCTCTAAAATCCCAATAGACGGATGACCCAATCTACAATGCCACTGATGTAACATAGAGAGAGCGGAACTAGTATCTGCTTGCTGAGCTAGACCACATGACAGAGATGAATAATGAGGTTGACGAGGTGCAGATTCCAAAAAATAGAGTCCACCATGTGCTTTACCACTACCAATTACCTTTCCCGTACCCAGTTCTTGAAAAACACAATGCGTAGGAAAAAAGGTTACGGAACAATTTGTAGAACGAGTAAGACTATTAATAGACAGAAGATTAGTGGTAAAATTTGGAATATGTAGAACTGAAGAAAGAGAAATAGAGGGAGAATAGTGAACGGAACCTCTCCCTAGAATGACCCGTCTGCTATTCTAACCTTATCCTTACCAGAACAAGTAGAGTAAGAATCAAACACAGAGGAACAACCTGTCATATGATCTGAAGCACCAGAATCTATAATCCAAGGAATAGCAGAAGAGGCGGTAAATGCATTGACTGGGGTACCTATGTGAGCAAAATAGGATGAGGTGGGAGCTGCTGTGGAAGAGGAAGCTGCAGTAGATGGAGAATCAGCCCGAGCCATAAGGCGCCTGAGAGCTTGTATCTCCCCCTAAGAAAAACCACTGACATGATCAGAGGACACCACAGCCCTAGCACTGAACCCAGAATCAGACGATGAAATAGCAAGTGCAGACTCTGAAACATGGGCCTGGGCCTGAGAACGTTTGGTACCACGACCACGACCACCGCGTCCACCCCTTTGCCCACGAGGGGGTAGGCCATGTAACTTCTAGCAAAAGTCCCTAGTATGGCCAGTGTTGTGGCAATAATCACACTGAAGTGACTCACGATCAGTAGACCCACTGCTAGCACCAGACTGTGACTTACCACTCTGTGAAGTAGGAGCAAATCCTCTAGTAGAACCAAACTGACCCTGAGGACTGGCAACCAAAGCGGAGCGATTAGAAATAGGAGTATGCACCATAGCACCCCTTCTACTCTCCTCCTGCTAAACAATAGCATAAGCTTCACCCAGTGATGGAAATGGAATACGACCCAACACCTGCACTCTAATCGGATCATACTCCATCTCAAGCCCAACAAGAAAGTCATAAACATGCCTTTTCTCCAACCTTTTCAACCAATTAGTAGCATCTTCAGTACAAACAACCTGAAGTCCCTGATAAAAATCAAATTCTTGCCACACTCCACTCAACTCTGCATAATACTCTGCTACAGATCGATGGTGTTGATCCAAAGTACGGAGTTTCTTCCTCAACTCAAAACACTGAGCATCATTAATCTGCTGATAATAGGTTTGGGCTGCAGTAGTTCAAATCTTGTGTGGAGTATCAAGGAGCAGAAAAGTATGGCGAATATCAGCTCTCATAGAGTTAAACAACCAGGTCACGAACAAAGATTTATGAGACTTAAATTTTTTGAGTCTGTAGGTTGAGTAACATGACCCTCTATGAACTCTGACATCTCTCTGGCTTCAATAGCCAAAGTGAAAGTGCGAGACCAAAGTAAATAATTTGTACCATCCAACTTTATAGGACAAATATCCAAAGGAACATTCTCCAATTTTTTTTCAAACTGGCCTGACACATCCTTAGCGCCAGAAGTCTCGGTCTCAATAATTTTTGATTCCTCAGACATGTTAAAATCAAACAGAAAACGATAAATAGGGTTGGAGATAACTCAATCAGCAACAAAATAGGTGTTTTCAAGCTTACCCAGTTGATTCAAAGGAAACCCAGTCAGTTTCGAACTCAAAAAACAGCAATGGAGAGACTAGTTGAAGGTCGAAAAGTCAGACAGTGATCGCCGGAGGTCTACAGTGCTCGTCGGCTGTTGTACAGTGAAAACGACGATGACCCAGTGAACTTTGAGTACTGTAGAGGCCAAACGGTGAATACCTGTGACCGTCAGAGGTCGCCGGAGGTCGGCGAGTGATGTCTGGTGGTCGCCGGTGTCTTTCGGCAACAACCTAGTGGGTATCGATCTCGTACAGTGGTCGACTGGCAAAAGCTTCAGTTGAGTGCTACAGGAGTTGACTAGAAAATCACCACGTAAGTCGTTTCCAATCTCTGTCTAGCGCATTAAGTTCGATTCTGAAAAATTGTCGTTGCTGTTGAACAAGGAAGGAGCAGTCGGCGTTGATCACTTGGTCGACAATCAACGGAGTTTGTGACGGTGGAGAACACTCAACATTCGTTAATTATTAAGGAAAAAAAGATTGGATCAAATGCCCTGATACCATGTAAACTCAGACAATCCAATTGAGAGGTAAAAAGTTAGGGTTTCATTCTCATTACGTAGTACTTATACAAGAGGGAAAAAGATAAATTACAATATGACCCTAAACTACTGATCTAATTACATGAGTAAATAAATACAACCTAATTACATGTTTACACCCACAACTTAACACTTTTCCAGCTGATGTATCTGGACTGTAATTCTTGATGTTTGTTGTCGTAGTTGTCGTCATCAATGAATGAAATTTTGCACATATATTTCTGTTGTAGTTCATGTTTTACTATGGCTCGAGGTGGTTGTGCATCCTATGAGTGTATTCAATTACTCATAGATGCTTCTCTATTTTTGCTGGGATGCCAGTTCTCTGCTTTCAAGTAAAATAAGGGAAAAGTCCCCTAGCAGGTACCCATTAATGGGTGCGTGGGTGGGATGAATTAGGTATAGACAATAGACTATGCCCCGATCCAGATTTTAGTAGGTTAGGTTTTTTACGACTGGACCATTGTGGTCACCCCTAGTTCTCTGCTTTGAAGTGAAGCACCTAAAAAGGTTCTAAACTTTTCTACCCTCAACTTGTTTGCTATTTATCACTGGTCTCATAGTCTCTGCTTATTTTTCTTTACTAATTGGATGCGACATTGAGTACCCCCAATAATGATGGATTTTAACCCCCCAAATGTTTGCGTTCTTTTAGTTGTTATCTGGCTCTTGGGGAAGTTGAAGACGCGTCACGGCATTTCATGAAGTGCTTGCAACCAGGAAGTGAAGCCTGCGTGGACCGAAAGCTAGTATTAGAAGCCTCTGAGGGCCTGGAGAAGGCGCAGGTATAGCAATTATTTTCGTCATTATGTTGTCCCATAATTTGTAACATCATTCAATGAAGGAATACCTGTTCAGTAAATGCATCTAAATTGAGGACAACTTAATCTAAATCATCTTTCTGTAGTATATGATGAATGTAGTACCCACCAGTAGTTTGCTGATCGAGATGTCTTCTTCTGAAGAAAAAGAAGGAACTATAGGGTTACAATATATGTCTGCTTCCTTCTGTAGGTGTTCACGTGTATTATATTATGAACATAGTTGAATGGTATATTATAAAGTTAGGGTTTGTAGACAAAAAAGAAGAAAGGAGGAAGAGAGAGAAGAACGTGAAAAGAGGTAGAAGCGTTAACTAGCATCTACACGCCACAATGTATTTATATCAAGATACGAAGAGAATTACAAGAATACCCTAGGTAACATATAGAGTTAAGAAGAAATAAAGAAAATAGAAGACACTCTTTAACAAGCAGCAAAGACATGTCTAATCTTGATGGCACACAAGAAACTGAAGATGAGGTTTGGAGTTGGGGGTTAGGGTGCTTTAAAAGCGGGCTTGGCGAATGAGGATGGTTTTCTCTGTGAAAAGATTTGATGTTGTGTTTAGTTTGATTGCAACGATTAGTAGATCTTGGGTTATGTAGCAGCACCAAGAGCTGGATGGCTAACAATTCGATCTTGTCATGGTAAAAGAATAGGAATGCTCATCATTTCTTTTTTCTGGTAAAGGTATAATTGTATACTAAAAAACAGTAAAACATAGCCACGCATAAGGCAGTCCAACAGCCAAACCAAACAAGGCAGTCAAAGAACAGAAACAAAACGAAGGCCGAACAACAACAAGAGCAGAACCTCCCACAAAACAACCAAATAATCCTAGAACTCAACCATCTCTAGTTCTAACATTTCTAATGATATGGTAAGAAATATGCCAATTGGAACAAAGCTGAAGAGCAGCAGGGGACTGCTTTACATTTCTCCACTCGCAAGCTTTCCCTGTCAACTCCTCTGCAATGATTTGAAAGACAGCCTTCTGAGTTCTCTGTCTGGATTGAAACACTCTGGCATTCCTTTCTAGCCAAAAAGGTGATAAACAGATGCTTACAAGGCCAGCCTTAGTAAAGCTGCAAAAAGCCCATATGCAGAAGTATATAGTTTTGCAGATCATAATCTAGCGGTTGGCTATCTCTCTTCTGATTGGTCGTACTTGGAAGGGGTTGGAAAAAGCAATATATTTTGTTCCATATCGCAAAATGGTATGTAGCTGTAGGATTTAAAGAACTAGGTTGAATTTGTACTAGAATTACAAGAGGCCCAACGGTAGCTGTTATATGGTAGTATGTTAGTTTTCCTACTGAATTTCAACCTCGATCAAGAGATTTTTTTGGAGAGATTAAAGACGAGAAGATCTTTAAATCCTGATGTTTTTAAGCGTCACCTCTCCATTTTTTTACTCGAACTCATTGTCCAGATGCTTAACGGATTATCTGTTTTTATTTCATTTCATTCCCAGTTCACATCGACCTAGGTTCCAGTCTTTGAACTCGTCAATAGTTATGTGATTCTTTTGGTCGTGAAGTTTTTTAAAGATTAGTTTTTTAGGGCACTGCAGGATTAACAACTACCAATTGAGATGCGTCCTTGTGTGGGTTTAGTATGTTTAGGAGAAGACTGATGCAAATTGTTGGAAAAGGTTTGGAGCTGCTGGTTCCCATTGGAGTTTGTTGAAAAATGTTTGCCAATAAAGAACAAACAATTGGTTGCTTAAGTAGGTAAGTTTTGAACTCGTGATCTTGGGTCTTTCCGGTGTAGACATTACAGCTTAATGAATTTCTGATTGCAAATTGTGAGAAGCCGAAGGAATGGATTAGGGTACTTAGTGGAGAGTAATGGAAGGGAGCTAATTAATATCACAAGGATTATTGGATGAAGTGAAGTGATCAAGTAATAAGGAGAGGAATAGATGATAAAACGTTTACTGGTGAAGTTGTTTCATAGTTGAGCAGATGAGGCATGTGCAATTGACGTTATACAAAATCTGGTATTCTAGTTGCAAATACAAGTCATTGATCCATGTCAGGTGGGAGAAGCGTTTTGGATACCTCGTAAAGTTTGGTTGGTGCCTTTATTAGAGGCTTCATCATCGAAGTAGAATAAATTTTATGGTAAAACTCTCAAAAGGTACTTTGCCTTCAAGAAGTAAGTATTCCAGTCTGGTAATTTGAAGTTCACACTTTGGTGGGAAATTTTCTACAACTGAGCAGAGGGAAGGTTGCAATTTTTTGGTAATATTATTAGTTTTCAATTTCATCCGTCTTTCTTCTTGTTATTTTGTTCCTTTCATTCTATAATATATATCTACTAACAGTTTGTAGTTTAACATTTACACACCTGGCCATATAAATTTGCTTCCTGTCCTTACATTTTACTTCATAAAATCTGGTTAAGGTATCATTGGCATCAAAATTTGTAGTTTAACATTTAGACACCTGGCCATATAAATTTGCTTCCTGTCCTGACATTTTACTTCGTAAAAATTGTTTCTGGTTAAGGTATCATTGGCATCAAAGTTCATTAGTGTCTGGTTAAGTAGTTCATTGTCGCTAATGTTTCTATAAGAAAATTCATTAGTTTCTCCTGTCTAGCAGAAAGTGTCAGAGTGCATGAAGCAGTCTGCAGAGCTTTTGCAGCAGCGAACATCCAGTGATGCGGAGAGTGCTTTGGGAGTAATTGCTCAGGCTTTAGCAATAAGCCCTTACTATGAGAAATTGCTGGAAATGAAAGCGAATGCTCTTTTCATGGTTTGTGCATTTATTATTTGATGGTTTGAAACTTTATGAAGTTGATAAGTTTAAATTGTGGCTCTTGACTCTTTGTTTGTCTTTCTTGAATTTTTCTTGTGTTCAGTGACCATTTTTTAGCTCATGGTATAAATTTCAGGAATGATTTGTCCCAAGCGTCGGAAAAGTTAAAAAAAGAAGAAGAAGAAGAAGAAGTGAACTGATTTGAAAAAATTCCGAACAGACAAAAATAAGCCAAAACATCGTGGAAAATTTTGTCTTATTGTTGTGTCTAATGGACTTTTTCTAGTTTGATTCATATTTCAACTCTTCCAATTTGTCTTTACACTTCCATTTCCTCTTGTCGACACAAATCGGAAAGCGAAAAATTTAAACCAATCTGCATAGTTCAGAAAAGACGTAATTAGGCCAGAAAAGCTTAAGTTTAAGTCACCTAAACAAGGCCAAATACACCATAAAATGGAGCAGTTGGTTTTTGACCCAAGGACTTGTTATGGAAAAAGGTACTAACTTATGTTTCATCTAGCAGCTGCGGAAATATGATGAGTTGATCCAGTTATGTGAGCAGACTCTTGGTTTTGCTGAGATGAACTGTCCTGCAATAAGTGCTGATAGCTACAGTCTGAACGCCTCGTTCAGGGTATGGCGATTGCGCCTGAGTATCAAGTCTTACTTCTATCTTGGTAGGCTTGAGGAAGCTCTTGACTATCTGAAGAAGCAAGAGGAATCCGTCTCTACCAACAAAGAGTAACCACTTATCTTTTTATAGATGACCTTATTTAGAAAAACTGCATCTGATTTCATCTGGCTATCGTTCATGTGATTCAAAGTTACTTATGTTAGTTGGGCTTTCCAGGAGTGAAAGCAAGACTTTGGCATCATTAATACCCTTAGCTGGCACAATTACTGAGCTTGTACGCCATAAGGTATGTCGTCCAATACTTCGAGTTCTCTTAGACATATTTGTCTGTTACTGCTCTGTTCTTTTCTTTTTTCTCGGTGAAAGCCACCATTGTTAGTTGTAGTTAGTGAGGTTTGAACCCTGTCAAATGCATGGGTGTACATGGTGCCTAACACTTTGGCTACCACTCCACTTCCCGTTACTGCTTCTTTCTTGCTTTACAAAAAGATAAAGTCATGTTTGACAAATATGTCATTATGCTTTAGTATCTTGGGAAAGCAGCTGGACTTCATTGGTGGAGTAGAAAGACTGGGAATATCTTTCCTAATATGAAAAGCTAATGAAACTCACTTATGTGAACTGGAATGTGGCGAAGTAAGGGGGTGTTCCACTAAGGGAGTTTTTAAAATAAATTGGCTTTTCATGGTTTTTTTTTTTGATGTATTGTGAGAGAATAATCTGTCTTGGTTTTTGGAAAAAACTGTATTTTGTTAGTGGAACACTCCCTAAGAAGATATTTTGGAAACAGATAAGGAATGCAAAAGCAATACAGATTCACAGAAGAATGCAAAAGAACCGACCGCCAGGAACGGAGAGATCACCAAGGATCTGATGCAAAACCCCAAGAAGAGAATATATAACACATTTGTATCCCATAAGGAAATTTAGAACAGCTACCTGTTACCTTGATTCCTTGTAATTCCTTTCCTTTCTCTCTTACCAAATTACAGAAAAAAGTGTTCAAACAATGCACTTACACAACACTCTAATTTGTTTTGCCAGTTCCAAAGCACCTATAACAATCAAGAGCATTTGAGAGCAAATAGCCTTATGCTTTGAGCTTTCTAATCCAATTTGCTTTGCCTTTAAAAAATAAAGAAAAAGAGAGTGTAGGAGCTTGAGAAAAAATGAATAGAGAGAGCTCTGGGCTTTCTGTTATTATTTATCTTTGATGCTGCTATACTTATGGCCATATGCCCTCTGTACTTTAACAAACCTTGAAGAAGAAACATGTTGGAAGCATCATGCTGAAAATAAACAGAAAGCTAAATTTTTTTAGCTCCCACCCTTACATACAAAACAAAATGGCATCCCAGCATCCCAAACTACTTTAGCTTCTTTTAATTTTGTCCTTTTTAGCGAAGTACCAGAAAAGTGGCTTTTTTATACATGCCACTCGGTCTGAAAACAGAAGAATGAAACGTGGAAAAAGAGAAATATTTTGCTGTAAAATGTGTATGGGGTCTTCAGGTAAAATATAATTTTTAAGGAATCAAGTTAAAGAGGGGCAGGCATAAAAGTTTCAAGGTCTAAATTGCCCCCCTCGCACCGCTTGATAAATACACCGTTATCTACTTATCTGTTTGCCTCTATTTGCCATGGAGAGAATCTAGTAATAGACACGTCAAAAGGACATAAATTCACTTACTCTACTGAGCAGCTTCAACTATACGAACAACAAATCCTGAAGCATTGGCCTCCTAAAAGGTTTTCAATGGAGCCACATTTTCTTCAAAAGCTTGTTTCTCAGCTTTGAGAATAGAATGGTTCATTGGATTTCTCAGAGGCACCTCCCATACTTGCATGGCCCTAATTACCGAGGGAACAGGTGTTGTAAGTTGAATTTATTGGTTAATTTATCAACAGAGATGGTGTAGACCTCTACTCATTTTTCCACACACAGTCATTGCTGTCTTATGTCTTCAAATGATATTGAAAAGACAACATTCAAAGTCTTTCTCAGGATTGATCCTTGAATAGTTTAAGTAAGGCGAAGATCTTTGTCCTCCTCAGGAATTCTTGAGTTTCTTTCACCTCAAACACGCAGGCTATTCTAATGAGCTGTTCGTTTCAGAATACGTACAGGGATAATATCACACTATAGACAACTTTGGCTAATCCCTACAGGGACAATCCAACCATCTTTAGATTTCCCTCCATTTATAACATAAGGGTGAGGAATGAAAGATTCTTATCTTTCCCCGGTTGATTTTATGTTTGAGAAAGGAGGTGGCTGGAGTTACTTTTGGGCCATTAAATGGCCAGAGTTTCACTGTCTCGCATATCTGAGCAGAAAAGTACTGATGTCTCTCTCTCTCTGGTGGTGTATTTATTGTTACTGTTTTTGTAGACTGCAGGAAATGAAGCATTTCAATCAGGAAGGCACACTGAAGCCGTTGAGCATTACACTGCTGCTTTGTCATGCACCGTTGAGTCCCGGCCCTTTGCAGCTGTTTGTTTTTGCAATCGTGCTGCTGCATACATGGCTATGGGCCAGATCGTGGATGCCATAGCAGATTGCAGCCTAGCTATAGCCCTTGACGGAAATTATATGAAGGTTTGGCTTTGACATGATATCCTTCTCCTTAGCTGCTTGATATGATTTTGCCAAGAACTTGAAAAAGTTTCTTGAATAACTATTGGTTTTGCCTCGGGTCGATTTTCCTTTCCGTTAGAATCTTGGTTTTCTTATCTTCGTTACCATTAGGCTTTTTTGATTTTTTAGTAGCTATAACTAAAGAAATTTTCTCGTGTATTGCTTTTATGGGTGAGCTTTTAAGTTACTAAGGACATTCTCAACAGGGCTCTTGCTCTCATTTTAGTAGGGATGGTAAAAACTCACTTGGAGGGTCCACGGCTCTAACAGGCTGAATCTGGGACTGAGTTAAAGGCCAGGTTTGGGTTCCGAGAAGAAGGTATCAATTACGGTAGGGTTTTGGGCAGGGTGGGATTTCCAACCTTTAATATGTAGATGTGCCTAAGTTCCTCTTAAAACTGCATATTACGAACGGCATAGATGTGTTAGATAACACGTGTTCGAACTTAACTAGAGGTTATACATGCCTCTCTTTTTCCTTGTTTCCTTTCCCTTCATGTCCTTTCCCCCCCCCTTTTTGGACCATGACATGAGTCACTATCCAGTAACCATCATCACTGGCCATTCTTTCCCCCATTCTGAAGTAATATGGGTGCAATAGGGTCGAGGTGGGGGACTACCAGTATAGTACAGTCAAGGTGCGAGGAGAAGTGTCTCTAGAGCAGGACAGAAGCAGGGTTGGGTTATATGGTGTAGACAAGTTGGTGATAGGAACCTTACTTTGACATATGTGTCATCCTAACATACGGACACACAATTGTTCAAAAGCTGTTTGGGTACTTCGAAAAGTAGCTGACCTGCTCAAGTTTTTTTACTTGTTGATCCAGCATGCCAAACAATTGGTTGGCTAGACAACGAACAAACAAAACTAGAGAGTTCGTCAACTATCGAATTAGATTTCTCGAACTCTTTTGAATGTAGAGGCCAAAACCAAACCAAACCTTATGTCTCAATCAATTGGGATTGGCTACTTGAATCATTTTTCTCCATTGAGCTCTATCAAGTGCTGCTTGTTCACTTAGACCTAGTAGACTCAAATCTTTCCGCACTACCGCATCTAATGTCAATTTGGGTCTTCCCCTCCCCGAACCGTTGCTACCCAAAGCTATCCTATCCGCTCTCTTAACTACGGCATCCGGTGGTCTATGTAGACATGCCTAAACCATCTTAGCCTATTTTCCCTCAAGTTCTCCTCTATAGGTACTAAACCTACCATCTCACGGACTGTTTCATTTCTAATCCTGTTTTGTCTAGTCTTACCACATCCACCTCAACATTCTCATTTCCGCTACACTTATCTTGTTCACCTGCTGTTTCTTAAAAGGCCAGCATTCTTTCCCGTAAAGCATCGCTGGTCTTATGGCAGTTCTATAGAATTTTCCCTTCAATTTTGTGGGTACCCTCGTCACACAGTACACCAGTAGCGCTTCTCAATTTAGCAGGGCCGGTCTTGAGATTTTCGTGGCCCCAGACGATAATGTAAACTAGGCCCCTATGTTTTTTCTAAAAGAAAAAAAATTTTAAGAACCGACATTATTTCAAATGATAAATACCGTGTTCCATATTTTGTCCTTTTTGTAATTCGTCTTTTCATGTTAATAAAAAATAGTTTCCGGTCGTAATTGTTTATCCGTATTGCAAGAATTAGAAAATTAATTGAAATCGGCAAATTGATGCGAACATTTTATGAATACGCATAGAGTGTTTTATTTATTTTTTCCCTAATTATGACACCGGCAAAGATTTTTAAAGAAGTCGACAAACAATAAGGATGTAGTGCACAATTAAAGGAAGAGGAAAAAAAAAAAAAAAAAACTACTTCGTTCAGTCGTTGCACTGACTCATGGTAAGAAAAAAAGGGAAGAGAAGTTTTAATCATTGCACTGACTTTTTCTTCTTATTTTTTTCCCTTGTAAACATTGTCATAGTAAAAACAAACTAGCACTAGAAAAGGAAAAAGAGAGCTCAAGGGTGGGAATCGAACCCTGGCATTTACCATGGAAAAATGCAAGCCTTTCCGCTGGGCCGAAGGCTTCGCTGTTTCTTGTAGCGCTACATTATATATTTATTACTTAGGAACGTATATATACCTAATTGGGGCCTAGAAAAGGAAAAGGAGAGCCCAAAGGTGGGAATCGAACCCTGGCATTTACCATGAAAAAGGGCAAGCCTTTCCGCTGAGCCAAAGGCTTCGCTGTTTCTTGTAGTGCTACATTATATATTTATTACTTAGGAATGTATATATACCTGATTGGGGCCCTAAAAATAGGCTATTTTTGGTGGGCCCCAAACCCAGGCCTACCCAGCCGGGCCTGCCACTTAGCCACCTCACTTGGATCCTATGGGTCACATCATCTGCAATTTTTCCATCTTGACTAATGATAGAGCCTTTCTTTACAATGCAGAGGCATTGCAATATATTTTCTAGATAAATTCTGACCTTGACTCAGTTGCAATCATTAAGTCAATATGCCAACTCGTCAAGTCCAAGCTTTGAAACTAAGCAGCACTGATACCAGTACCACCATGAGACATGGACACGGCATGGTTCATAACGGGACATGATGAGTTTGGGAAAATTAAGGATAAATGTCGGGAGTATATGTTGCTAATTTAATTATTTTCATGTCATATATGTCAATGGATATGCAATCTTACATAGTTTTTATTAAAAGCTCAACCAGAAAGGCATAAACAGGTAATTTGTTTCAGCTTGAAAGGTTTGTATTGTATTAGTATCCACAATATATATATAACGCGAGGATTAAAAAAAAAAAAATTACCCAGAAGAGCTTTGATCCGAGCAGTTTTCGATAAAAACGTACATATACATTTTTATCGAAAACTGCTCGGATCAAGCCCTTCCGGGTATTTTTTTTGGACGAATCCTCGCGTTGAACCTTAAAAACACATTTTAAACACATCTAACGGTTCAGATCGTCGAAATTCGATCATGAACAAAAAAGTCCCTCACCATAGAAAGTAAGGGAGCCCTTATTGGATATTTGTATATATATAGTTTTGTAAAAAAAATGACTGGGAAGGGCTTGATCCGAGAAGTTTTTCATAAAACTTTCAGGTCATTTTTTTTTCATGATTCCTCGCGTGTACCCTTAAAAACACAAAATACATTGAACAGTTTGGATCATTGAAATTCGATCGGGATCTAGAGGTCCTCACCAAACCATTTGATTGGGACATAAGGCTCGGTTTGGTTTTGTTTGGTTTAGTATCCGTGCTTCATAGGATAGCGGTTAGACGAACAAGACCTCCCTTCATTTGCTGTCCAGTCAGCAGCCTGAAACCGTTCCCTATAGACATGGGTTGCTTTGGTTTTAGGAAAGCTTCCCAAGCTGCACCTAATTTACTCAATAGCTCTAGTATCCCAGGTCGGATCCACGAGCCCCAAAATCATGTTACTAGAGTTAGAGAATCCGTCTCAAGGGCTTTAGCCTTTAAGTAGCACGACCATCGAAGAGAGTAGTAGTAGTGATCAGTGCCTCCTTCGCAGTAATAGCCTCATTGTGAATAGAATGGAAGACGAAACAATGGCCTTAGCACCAGCCATCATGAGCGTACCTCTATGGTCCCTAATAGTGAAACCAATGCCCAAATCAATTCTTCATTTTCTATTCTGAATTCGACTCGATCCTAACTTGTATGTTACCCACGAATGCTAATACCCTAAAGCATTACGTTTCGGCAAGCACATTCCAACTGGGTGCACTTTTCTTTTCCTAAAATGGCAAATTTAGCGATTCCCAAAGTTTTCCCTATAAGTCAAGTATTAAGGTAAAAATGTAGAGACTGGAACTTTGGCAAGGAAATGTACAAGAATTGGTCAGTATGCTTCTATAAATGTGTTTTGCATGAATAATTTGAAGAATAATACTTAGTTTTATAGATGTTTGTCACTTGGCAGAGTAAGTTCCAAATTTGTTATCTATAGAGAAGCCTATCCCTAGCGAAGGCATGTGGTGTATAATGTTCCCCTTCTCTTTCCTCGCGATGGTACTATCACCTTCATGGTAACATATTGTGGCTGTTGCATCAATTTTATTGGTTAATTTATCATTGACCCATCATAGCTATAAGCCTTAACAGTGTCGTGTACGACTCTACAAGAATGACTCAACATAGTTTATCTTCAATGGACATGGATTGTCTTCAACTTATTTAGCACGACTATTTTCTCTAAGCATAATCAATCTCAATTATATGATCACCGACAATCAAAACATTTGAATGACAGTATGTTTGAAATTACAGGAACCAAATAATAAACCATATCTGCTATATAGAAAAAAACGACTCATAAATAAAGATCCAAAAAAAGTCTCATTGTTGTACAACCACGAATCAATGGTGCAAATTCCCAAGATCAAATACAAAACTGAAAGGTACTTGTTAAGGTTATATCTGAACCGTAAGGACATGTTTAGTCGCTCATGGAGGTGAGAAGATCCAAAGTCCTTGGTGGAATCTCTATTGACAAGCCTTCAAGATCTTTTTCTTTTTTGTTGCCTCTTCTTGCCTCTCCTAAAGGTTGAATACCTGTAAACAAATTGGGATTTGCTTTTTATATCTCTCTGTCAAATGACTCAAATCCCCTTCCATGTAATTAGAAATGTAGCCTTTTGTCATTCAGCACCCTGAACTTTTGAAAGTGACCATTCTTTCTAACTTCCAACGAAAGCTGTGAAATCATAATTAGCTTAGCTGAAGGAATTGATTTTAAGGTGCTATATGTTCATACCATAATCATATATCTATTTCGTGTAGAAGCACAATATTGATATTATGGTGGGAGTGTTTCATAGTTCCTTGCCCGAGACACCTACTTAAAACAATTTGCAAAGGAACACTGCCAAAATTATGTTAATTCTCTTGAAGGCTCAGTAGATTGTTGGCAAGAAGTTTTGTTTATTGGGATCGATCCTACTTCTGCAGGCAATTTCTAGGCGAGCCACCTTGTTCGAGATGATTAGAGACTATGACCAAGCAGCTGCGGATCTCCAGAATTTAGTGTCAATTCTCATGAAGAAAGTGGAGGATAAGGCCAATCAATCTGGTGCATCTGACAGAAGCAGCACTCTGAACGAGTTAAGACAAGCTCAACAACGACTTTCTGCAATGGAAGAAGAAGCGAGAAAGGAAATCCCCTTGAATATGTACCTCATTCTGTAAGTTTCTCCTTTTAACTTATGATTTTTTCAACTTAGATTCTTGTCCTTCATTGTTGTGTCTTGTCACATGAAGATTAGAACAATTGCATAAATTATTTTGGTCCATTGGAATGTTTCCTTTTGAGGTATATAATTATATATACTTAACTTTTACTTTGATCACTGTGTTGGTTGAATTGGCTCATTGCTTGGTTCACTTGATATTATGCAATGTAGATAGGATTAGAAATCTCGTTTTAAGCTGCCAATTTTGGATCATGACGGGTGAAGTTCAAGAAAAGGTTTTAAAGATTATAAAGGTGGAATACAGGGTAACTTGCACAACATGCCTTAACATGCAGAAGAACGTGCATAGATACCTCGTCAAACCCTAACAATGGAACAAATATAGGTAACAATTAATTATTTACATAAATTAATAGGGAGCGGAATTTGTGCATTTAAAATTTCCAGACATTGCTTAGTTTTGCAAGTGCAAATTTGCCAGATTCCTAAAATAGTGGACAATTTGAGGTTTTTTGGAGAAGAAATTGGAAAGATAAGAAAGGGTTAAGATTTTAAAATTGGCTTTCAGGGTGAAAAAGTAACGAAAATGTGCATATGAAGAAAAAGGAAAAAGAGGGCATTTGCTTTTGATTGTATTGACAAATTCTTCCTGTAGTCAAAAGAGTAAGTTGTAGTTTTCTTTCATCCATCTCCACTCTCTGTACTTGTTGATTTTTTGATTCATCAATGTCAATGTATGCAAATGTACAATTTTTTTTTTACAGAGTCACATTATTTGTTCATCTTTTGGGCATCACTACTTACCGATGTGGAGATATCTCCATCATTTTATTGCCGATGGAATATACATTCGTGATTTCGTCATACATGGTCACATGAATATGTATTCGAAATATAGGTCAAACTGCGTCTGGGGTTTTTTTTTGGCACCTTCAGCTGCAGTAAATAGCAATAATTGCCTGAATTCTTTTTGTGTGTGATTGCTCTATTTTGATGCAATTGTAACCTTGTGTGGTAATTGTTGTGGTGTTGAATATGCTCTAAGCTGCATGCATTTTCTGTGTTCTACAGACCTTTGAGTTTCGAAATGTAATATTACTAGTGCATGCCCGTGCCTGAAGGCACGGCTTGAGCAATCGACGCACGTGCCCATTCTTTATGGTCCTTCGAATTTCAGAGAGGAAGAACGTGCCCGTGCCCATTTTTTATGGTCCTTCGAATTTCAGAGAGGAGGTAGTGAGAGAGAATGTGGTTTGAAATTTTGGGTATGGTGGGCCGGTGGAGAAAAAGGGTAGAGATACGGGGAGTGAGTTGGCAGAGAGATGGATAAAATGTAATATAATGACTGGGACAAAACTGCTCTGTATTGTAACATAGATTATTGTCTTTGACACGCCTTTAACAAGCTTGGCTGTAATTTAAGTTCCGTAAAACACAAAACTCCCTCTTTAGCAAGAGCCCGTGCTCAAACTTTTTATTGAAACACCATGTCGCCCTTAGAAACATGAGGATGTTAGTAAAGCATGCACCCGGCACATACCCTTGCGCTCATGTTTTATAGAACATGTACTGCTATAGGTTTTGTAATATGACAAGATGTCATGATATTTAAATGTCTCGCCACTGATGCACATGATTGCTGCCAAAAATCAATAAAATGAATATTCTAAAATCAATTGCATTCTATGCCAGGGGAATTGATCCGTCTGTAGTGGCATCAGAAATTAAGAAGGCTTATCGCAAAGCTGCACTCAGACATCATCCTGACAAGGTTTGAGAATCATAATATCTGCTGCTATGCTATCCTGACACCGCTACTGTATACCCTTCTAAAAGTATTTAACTATTGCAGGCTGGTCAGTCCTTGGCTAGAAGTGAGAATGGAGACGATGGGCTGCGGAAGGAGGTAGTTGAAGAGGTTCACAAAGGTGCTGATAGGCTTTTCAAAATGATTGGAGAAGCATATGCAGTTCTTTCAGATCCTAACAAGGTATTCTTTTCTCTTTCACAATTTCTCTCTCTCTCTCAGCGAGAGGGTGTATTTTCTCAAATTTTGGAAGGTGTCATCCAACGAGTTTTGATAATTTCTATCACTAATTACCCAATCTGCACCCTACCCACTTTTTTGATATCTCTGTGAGAATTGTTTGTGTTGCTTATAAAGCCTCATAATAGTCACTTAAATATCATTGCACTGAAACTATGTCAAAATGCAAGACTAGCATCTTTTTGTTTCTGACCCCAAAACACACGCAAGGTGATGAGGTCATCTCTGATGTTCTGTACATTGTGTACGCTGCTGGTGTTTTTGTCTCTTGGAAGATGCATATTTGCAGTAGTTTCAATTTCTTTCTACTAACAGACTTGTGGATACGCGCTTCAACATTTGTGTGTGAGAGAGAGAGAGAGTTCAAATGTTGGAGTCCTTTCTAGGGCCCCAGAAAAACTGCCTCGCTTTCGGCCTCAATCTCTTTTTGGGGGTAGATATGTGGGGACCTGATATCTATGAGGGTTCATCATCCACCCTTGTTGCAGCATTCCATATGATTGGGCCTGCAATTTTATTTCAGCTAACCTTTTATGTGTTTTTATGAAAGAATTTTTGCGCTTCTTTACCTTTCATTGAAACTTCCTTCCACGTTATGCGGTTTTGGCTGACTTGGATTCCTATGTGTAAAATGCTAATCATCAATGAAAGTGATTGAAGGCAGAGAAGGAAAGAGGCTAAGCTGTTTTAGAACAGGAGGAATAAGGTTGGAATGACATTCAGAAGGGAGGACTCGGGTTAAGAAGAAAAATGTGTCGGGAGAAAAACATACAATTGTCACGTATAGTAGGTGCCAAAACAAAGAATAATCAGACATGTATTTCTTGCTAGGTGAAGTTATCTCAGAAATGTGGATCATTTGTTCTATACGCAAATACTGCAAATAGGTGAATTGTTCGATAATTGTTTCAAACTAAATTG
This sequence comes from Vaccinium myrtillus, assembly GCA_016920895.1. Lineage (NCBI taxonomy): Eukaryota > Viridiplantae > Streptophyta > Magnoliopsida > Ericales > Ericaceae > Vaccinium > Vaccinium myrtillus. The sequence goes on along the minus strand of CM029275.1, from coordinate 34,041,542 downwards.
TTGTAATTCCTATTGATAGATACCGCAAAATGATTTAAGTATGCAACCAATACAAATGCAACGTCAATGGGTGATGTATTTTACGTAACACTCTATTCCCATTTGCTGATGTGGTGACCTCTGTTTGTCCAGCACTAAAGTTGGCAACTCTCGGAATTTCTTGGGTCTCATAATCTATGTCGTGATCTATTATTTTATGTTAACTTGTTGGCATTGCAGCAATCTGGCGTGAAGAGGTGAATGAAATGAAACAAGCTTTTATTATTATTATTATTATTATTTTTATTTTAACAATTTTATCAAAGAAACAAAGAAGCTTGCTACTTATTGCCTTTCGTATTCCACTATTTTTGTGTGGTGCCAGCAATTTCTCGAAGCCCTATAATCCTGCATAACGTTTGGTACTTCTTACCATTGCTTCCTGTCGGTGGTTAAGATGTTTATAATTTTGTAGTTTATGCGGTTGTCTTAGATATCGGGAGCAGTTCACGCAAAGCAAAATTAGAAATTAGGTTTGTACTATGTGACCACTCCCACCCTAACACTACCAGAATTGTATCAATTCATGATTAATAGCCTGTGTGATTGCATATGGGTTTAGGATTTTCAGATTGCTCTTTTTACATGCCCATTCTTCACAAACTAAATCTCTTTTGAATGTATCCATGCGTATGTGTATCTATATCTTACTTTGAAACTTTAGTGTAAACTTGGTCAGTTTTTGTCTACATGTAGCGATCACGATATGATCTAGAAGAGGAGATGCGGAACGCCCAAAAGAGAGGAAATGGCGGCAGTGCATCAAGAATGCATGCAGATGTCCAGAATTATCCTTTTGAGAGAAGCGGAAGCAGGCGCCAATGGCGAGAGGTTTGGAGATCATATGGAAACTCCCAATCTAGAGGCTCAGAAACAAATCGATCGAGCAGGTACCCGTGATGACTTTTAACTCATTCTCTGAGAGAGGAATCTTGGCTTGGGTCAACTATTAGGCTTGTGTTCGGATCATGGTTTGTGGAAGAATTTATGGATGGAAAAGAAACCAAAAGAGGGAAGACGCAAGAAATAGCTTTACAAATCCTTTGAATTGTCTGTAAGCCCATCCATAAATGCTAGCGCCAAACACATCATTCTGAAAGCTACATGCTGTGCATCTTTTGTGAGAGGATAGGGGCTTCAGCCACAATTTGGGAATTGATGGAGGTTTTTAGACTGAAAGCTAGAGCGAGGTTTTACAGAGGATTGTAGAGGGGAGGGGCTCTGCATATGTACTGGAACCGTGTACAGATGCAATGAATTTATTGTTTGGTACTGACAAGAGTATGCTATATGTACCGGGAACAATGTACAGAAATGGTTGAAAGTATTCATATGAATGAAGGAAGATTGCTGGCCTTGAACAATAATCTAACGACGACATTTTCCAGGGAGACCAGAAGCAACCCAGGAAGCACCATCTCCGAACACATTCTTTTCTCTCTTTTTTCTTGGTTTATAGTCTCCGTAAATGTTTTTCCCGAGACTATGGAGCGTTTTCGATTGTACAGTCACTAGATGGTGTTTTTTTTGGATACTTAGAACGACACGGTTTGCAAGTTGACTTAGTTGTCGGTGTTTTAGTTGTCTTTTTTGAAAGATGCATTTGTTCTTTTATCTTTGAACCGAAAAAAGAAATGAAGTTCAGTTTCCCTCTCCTGCTGTTTCTGGATTTTGGATTTGTGAATGGTAATGAAATTGGCATGGATGCATGGTCTTTTTTGTCGGTCGCTAAACTTAAAATGTTATTCCTGCAGGAACAAATGAAGCAATTCCATGCATAATTTCTTAAATTTTTTTTCCACACCAACTAATTAAGATATTCAAATTGGGTGAAAAAAAATCTATAAATTATGCATGGAACTACATTTTTTTTAAAACCTAAAGGCAGCATTAATTTTTAAAAATGACCAGTGATGGGGGATGGAGGGAGCCCTATTTTGAGCCAAACAATTTACAATTTTGCTTTTCCTTCTTAAATGGATGTTTGATCGAGAGGGAAGATATTTTGCTGGTCAAGGCACCAACTTTTGATGGTGGCATATATATTTGTTTGAGTCTGGATTTTTTTTTTTTTTACCAAACACAAACTTATATCCATCCTCTTCTTTTTAAGTGTATTACTTCTCAAATTCAACTTATTAAAGAACATTATTATTAGACCTTTCACATCAACTTTTATCTTCAATTTACAATTTTGGCATCAACTTTTACCTCAACTTCCCAAAACTATCCTTCAATTTTACCTATTACCTTTTCAAAATACACATTTATTAAAGGACAACCCAAAATGGAAATGTCGACACTAAAAAAAGGGATGGAGGAAGTATACTTGCACGACCCGGATTTTAGCCTTATTTTTTTTAATAAAATTTAGTAATGGTTGAATTTATTTTTTTGTGATTTAGTGGTCCTAATCTAGATTGGATGATCCTAATTCCATTACACTATCCGGTTACCCTAACCAAATGTTCCTAATTAGAGTTCTAAGCCAACCAACTCGTCACCTCCAACTCTCGGCACATCACCTCTTCATATCTCTCATTGTCTTGCCATTTTAACGGCAGGCAGCCGATTGAACGACAGGCAGCCGATTGATTTTTGGAAAGAAGAGATATTATGATTGGTGGATTATTTGGGTTTCGGAACCCTAAGTTATGGCATTGCGTGATTATTCCGTATTGAATTTTTGGTGATATAAGGGTGGTTTGTATTATAGTCGAGTCACGACTATATACTCCCGAGGTTACAGTCAGTTCCTCGTGGGCCCAGTGGTACAGTCAGTCCCTGGGGAATTCATCCTTGTGAGGCGTTTGATGAATCCGACTAAGTAGATAACTTAGACCTTTCATCTGGGCTCCCAGTCAGGGCAAGCAAGGGGGAGTTGAATCACGAATGACCCTTTCATCTGGACTTAGTGGTTAATACGGGAGGATGTTTTTCAACGGATGAGATTCTAGAATTCACTAAGTAAGGGCTAGTAATTAAATTGAATTGTTCTTTACTTTGATTGCATGCTATATCCTGTTATCTGTAAGTTATGGGTTCGGGTAGGGTTTACTATTGAGTGATTATTTCGCTCATGGTGCTGTTATGGCCCTGGCATATTACGCCAGGTGTTGAAGGTACAGAAGAGGAGCCGTATTACCAGACGGAGGAGTTTGCTGCTGAGCAATTTGAGGAGGGGAATCTGAATCTGAACCTCTAGAAGCCTCGAGTCTTCTTATTTTTGTGTTGGAACAATGTAATTTAATTTCCCAACAAAGCACTATTTCTGTTTGTAATCGACTTAAGATAATTATGTTATTTTCCGTTGCTTTATAAATGAAACTCTTTTGAATAAACCTTTTTATTAATTTAAATAATGCTTCCGAAAATCGGGGTGTTACACAAGTAGGGTCGGCTCGGCTCATTTAGTAAACGAGCCAAAAATCGAGTTCAAGCTAGTCTTGTACCTAAACGAGCCGACCCAAGGTAATTTGCTTAACGAGTGTTCTTAAACGAGCCGAGCCTATATAAACGAGCCTAAAATTCGAACTCGAGCTCGAGCTCAGATCAATCACTAAACGAGCCGAGCCACGAGCTGCTCGCGAACAGCTCGGTTCGTTTACAGCCCTAATCACAAGGCAATCAGGGGCCTTAGGAAGTGTTTAGTTGGGTTCGATTTAATCAATGTGCTATTAATTCCTATGTTGGGCCAGTTTATATGAGACTTTGTTCCGAATTTAAGTGGATCACCGCTAGTGACAATGGTATTGATCTCCGGACTAATGGCAAATAAAAAAAAATATAGATCACTTCGTTTCTGGTAAGAATCTAAACTATATACGAAATTTGAGGAAAGAATCAGAAAGGAAACGATAGGAGAATTAGAAAAAAATTCACATACATTTTTTGATTCTTGGAGAAAGAGTGAAGAAATAACAAAGAAAGTATTTTTTACACCATAACAATTTTATAGCCATTTCTCGATAAGGCTATTACGTGGCAGCCAATAATTAAAAGTTGCCCTTGTTGTAAAAGGTTATCGATAAAAATTGATTTTTGGCAGCCAGAGACTTTTCTGTTAAAACACGTGGCAGCCAGCAAAATTCAGATTAAGACAAAGAGGGTTACTTGTCTGGATCAAGACAAAAGACGATTTTTGTGAGAGTTTTCAAAAAGCAAATTGCTGATCAAGAGGGAAATCTATCCTGATTTGAATTCAAATGAAAATCTTCAAGAAGTCAGCTTATAAATACAAGTCGTCTACAACATTGCAAGAGATCCCACGATCAACCGCCACAAAGGCTTTTCTTTTTTATCTTTTTCTTTACTTTCGTGTACTTTACAACATCTTCTAGGAGTAGGAATAACGTAATTCACTCATCGATTGTAACTTCGAGTTTGATCGATTTGTAACCCTTGCTGGAGATTAATAAAGTTTACTTTGTTAGCCTTCAATTCCTTTTGTTTGATTTCAAAGAAGTCCTAAAACACGGCTAGGAACCAAACTCCACTTTCACAAACCACATTTCCAGCATCCATCCGTCAGGACCGTCACTTAAAGTTCTTATCGATAAGAACTGAAATCTTTTGGTAAACAAGTACTGGCCACAATAAGTTAGATTCTAGTACTTTTTTTATTTTCCTTTCTTTAACTTCCAAAGAATTAGGATCGTTTGGCTTAAATTAAGCAAACTGCCTTCGTAGTCCTCTTATGTGAATTTTTGTTAGATTAAGTCAAAATTTTCATATTTATCATTCATCTTGATGAGCGAAATCTAAAACTTACAGTAATATTACCAAATCTTGAAAGAAAAACAAATTACCGGTGACAAAAAAAGTTAAAAAATGACGGTGGTGGCCAGAGATCCTCTATTCTGGATTTCCCTCTGTGCCAAAGGATTTCCGGCTGTTGGATCATTTGGAAATAGAAAAAAAAAAAAAAAAACAGACAATCTAACGGTCCAAACTCTCTCGACATAGAGGCACATGGAGTTTGGGAACACGTGATTTTGCACTGTGGTTCAATTTTTACGCTTTTAAGAATCCTCTCACAAATTACTAAAGACTAAATTTTTGACAATAAGCTGAAAAACATTATCTAGAAAAAATATTACTCCCTCCATCCCTAAAAATGGAGGATAATTTTGGAAAGTAGAGGTAAAAATTAATATGAAAGGTGTAAAGTGGAGGTAAAAGTTGATGTGAACGGTTAATGATTACGTTTCTGTATAAGTTGAGTTTACGAAGTAACACACTTAAAAAGAGACTAAGGAGTACCAAATGTCTTTACGAATAATTAATCTACTCCAACCTGTTGTTGATTTGTTGCAGCATATCACAATGTCCATATCATTTCATAGGCATTTTAGTGAACACATTAACAACAGAATATGTTAAGTCTCATACATATACATATTACAGACTCATCATGTAACGCCACGATTTTCGGAAACGTTAAAATAAATTTAAAAGAAAATTTTCACAAAAGAGTCTATAGACCCAACATAATATCGTACCGAAAGCAATTGTTTATAATTTTACAACCATATCGAATTCAAGTTAAACTGTCAAAATATTACAATATTCAATAAGACTTGAAGCTTGAAGCTTTCAAAAAGTAGTCGACTAAATTTGTTCAGAGCGACTAAGCGTACGGAAACCAAGGCTCGTTGGCTTTCTCCTCAGCAGTGTTGAAATTTGTTTGTTCATAAGGCCCCTCAGCTCCGTCTTCATTACCTGGTGATAAATCACCGCGGTACAAGTACCCGCGAGCTTAAAAAACCCAATAGGAATATCCTACTCTACTTAACCCCACGTATCTAACAGATAAACATGCATAATAAACGAATAACAGGAGATAGCATAACATCGCTGAGTAATTACTAGCCATTAACCTAAAATCAATCGGCTGCCTGCCGTTCAATAACCAAAATTCCTGAGACTCAGCGGGATGGCCTCCCGGGAGCTCGTCAAAACACCGTTCATAAACTTTCATCCCATCAATGTCGTTTGTAAACTTTATTCAATTTTTCCATTACCTAACGTCTAGGTGATTTCTAAGTACGAACACCAACCCGGGAACCTAGTAGTCCATTCTAAGATTCTTGTGCACAGTAACATAAAAAGACATTAACAACAATGCTAATGAGGAACAATAAAATTCTGTCAAATAGATAACAATTTAATCGCAGACATTATAAAGAAAAAGAACACAGTACACATTCTCATGGATAAGTTGTAATAAATATATATAAAAAAAAAAGATTAACTTGTAATTACCAATTCGAAGAATTTCGTTATTATGAATTAAACGTTTTAACAATAACCACTACTAAGTGAGGCACCTCCAGTTCATAAACAAAAAAAAAGAAAAGAAAAGAAAAGAAATTACATTTGCAATATACATTTAAGTTTTAAAAAGACCAATTAACATTTAAAAGTAACTACCAATTACTATCTCATAAGTGAATGGTAAATGTAGCGGCCGGGGGTCCAAGGGGGTCTCATTACCCTCGGACGCATCCCCCCGAGGGGACAGGGGTCCACAGGGGGTCCCCAATTGGATCACCGCGGAACGCCGGGGCTTCCTTCGGCGAGATCATGCTCGGGAAATATCTCACCTCGGGAGACTGCACCGGGAGCGGCCTGGAGCGCCTCTTTGGTTCGGTCCCCGAGGGTACCCCGTACCGAGTCAGTTGACCTCGGTGCCGGGGCAGGTCGCGTCAGGTGGCAGGGGGGCTCGATCGAGGCACCTCCTGACAGCCTGAGTGGCACATTAATGAGCTCAACCACTCCACGTGCACTACATCATGGCGTTCCACCAACCCTGCAAACCTACGCCCGCAGGGGGGTAGGACATCTGACTGATAGGGACATCAGGGGCACGTGACGCCTCTGAATGCACAGCCGCCGAGGCGCCACTTGAGTGGCATACGTCGACCAATGCATTCAATGCAATATCAGGGACGGGGCGCGTGAGGCCCCCGAGGGGCGTGCCGAACACGCGCTCCCTCGCCTATAAATATGGCTCTCACCTCATTTGTACGCAGGTCAGAAAAACACACAACTTTCTCTCTCTAAGCTCTCCACTATACTTCTTCCTCGACCGCTGACTTAGCCATCGGAGTACCTTCCCGGAGCACCACCGTCCGGGCTAGGTACTAACGTGGTTGCTCTCTTGTGCAGGTACCGTTCAGGCGTACCCCAGGAGCCCCTCCCCCTTCAGTGCAATTCCAAACGGGCAAAGAGGCCAGTCCGGTGAAGAGCTCCCCCACAATTGGCGACTCTGCTGGGGACCTGAGTTTATCTCTCCCAGACTCTCTTTTCTATTAGTGGTGGTTCTTCACTCTGGTTCAGGACTCCCTCCACGCCTCTTCCAAAGTTACTAAGAGATGGCTAACCTCGCCCTCGGCAGAGGTGCGTTCGACGCCACCGGAGAATACATCGAAAGCGCCGGCCGCGGTAGATACCACCAGGTCAGGGGCGACTTGGGGCTCACCCTCTCCCCCGTCCTAAACAGGGATGGGACCGTCACGGTGGTGTCTAGTGCCGCCGGTCCCAGTAACGCCCGCACGGCGAGCGTTCTCTTCAGCATGAACGGCGACGTTGTCTCCCTCGATAACCTCACCAGCCCCGCTCAGAGAGAGGCGCTACCTCTACCTCCCCCCCTCCCCATGGAGGCCGAGGTGGCGTTGTTGAGAAAGGAGGTACTTGCTATGAAGCAAGCCACAAGCCAGCCTTCGGCTTCAAAGTCTGGGGGGCGACCAAAGGCGAAGAGGCCCCCACCAAGTGCAAGAAGCGAGGGAACGAGAGTCCCGGTGTTCAAACGCCTCGGTCCCATCATTGAGGTTGACAGCCGGGGCACTGCTTTCGTCGTCCCTCGGGAGCGTGCTCCCTCTTATAACCAGCAAACCACGGGGGAGCAGTCGGGGCGAACGGAGTACCAGGAGGACAGTGCCACCGCCTCGAGCGCTAGGGCTCCGGACGGTCGCAGGAACGAAGATCGCACTCGACAGACGCAGAAGGACCTTAGTAGAGGCAAGGACCCTGTGGGAGGCCAGGCCGAGCGCCGGGAGCGCGGAGGAGCAAACCCGTCGGTTGCCCGAGGGAATTACCAACACCAAAGCGCATCGATTGATCGAGCAGGTGCCGGCCATCCTAGTCGGTCTGGGGATCGACGGGGTGCTCGGGAGGTTATCCCCGAAGATAACCGACGGGGTCGTCATGACAGGACTGGTGCCCCGGAAGCCACCTCGGCGGGAAGGGGTGGCAACGACCGGGACCAGTGCCTTAACCCAGGAGAGAGGTATGAGCTCCGCCACCAGGGAGGCAGCATAGTGCTGGTCAATACTCGGACAGGTGGCCAAAGGGTCTACCATCCCGAGGACGAGGCAGGGCATCCCGGCGGTGGAGAGGCCACTCCCCCCGCCGGAAGGCCCCAAACGAAGAGACGGTCGACCGAGCGGAGCAATGTTCACAACGACGCGGAGGAGCGGTACAGGCACGCCGCCCCTCCCAAGAGAGCTTGCGGGGCGCACCAAGCGGTTGACCACAGTCGCCATAATCCCAGCCAGTCTGACTCCCGGCTGGAAAAGGCGAAGCGATCACCCTTCGTGGCCGAGGTCGCCGATGTAATTCCGCCGAGGGGGTTCAAGATCCCAAAATTTGACAAGTACGAGCCAACCACGGATGCCATCACCCACATACAGCAGTACCGGTTGGTCTCTGAGCTTTATGGACATAGCGATGCCCTCATGTGCAAAACTTTTTCCATGAGTTTAGGGACCACCGCCCTCCTGTGGTACGGCCAGCTCGCCCCCAGGATCAGTTTTTGACTTCGACGAGCTCGAGCGTGCGTTCACGTCTCGGTTTGTGACAAGCAACACACAGCCGAAGACGCTCGACGCGCTAGTAAACATGAAGAGAGGGTCAGACGAGACCCTGAAAGAGTACATCGCCCGTTACTGGGAAGTGTACAGCCTTGTTGAAAACTGTGACCAGAAGGTGGCGGCCACCTCCTTCAAGAATGGTCTGGAGGACTCCTCAGATCTCTTTAAAGACCTCATGGTGCACCCCCCGAAGGACATGACCGAGCTCATGCGTACCGTGGACCGGTACCGAGAGTTGGAAGAGTTCCTTGTAAACAAGGCTACAAGGGGAGGCACCAGCAAAAGTTCCCCGAAGGAGGGAAAGAAGCAAGTAAATGATGTCAAGAAAGGTGGAAGGAACGAACCGGCTGGGGGAGGCGGTAGCCGGGGCTACCGAGACAATCCTAGCCGGGACAACAATGCCCGAGGAAATGATAACGGGGGAGGATGGGAAAGGCCCGCCAGGAACGAAAACGACTTTGTGGCCGAGACAACCGTCTTCACCCTCCCAACCTATAGACTACTATCTGAGATTGGGCGGTTGAGATGGTTTGTCTGGCCCGAGGACAAATTGGGCTCGGATCCGACCCAGAGGGGCCGGTGCACCTACCACAATGAGCCGGGGCACTACACGACCAGTTGCCGGCCGTTCAAAGCATATCTGGAGCGGCTGGTTACCGAGGGGCGGCTGGAGCAATGGATTGATCGCACCAGGACGCCTGTCCCCACCCGGGAACCTCTGCAACTTCCCCCTCCCCCCCCCGGGGCCGCTGCCCCCCTAGGGAGGACAACGGGGTCGGGGTGGGACCGTCGTAACGATCCACGGCCCTGTCAGCAAGGACTTGGCTGAGGTAATGCACCAGGAACTAATGCAGATTGAGCAAGGAATGCAAGTGCTCTCGGTGGGACAGCCCCCGAAGCGAAAGTATCAGGAGCCAGAGGACCCCCACGCGATCTCTTTCACCGAGCTGGACCTGGAGGGGTTGCAGCTTCCACACGAGGACGCCCTCGTGGTTGAGCTCGAGATCGATGACTCGGACGTAAGAAGAATACTAATTGACCAGGGGAGCTCCGCGGACGTCCTTTACTATTCGGCGTTCAAAGCCATTGGGCGGACGCGTGGCGAGCTGACCCCTATGGACACCCCGCTGGTTGGATTCGCGGGACACCCTGTGTACCCACTCGGTAGCATCACCCTCCCAGTCGTGGCGGGGTCGATGCATCTGGAGATCGACTTCACGGTGGTGGACTCCCCGAGCCCCTACAACGCTATCCTCGGGCGGGGATGGCTCCACGCCATGAGGGTGATCGCCTCCACCCTCCATCAATGCGTCCGCTTTATTGGCGCGTCCGGGAAACAGGAGACCGTTTGGGGCGACCAGATGGCCTCCAGGAAATGCTTTGTAAATGCTGTCCGCGTAAAGGACAGGAAGGAGAGCCGAATGCCGAGGCAAATTCAGTGGATTGAGATGCCAGAGTCCACACTTGCCCTCGAGGATGTTGGCTCCCCGGCCGAGGAGAAGGCCGTGGAGGACCTCCTCAAGGTACCAATCAATGAGGATGGCAGCAGGTACTTCATGGTCGGTTCCGAGCTCTCCAACCCCGAGCGCAACGCCCTGATTCAGTTCCTCAAGGACAACGTTGAGGTTTTTGCGTGGACTCCCTACGAAATGCCGGGGGTGAGCCCGGGTTTCATCACGCATAAACTCAACGTTGACCCGGCTAGGAAACCGGTGGTACAGCGGCCGAGAAAGTCCTCGGCGGTCCACTCGGACGCCGTGGTGGAAGAAGTGCAAAAGCTCTTGGAGGCTGAGGCCATCCGGGAGGTGCGATACCCCACCTGGCTGGCCAACACCGTGGTGGTGAAGAAGAAGACTGGCAAGTGGCGGGTGTGCGTCGACTACACTAACCTTAACGACGCCTGTCCGAAGGATTGCTTCCCTCTCCCTCGGATAGACCAACTGGTGGATGCCACAGCCGGGCACGCCAGGTTGAGTTTCATGGATGCGTACCGAGGGTACCACCGGATAGCGATGGACGAAGGAGATGTGGAGAAGACGGCCTTCATCACGCCGAGGGGTACTTATTGCTACCAGGTAATGCCCTTTGGCCTGAAGAACACTGGAGCCACCTATCAACGGATGGTCTCCAAGATGTTCCAGAGGGAGCTCGGGGACATCATGGAGGCCTACATCGACGACATGGTAATCAAGAGCAGACTCGCGGAGGACCACCTGTGTCACCTCGGCAAGGTCTTCGCCATACTCAGGGCCCACAAATTGCGGCTAAATGCCGAGAAGTGTGCCTTCGGAGTAGGCTCGGGGAAATTCTTGGGGTACCTCGTCACTCGGCGGGGGATCGAGGCGGATCCCAATCAGGTCACCGCCATCCAAAGACTCCGAGCCCCAACGACCATCAGGGAGGTTCAGCGACTCACCGGGATGGCGGCAGCCCTCAATCGTTTCATTAGCAAATCTTCGGATGCCTGCCGCCCGTTCTTCGAGTCCATCAAGACAAGCAAGCGAGCGTTCCAGTGGAACCCCGAGCGTGATAGGGCCCTGGCCGAGCTCAAGGGGTACATGGCTAGGGCCCCCCTTCTGGTTACTCCGGCGGAGGAAGAGGACCTCCAGCTGTACCTGGCGGTGTCCGAGCACGCGATAAGCTCGGCGCTGGTCCGGCAGGAGGGGCCAGATCAGCAGCCCATCTACTACTCCAGCAAGACCATGCTCCCAGCCGAGACGAGATATCTGGCACTGGAAAAATTGGCGCTTGCCCTCGTCACGGCAAAGCGCAAGCTTCTTCCCTACTTCCAGTGCCACACGATCGTCGTCATCACTGAATACCCTCTCAAGGCCGTGCTCCGGAAGGCAGACCTCTCGGACAGAATTTGCAAGTGGTCCATGGAATTGGCTAACTTCGATATCCGCTATGAGCCTCGGACTGCCATCAAGGGGCAAGCTCTGGCAGACTTTGTAGCCGAGCTTACCCCGAGGTTGGAGACCGAGGCGCAGCAGCAGGAAATAGCAGCGGGCGATCCCGACCCTGTGCAGCCGGGGGTCGTCCTAAGGAGATCTCCCCCAAGGACGGCGACGATGTACGCCGGCGAGTCCTGGCGCCTGCATGTCGACGGTGCCTCCAACAGCCGGGGAGCGGGGGCTGGCATAGTCCTCGTGTCCCCCGAGGGCACCCTCCACGAATGCGCCATGAGCATCGGCTTCCCGGCCACCAACAACGAGGCCGAGTACGAGGCCCTCATCGCGGGGCTGCGCCTCGCCTTGAATCTCGGCATAGATGAGCTGCAGGTCTACAGCGATTCCATGTTGGTGGTCAACCAGCTCAACAACGACTACGGCTCCGACGACAGCCGAATGCTGAAATATCTCAGCCACGTGCTGAAATTACAAGAAGACTTCAAGAGGGTGGATTTTTGGCACATCGGCCGAGCACGCAACGCACACGCCGATGCCCTCGCTGCCCTCGGCTCGGCATGCTCCGAGGTCGGGGGCTCCCGGACGGTTATCCTTGGCGACATTCCCGCCCCCAGCTTTGAGCCCGGGCAGGAAGACGTCGCATGTATCGCCCCCTTGGGTCCTAGCTGGATGGACCCCTTCGTCGCCTACCTTCGAGACGAGCGGCTCCCCGAGGACAAGAAAGCGGCACACCGGCTTCGGTGCCAAGCGGCCTCATACTTCCTCTCTGCGACTGGCCAACTCTACAGGCGCACCTATATGGGTCCGGATCTGCGCGTACTGCACGAGGAGGAGGTTCCAAGGGTCCTACACGAGCTCCACGAGGGAAGCAGTGGTTGCCACTCGGGAGGACGGTCCTTGGCCGAGCGTGCAGTATCACAGGGGTACTGGTGGCCGAAGATGCGCAACGCCGCCAGAGACTACGTGAGGGATTGCGGCTCCTGCCAGAGGCACTCTCCCCTCCTCCACCAACCCACCCTTTTCCTCAACCCAGTCACTAGCCCGTGGCCTTTTGCTCAGTGGGGGCTTGATATCGTCGGCGTTCTCCCTACCGCCCCCGGAGGATTCAAGCACCTCATTACTGCCACGGACTACTTCACAAAGTGGGTTGAGGCGGAACCCCTCATTCATATCACTGCAACTGAAGTAGAGCACTTCATCTGGAAGAACATCATCTCCAGATTTGGCGTACCCTACGCCATCATCTCGGACAACGGTACCCAATTCGTGGCCGAGGCCATTAAAACGTTGTGCAAAAAGAAGAACATCCGAGTCTATAACTCGACGGTGGCGTACCCCCAGGGGAACGGCCAGGTCGAGGCGTCCAATAAATCCATCTCGGCTGGCCTCAAGAGGCGGCTAAGCAACAAACGAGGGAAGTGGGTCGAGGAGCTCCCCAAGGTCCTCTGGGGCTATCGCACCACCCCGCGGCGGGGTACCGGCCGAACTCCCTTCTCCATGGCTTATGGGATGGAAGCGGTCCTACCCCTCGCTGCCACGGCTCCGACCGAACGAACCGAGGCATTCCATCCTGCCACTAACGACGAACACATCGCCTCCGAGCTCAATCACGTCGAGGACCTCCGAGACGATGCGAACATCAGGTACGCCGCCTATCAACAAGAAGTGGCCCGGGGCTACAACAAGAACGTTAGGCTGCGCCCCTTCAATGTTGATGACCTAGTCCTTCGGGAGGTGGTCCAGAAGAAAAATAAGAAGAAGTTCATGCCCAATTGGGAGGGTCCGTTCAAGATCACGGCCAAGGCCGGTTATGGGGCTTACAAACTTGCCGAGATGGACGGCACGGTTGTGGGAAAACCCATGGAACGCCTCCAAGCTTAGGAAGTTTTATGGGTAGACCAACTGTCTTTCTGTACTCACCGCCCGCCCTCGGTGATCCTTTGTATACCGAGCGGGACAATTTTTGAATGAACAACTGTTTTCTATCCTGCAAACACTCAAGATTATGTTCGGTGGAACACTATTACCCTCGGAAACACCCGTCCTCGATTGAGCGCTCGGAAGACCGTTGGTGTCGGTATAAAAACATCCTCGGCTTAGGTCCGAAATCGGGGGCTATCGGAGCGATTCCCCACCTAAGTCGAGACTTATCCAACCGTACTCGATTGAGCTCACGTGTTTGGCCTCGGAAACACCCGTCCTCGATTGAGCGCTCGGAAGACCGTTGGTGTCGGTATAAAAACATCCTCGGCTTAGGTCCGAAATCGGGGGCTATCGGAGCGATTCCCCACCTAAGTCGAGACTTATCCAACCGTACTTGAGCTCACGTGTTTGGCCTCGAAAACACCCGTCCTCGATTGAGCGCTCGGAAGACCGTTGGTGCCGGTATAAAAACATCCTCGGCTTAGATCCGAAATCGGGGGCTATCGGAGCGATTCCCCACCTAGGCTGAGACTATTCCAACCGTACTCAATTGCGCTCACGTGCTTGGTCTCGGAACGAACGTCCTCGGTGGAGCGAACGGATGAAAACGGATGTAAACCCCCACTTATCTTCGGCAGGAAGCAAAGGAACTTCGCCCCCTCCCGAAGAGGGGCTATTATCTACTACGAGCTCGACGAGCTCGGCCTAGCGTCTACGCTCGGCTCAAAGTATCATACACTCAAAAGAGTTGGAAAAATTCAACAAATTTCACGGTATAAAACAAAGGCATTCATTAGTTCATTCAACTACATCAAAACAGGCGGGGCTCGGCGGTGGTGCATCGTTCGGTGCCGGCCCCGGAATACAAGAGTTAAGGTTACTAAAATACGAGATCTGGCTCGGTGCCTTAAACAGTTCGGCGCCAGTCTCAAAAGTTTAACAAAAATTGAAATAACGAAAACAAGAAAATGGCAAAACTAAACATGCCTGGGCCTCGGGATCAACGTCCTCGGCTTGACCTCCGGCTCCTCCCCGATCATCACCCTCCTCGGCATCCTCCTCGAGCTCGTCCCACGGGCATGTCGGGATCCGGGGCTCGGGAACCGGCGGCACAACCCCCCAGCCGGCCGGCGGATCGGGGCGTCCACCCCTCGGATGTACGCCGAGGGGAAGCAATCGACATGGCCGAGGTAGTATCCCTTCCGGAACGACGCCACCTCGATCTCTGCGACTCCTGCGCAGTGCCCGCTTCCCGCCTCCCGTTCCCCCTCATATAGCCGCTCTCCGTCCGCGCGCATGTGTCCTGTCTGCTTGCTCGGCACAGAGGTCCCTTAGCTTTGCCTCGGCGGCGTTGGCCCTGTCGATGGCCTCCTTCGCCTTGTCCTCGGCCGCCTTAGCCCGCTCTTCAGCGATCCGGACTCCAGCTTCTGCAGCGACTGCCCTGTCCTCGGCGGACTTGATCTTTCCCTCAGCACTTTACTTTTCAAGGCTGAGGTCAGAGAGCTTTTTGCCGAGGCCGTTGATTTCTGCCTTCAACTGCTCCGCGGCCGCCCTCTCCTCCTTCAGCTTGGTCGCGGCGGCCCTAGCGCCGCTGGCCAACGCCACGGCCTTTTTGTGCACGGCGGTGGAGGCCTGGCTCGCCTGGAGAAAGCAAAAAAGTCAGTATTAAGCAGAAAAGCCTCGGGAAGAAAAACGAACTTGGAATAAAAAGACAATCCTTACCTTGACCAGACAGCTGTGAAGCTCGACGAAGTTGTCGTCGAGGGAGAGAGCGTCCACGGCGGACATGTCGGCGGGGAGGGCCAGTCCCTTCAGCAGGACGTTGGCCACGTCGGGGTTGGCTCGGACGCTGTCCGCATTGGTGAGCATGACCCCTCCTCGGCCAGCGTACACAGGAGACCAGATCTCGGGGGGACTCGCAGGAGACCCTCCAGCCGCCTCGCGGTTGGCCGTGGTTACCGAGCGGCCAGATACTCGGGGCTGCGGCTGACCCTCGGGAGTGCGTTGGGAGGTGGCAGCAGTGTTGGAGGCATCACCATGCTCGGGGACCCTTGAAGCCTCCTCCGTTGACCTCGGAGGGGAGGGCGGAACGGGAGTTTCGTCCGTCCGGACCCTCTTCGAGGCCGGGTCGCTTTCATCATCCGGCTGTTCCTCTCTTCCCCTTCGGCGGCCTACCCCGCGCCCAGCTCGCGTGGCGCCCCCTCGGCGCTCCCTCTGCTGCTGCTGTCTTAGTTGGGCGAGAGTGGGTCTTGCAGATGCGGCGGCCATCTCGGTTCTTGGCTGTCTCTCCCGGCCCCAAAGCTGCTCAAGCTCCTCGTCTGGGACAGCAGCTCTAACTCTCCTTCGGCGGTTGCTAGCCCTCGGTGTGGTGCCTCGGGAAAGGTAGCCGTGATAGCTTGGCGTATAGCTGAGGAGACGATGGGCTTGCTGCTGACCGTGGGCAAAGAGGGCCTGAATAATACCGTCGTCCGAGAGCTCGAGTAGCCTCTTGGTGACGGTGGGGGTAACTGCAAGAGCAAAACAAGAGATTCGTCAGTCCTCGGCAACAACAGAATAAGTTAACAGCAAAGAAAAATGCAAAGGAAGATGCAAGGGCACTCGGCTTACTGGGATCGCCTCGGCGGTGGTTGAGAGGCCAGGTGTGAGGCTCATCGGGGGCCCATGTGTAGTTCCCCCTCACCGTCACGTAGTTGTACTGGTGCTCCTCGGAATCGTAGAGATCTCCGATCAAGTGATCGTACTCAGTCCGAACGGCGAAGTAGTATCGTCGGAACTTTGAACTGAGGCCCACGAGGTAAATCCCGAGGACGTCGTATACCGTCGCCGGGATGTTGTATGCCTCGGCCAGCTTCAGCACCGAGCACATCACCCGGTATATGTTGACCACGACCTGATGAGGGCCGAGGTCGTAGTAGTGGAGGAACTGGCGGACCATCTTCGGAAACGGGAAGCGAAGGCCCCCCTCGGTGATGGCCATGAGGGGGACCGTGATGTGGTCGTTCCCGTAGTAGATCCGGTCCCCAAAGTGAAGCTCGATCTCCACGTCGTCTGGGATTCCGTACCGCTCTCGGAAGGCTACCAAGCGCTCGGGGTGCGCAGGGTCGAACTCCCTCAGATAGGGGCACTCTCCTTCCCCGTACTTCGGGATGGGTACCTCCTCCCAATCGTCCCCGAGGGCTAGGGCGGGAGTTTCGGCGCGTTGCGTCCTCGGGGCATGCTCCTCCCCTTCGCCGCGCTCGGGCGGATTTTGGTCTGAACGACTCGGTTCGGCAGTATTGCTAGGGGTTGGTTCTTCATCCCCGTTGCTCAGGTCAACGATCACCGGGGGCTCGATGATCGGTTCGTAGATCTCGACCTCGGGAGACCCGGGGGCCCTGGGCGATGCCGGCTGCCCAGCGGCTCGTGATGACGAGGCCTCGGCCTCAGGGTTTGTTTTTTCTCCCTCCATTCTTCTGTACCCTTCGGGATATACTGTTTGGAGGGGAGGGATGTTCAGTGCGGTCGGGGCTCGTGTTCTGTATCGATTCCCGAGCTCTCGGATGTACTCTCGTGCTCGGTCAAAATCGGCGTCTTCGTCGCTGTCAGAGATGACGAAGGGCTCGTTGCTCATCCAGCCGAGAACCTAAGAAAGAATGCACAGAGAACCCATCAGCAGTTGTATGCATGAAGGGCAGGGGTGCAACAACGTATTCCTATGTGGAATACGCTCGGCTAAGCCGAGGGGACCTACCCACTCGAACTGCTCTCGGCTGGGACTGGTGTGTTGTGTGCACTCGGGAATGGTCTTGGCCCTCGGCAGGTGGTCTCGGAAGAACAGGTTGAGTATTCAACCTGTCCTCGGAAGAACACGTTGAATACTCAACCTTTTCCAGAAAGCGGCAGCCGTACGCCGCCGTACAACTCGCCGGAAAAACTCGAAGAAACAGGGCAGTTCAAAAAATTGCAAAAACGCTCTCAAAAATCGTGCAAAAACGCTTCAAAAGACGTCGAAAAGCATGAAAATGACAGGAGGAAGCGATTTACCTTGAGTTTTGGTGGTGGAAGTGGCTGAGATTCGAGATCTGGGCTTGAAACGCTTGAGATTCCACGGCGCCGCAAAATTTTCCGGTGAGTAGCAAATTCGTCAGAGTAACAGTACTCTCTCTCTCGTCCCGAGTTGTATTTATAGCAGGGGAGGGGGAGGGTCAAGCGTCGCATTAAATGGGGAAACGTTACGTCGGCTCGGGAAGCGTCGCGCCGGCTCGGCTGACCAACAGAATCTTGACACCTGTCCACCAGGTTCGAAACGTTTTGGCGCGAATCCCAAATGACGGCCCTCGGACGAATGCCGAGGCGACACGTGGCAGATGACGTCAGGCCACGTCACGGAATCCCTGACATCGGATAAACCCATACGTCGCGTCACGTCCTTTCAGCTTCAGAGCGATGTGACGTTCCGAGTCAAGCGCTCGGGAAACATTACCGACCCCACGATCGTCGTAGTCCACGGCTCACTCGGCTGAGAGACGGGCCGCCCGGACTTGTCAACTCCCCCAATTGGCCGGAACTGAGGAAGTTGAGGGGCTATTGTAGCGGCCGGGGGTCCAAGGGGGTCTCATTACCCTCGGACGCATCCCCCCGAGGGGACAGGGGTCCACAGGGGGTCCCCAATTGGATCACCGCGGAACGCCGGGGCTTCCTTCGGCGAGATCATGCTCGGGAAATATCTCACCTCGGGAGACTGCACCGGGAGCGGCCTGGAGCGCCTCTTTGGTTCGGTCCCCGAGGGTACCCGTACCGAGTCGGTTGACCTCGGTGCCGGGGCAGGTCGCGTCAGGTGGCAGGGGGGCTCGATCGAGGCACCTCCTGACAGCCTGAGTGGCACATTAATGAGCTCAACCACTCCACGTGCACTACATCATGGCGTTCCACCAACCCTGCAAACCAACGCCCGCAGGGGGGTAGGAGATCTGACTGATAGGGACATCAGGGGCACGTGACGCCTCTGAATGCACAGCCGCCGAGGCGCCACTTGAGTGGCATACGTCGACCAATGCATTCAATGCAATATCAGGGACGGGGCGCGTGAGGCCCCCGAGGGGCGTGCCGAACACGCGCTCCCTCGCCTATAAATATGGCTCTCACCTCATTTGTACGCAGGTCAGAAAAACACACAACTTTCTCTCTCTAAGCTCTCCACTATACTTCTTCCTCGACCGCTGACTTAGCCATCGGAGTACCTTCCCGGAGCACCACCGTCCGGGCTAGGTACTAACGTGGTTGCTCTCTTGTGCAGGTACCGTTCAGGCGTACCCCAGGAGCCCCTCCCCCTTCAGTGCAATTCCAAACGGGCAAAGAGGCCAGTCCGGTGAAGAGCTCCCCCACAGTAAACTATCCAAATATCAACATGTTAGCTAGGCATGGTCTTTGATAAAAAAAATTTGTGAACACCAATGGACAAAAAGCACGTTAATATTAGGCTAGTTATAGAAAGGGGTGAATGCATCTTAAGTTAGGCTTAGTACCAACAGTTTACATAAATAACGAAATTTTAAGTTTCACACCTTAAAGAAGGGCTCCACATACCTATGTAAATAAGATCATATTTCGTGAGATACATAGTTTACGTGGGTCGGCTATGCAGACCCAACCCAGTTCTTCTTTTGGTTTTTCATTTTAATTACAAGTATACCGTAAAACATATATGCAAAATGTTCCGTAAAAACGTAAAAGCGAAGCATCCGGAACTCTACATTATCAAGTCAAGTACACATATAGATAAATATATTTAGGGAGGTGGGTTTAACTACCTCTCCTCCGAAGACAAAGCGGTGGGCTACGGGTTTTGATGGAGGAGTTACGGGTTTGATTGAACGGTCGGCTCGGTGCTATTGGGTGGCTGTTTTGGAGTGAAACGCAGCGTGTTCGGGACTAATTTTTGGAAGCTAAAAAGGCAGCAAGTTCTGAGAGAAGTTTTGGGGTGGTTTCGAGTCGGTTTCGGTCGGTTTAACAACTGAACCGGGACTGTTTTGCTGCAGGAAAGGAGTTGGTTTCTGGGCAGTTTTTGAAAGCTAAGAGGGGCTGGAATTTGTGGTGGTCGGTAGGGAAAAAATAGGGTTATTCATGGTGATGATGATGTAAGTAATATTATAGTGTGGGAAGTGTATACTTGTTACCCAAAGCAAATCCAACTCTCTCTTTCTGACTTCTTCCGAAAAATGGAAAAAATATGAGAAAGTAGTTGTGTCTTTTAAGGAGGACTTGGGTTGGTAGGGTAATTGGAGGGGGTGAAGCCACGTAATGGTAAAAAAAAAAAGAAAGGTTGAGAGGTGTTTACAAGTCATAGGTTCAGCTGTGATCAATCTAAGTCCTTAGAAGATCATTTCGATCTTCCTAGGTAGTACAAATTGGAGTTATTTGAATAGACTTGGGTAGTTGGCATCAGGTTAGTTTGTTTAGGAAATCATTAGGATTTTCTTAGGTATTGCTATCAGAAGTCATTAGCAAATAGCTTGGGTAGTTGGCAAGTAGGTATATGTACACATATAAAAGAAACGTGCACTTAATTTTACACCTGAGTACTTAGTTAAGTAGGTGTAATGCGCACGTAAGACCCACTCGTGCACTCACACACATAGACGCGTAAAATTTTGGGGAGCAGTTATAAAATAAATAAATGAAAAAATATTTGTATAACTATATGAAATGAAAAATCTAAAATAAGATGTTATAATAATAAAAGAAAAATTTCGGACCATTACAACTTGTGATTAGCATTGCACCACCCTTTGGTATTAGCAGATCGAGAATGAGTCGTTCTTTTCGCTAGCCAGACCATAAGCTTGGAACTCATGACAAAACGAAGGATAAGAGGGTGTACTACATGTATCACCGAGAACAAGTCCACTACACTACGGCTTGCAAGCCATTCGAAGCATATCCGGAAACTCCCGTCACTGCTGGGAACCTTGATCGTTTCATCGATCAAGCTAAGACCTTGGCTCGAGCACAAAACCTTGGAGCAGGACCAGCTGGTGTAGAAGAACCAATCATCGCACATCATTTATGGTCCGGTGTGGAAGGAGTCAAAAGCTAGACCTCACAAAGAGATCGACCGAGCAACATCTACGATGCAAGTGCTCTCGGTTGGACATGCCAAAAATGAAAGCTCCCAACTAAGGGTTCTTAGTGGACTATCACGTTCACTAAGAAGGATTTAGAAGGGGTGCAATTCCCCCACAATGATGTTTTGGTAATTACTCTCAGAATCCATAAAGCTACCGTCAAAAGAATACTTGTGGACCAAGGAAGCGTGGCCGAAGTGATGTATTACTCCTTGTTTAAACGTCTTGGATTTACCTCTGACGACTTCAAGCTTGTTGAAGTACCACTGGTTGGATTTAGTGGCACGCCCATTTATCCGCTTGGAACAATCTCGTTACCAGTCCGAGCCGGATCCATAACCCAATAGGTTGAGTTTACCGTGGTAAATACTCTGAGCCCGTACAATGCTATTCTCGAAAGGAACTAGCTACACGCCATGAAAGCTGCAACACCTACCTATCATCAAGTGTTGAGGTTCATAGGAGTCAATGGCCATCAAGAGGAAATTCGACGCGATCAAATTGCCTAAAAAAAGTGACGCCTTCTGGTACTACACGGAAGGGGATGAGCTGGGCTGAACCTCACTGGAACCCTAGGGGCTCGTCGGAGAAGGGGGCTAGAAGACCTGGGGTACGCCGGAGGACCTGCACAGGGGAGCAACCGCGTTAGTGCCTAGCCCGGACGGTGGTGGTCCGGGAAGGCACTCCGATGGCAAAGTTAGCAACGGGAGGATAAGTTTAGTGGAGAGTTCTAGAGAGAGAAAGTGCAGCTGAGAGTTTAATGTAGAGAGAGAGAGAGCACCGTCCTTCATGAAGAAGGTGAGGGACATAATTTACCCAAAAAAAAGGTGAGGAACATATTTATAGGTGAGGGAGCGCGTGTCCCGCACCCCCCTCGGGGGCCTCAGGCGCTCCGTCCTTACCATCGCATTGAATGCATGTATTGACGTATGTCCTTCAAGCGGTGCCTCGACCGCTGCCTTCCCAGAGTCGTCACTTGTCACAGATATTCCCATCAATCAAGTCCCCCCTGCATGCGTAGCCTGCAGGGTTGGTGGCTTGCCATAAATGCAATGCAGGCGGAGCGGTTGAGACCATTAATGAGCCGCTCAGACTGTCAGATGTACCTCGATCGAGCCCCTGACATCTGACGCGACCCCCCGGGCAACGAGGTCAATCGACTCGGTCTGGGAGGTGCTCGGGAACCCCGAGGCCAGCCGTCAAACTTCCTGGCGCAGGCTCTCATGGGGGGGGCATACCCGAGGCCCCAGGCTCTCCGAGACCTGCGGTGATACTTCCACGAGCCATTCCCGAGGGGAGGTGTTCCCGCCGCAGACGCGAACCTGGCCGAGGCCCTGGACCGCGCCCCTGGTCGTCGAGCCTCCGGCCTTCTTGAGCTATTCGGTGAACCCTGGGTCCCCGGCCGCTACTAGGGGTGAGCAGAAAACCCGTCAAACCGTGAATCCAGTCCAAACCAATCCAAACCGATTAGTTTGGTTCGGATTTTTAGTAGCGTGGTTTGGTCCTGGTTTAAAAAAATTAGAATCCGTAGTCAATGGTTTGGTTTGTGGATTTACGTTCATGGTTCCGTTTCCAATCCGATCCGAACCAATTATTATTATTATTATTATTATTATTATTATTATTATTATAAGCTATAGTCCACTAACTTCCTAATTTAATTTATTCATTATTCATTCTCTAACGAGATTTTATTTTGCCTAAGATTCACAACTTATTCCCCTAATTCCAATACACAAATAGTGGTTTAGTCATAGCAAATAAATTCGATGATGAAATTCTCCATTCTAATTTTGATTCCACGGCACATTTCAATTTTTTCAAATTTCTATACATGAATCGGTCATAGCCTATTCCTATCCCATGATTTCCTTCATTACCATGATTAACTACCCTAAATTTCTATATATGAGGACCTATTCGTATTCTATATATAAACCTAACGTAGTAAACCTAAATTGTAAGAACTCTAAATATTTTACAGAAATAATATCTCAATTTTAAGCAAACCGTGGTTCGAAACCGAATCCGATCCGTATTTTAATGGTTTGGATTGGTTTGGTTCGATGCCTTTTGTGGGTTGGTTTGGTTAGCCAAATTCATAATCCGTAAGTAGTGGTTTGGTTCTTGGTTTACTACAAATCCGAACCAATCCGGTCCATGCTCACCCCTAGCCGCTACAGGATTGTTTCGGCTGACCATGCTAGGCTCAATTTTATGGACGCTTACAGGGGCTATCACTAGATTTTTCATGAATGAAGGCGACATGGAGAAGACTGCATTATTATCCCCCAAAGACTCTATTACTACCGATTCATGCCTTTCGATATGAAAAATGCTGGGGTAACATACCAGAGAATGGTATCTCGAATGTTCAAGGACCAGCGTGGAAAAATAATTGAAGCTTACATTACATAGACGATATGGTGGTAAAAAGCGTACACGAGGTGAACCACATTGCTGATCTCACCGAGATGTGTACCATACTGAAGAAACATGGATTGAAACTCAACGCCGAGAAGTGTGCCTTTTGAGTTTGTTCGGGGAAGTTCCTCGGCCACTTAGTCACAAGAAGAGGTATTGAGGCTGACTCAACTCAGGTCATGGCGGTACAATAGCTCGTCTCTCGAGTACATTTAAGGAAGTCCAGAGGTACTCGAAGAGAAACTGACCGAAGAGCTCGTTCATTGGGAAATGGAGCCCACCCTCTGTAATGGCCATGATTGGCACGGTTATATGGCTCGGAGCATAGGTTATATTCTCTGGAAGGATCAGAACGAGGTTACGTCATCCGGGATGTGGTATTGTACGCAGAAAGCCCTACAGACGTCGGCACTCCCGCTAAAATAATGAAGGTAGGGGTTCAGTTTGTTCTTGGTATTATCGTCTTTGACTTCCCTCTCCTAGTCCTGATCCTCACCGACTTAATCCTCACCGACCTGATCCTCACCAACTTGATTTACGGCCCCATTGCCATCTCTCTCCACTCCAGGGTTGGACTCATCACTGTCACTACTAATAGCATTCTAATTCACCGAGCCCTCTTGTCACGACTAATAACGTTCTGATTCACTGAGCCCTCCTCCTTGCTTCATCAGATCCCAGGTCATACGAGCAAACCTTGGGGGTGGAACTATTTCCAAAGTGATTGGGGCCAAGGGGACCCTCATCCATGTCCACTGACGCCATTTCTAGGTGAGGTGCAAGTCCTTCTTCAGAAAGAGCCTAAGGGTGTGATACCTCTGAGGGCTCCTGGACATGGTAGAGTTATTCTACCCCATGTTGTTGTTCCCGGAGGAGAGGGCACTGGCTCCTGGGCCGCCAGACCTAACAAAGTGCACAGGTGAAAAAGAAAGACTGTTAGCTATATGCAAGTTGGTCGTACTAATTTGACTCGGTGTTTGTCTAACGATTGACCAAGAGGAATCCTACTTCAGATTCGTCTCGGTAACATCAACTCGAAAACTACGTCTCGGTCATAAACTACTCCTAGGGTCAGCTATGAAAGGGAAGAAGATCAAACGCGAAAGTTGGATAATTTTTGGGAAGAACAAGTTGAATGATGAACAATCCCACCACCGTTCATGGCACTGTTCACCGTTTGAGAAAACTCACACCAAACCAAAGATTAAATCCATAAAGCATAAGAACATGCATAAAAGTTAAAGCGAAACAAAGATGAAAGAGGATTACCTGTAGATCAAAGGAAGTTTGCTGAAGATTTGGTGAAGATTTGTAAAGCTTGATCGTTGAAGTTCTTTGAGTTTTCTAAAGAGAGAGGCTCTGGAGGTTTTTAGGAGAAGAGAGAGAAAGAGTAAGGAAGAGATTCTCTCTCCTCTCTCACCCCTGTTTATAGGGGGAAGGTCATTTTCAAACGTTAGTGTGGGAAACGAAGCGGTGCCTGACATGCCACTAGGGAGATGACACATGTCAGCGATGTGACAGGCTGTAACGTAGCTTGACTCTTCACATGGGCTGCGTCCTTTCGTGTTCCTAACAGTAACCAAAGGATGACAAGTGGTGCAAACCGATTTGACACAAATCTAAAGTCTGCTGGGGCTCGGTAAAGGAAACCACTATGGAATAGTTGCCCGAGAAGATATTTAGCTCGAATGAGAAAAACATCGACAATATTAGTGACCGAGAAGATATTTATCTTGGGGGACAAGTAGTGAGTTGGCCCGAACAAGAGTCAACTCCTCCCTCTACTAAGACGCCTCAGAAGAAGTTAGGGGCTATTGTAATGGGCCGAAATATAAAGGTCGTACGGGTCAAGATTGGTTCGAACCAAAGGCCAAAACACCAAACAGAACAAAGCTTATTCCTCAATAAGAGGTGGCCCAAACACTAACCAAACAGAATCGTACCAAGACGATACGAATCGGCAAGAATCGGCATTTCAGGCGAGACAAGATTGATCCGAACAAGTCACCTAAGCAGGGTAAACCTAATGTGATTCGCGAGGAATACGGAAGGTAGTTCATCTGACACGTCATGGATGACGTCATCCGAGGGGGTTAACGTGCGTGACTAGCTCGTGATGAGTCATGTGCACGCAACAACTTTCCTCCTATGTCTTCGTGATGATAGCCGAGCGATTATGACACGTGTCACTTTTTGGATGGTAGATGCACATACAATTATGACAAACTTGGCACGTGACGTATCGTGCCGTCATCCGAGCCAAATGACGAATCTCTCTTTGATCTTGGAGCTCAAGTCAAGGTAGCCTACATTAACAAAGAGAAGGAACCCTAGAAGGTACACAATTCAATATACTCTACTCTCTACTTTTTGAGTACTTCTCTATAAGTAATCTCACTAGACCTTCGGAGTGCCTTCCCCAACCACATTCCAGCCGGGTTTGGCACTAACGTCGGGCGTTCTTGTGCAGGAGTACCAGTAGAGCTAGATTCATCTTTTACGAGGGAAAAGAGTCATCTCGAAGGCTTCATCTGATTCAGGACACCACACCTTGCATTGGGCAAGTTAGTGCATGGGTCAATTTTAGTAAATGATAACGTGTTGACCAATTTTAGCCAATCCTCTAGCTACTCAAAGATGGACACCTCCCAATAAAAAGTTTAAGCGATTTTCTTTAATATCTTAACTCACAACTACTGAAAATTCGTAAGCATTTAGCTATGAACATTTTAGCTAGCCCATAAAACTTGTTACGAATTCACTACCCAACTAACCAATTTTACTAAGTGACGTGTAACTCATTTTTGTTTATGTGAACACTAAAAACGTCTTTAATTTTGCATCTTTGTAGTGAATGCTCGAAGGAGGACCCACTTCTCAATCAAAGTCTGAAATCAATATTAGTTGTGTTTATGCATTAAATTTTTGTATTGACTAACATGACACATTCAAACGACATTGTTCCACATCAAGTAAATTCAAGTGGTTCATATTAGGTAGTAAAGAAAATATAAGCACTAATTTTTCTAAAAGAAATGGGAGTACAAATGTGGTTATCTTGTGTATAAACGCGTCAGCTTATATGCATCTCAACTATATCTTAGAGAATGAATGTTAGTGTCGCTAACAAAGAAGGAAAAAACAATTTTAAATTGGTCGTACAAGAGTTGAGAGCACTTAGGGAATTTCCGAGGACAGACCGAGGGGCGGATGAGACCAGGTGACCACCCTACCCACGTATCACTTTCAACTAGAATTTTATTTGTTTTTATCCCAACAACGTTAAAGTTCTATAGGTTCGCTCGCCCAAAAGTCATTTTAAACAATCTTATACCTACCTAACCATGAGTTTAAGAAAAAATAATGTTTATTTTAACAATGTTTTATTTACTTTTTGGGGTTATAAATACGACAACCTTGTAGATTTTTGGGGTATTCCTAATTTCACTTTATCTCTACCTGCCTTTTTTTTGCACGGCAAAAGAAATTTTATAAATCTTCGAAAACACATTACAAAGATTTAAATTTCTCTTGCTCTTAAATGTGTTTTCTCAATTTATTTTCTTGACAAAACATTGGCTTGGTCATGGGGACCCAAAGGGAAATAACATGCAACACGTTAACAAGGAGTCAACGAGAAAAGCAAAACAGGCAGAAGGGGCAGCAACCCTTAAACCGCACCAAACTTTTACACCTCCATGGAGAAAATCAACATCCTTGCAAACCCCAGCTGCTGCAACACCACCAACACTGGGAGTTATCTCTACCTGCCTTGTTATGTATTGCTCCAAAACTCAAGTACTTTGAGGTTTGCGACCCTTTCCTTTGCATCTCCTTCCAAAGTCTTGTAAGTACACTTGATTTCAGTACAAGGTTTTAGTTGTTAATCCATTTCTCTTGCTCTTACATGTGTTTTCTCAATTTATTTTCTTGCAGGGGTAGCCTCAATTGGCAGGGTGATCCACTTCTTCTCTCATGTTGGCTTTTCATAGCTTGTTTGTGAATAATTTAAGTTCATAGTTTGGATTTAAACTAGAGTTGTTCAAATCTATATTTACGTGTTAACAAGAACAAGTTTTCCTTTGTACACCTAATACTTAGATTAATGGAGCTCTAAGTATTTGATAAAATGCCTCAAAGAACTTAAATTAGTCACAAGGACCATTTCTTGCATCAAAATGTGTTTCAATGCTAAATCATCTGGTTGAGAACGAGGTGAACTTGTTCTCAATTGAGTTATCTTTCAGAAGAACTGATTAATGTAAGTTATGAATGTTTTGTACCCCTAGACCATGTCTTTAGTCAAATTTCCACAAATCGTTCTTAGTTTAAGATAAGGGCTTAGTATTCCACCAAAAATTCACCGCTTGAAGGTTTGCAGGGGGTGTTCACAGTGGTGCTTCTTCCTCTGGGTAGCGGTGGAGCTTCTCCTTCTCACTTGAACCTACAACCAAAAGCAACTTGTTATTGTCACTCAGGCCATTTGCCTGAGAACACTCCGACGATCAAGTTAGTAAATGGAGAAGGAGAGTACAAAGAGCATTTAGATCTGAGATTGTGTGTGTGCTAGAGTTTTCCTTGGTACTTATAGGCATTGGTGTACTTGCTCCGCAAGTCTCATGACGTCATACGTGACCACTACAGTCACGTGACGCGGACTTTAACGTGTTGCCACGTAGGCCTCTAGATGCTTCCCACCACGTGCAATGTAGCCCTTACCATGTGCACATATAACCGCCTAACTGCCCTCGTGGGTCGGCTCTTGGGTTGGGCCATAGTGCCTGGCCCGATACCACCTAACCCGGGAAGTTACTGCCTTGATCCGGATATGACCTTCGTCCTTTTTGCCTTCGGTAGTAGGTAGATTCGGTCATATACACCTACGAAGATCCTCGTGGGCGAAGACATCTGGAGCCTTTGGTTCTTGACACCTTCGACATGAAGCCACCTCAGATCTTACTAGTCTACACGAAGCATCTGTTAGGGCCTACAGTCTATCAGATGTTTGGCCATAAGACAAGATGTGCTTGGTAATCCCTAGTGTGCTTATCTAGCCCAACCAATTTTCTTGTGGGCTAGACCACTGATATTCGGCCCACTACAGCAGTCCTAAACTCTATCACCCACAAATTAATTCTCACATTAACCCCATATTTTTCCTTTGGTTTGACCTCGGACTTCCAAGTTATTAAGCTACCGTTGACATAGCCCTACGCTTCGGGCATGACTTAGCAATACAAGCAAGATCGTAAGCACCTTGCATTGGGCATGTTAGTGTATGGGTCAATTTTAGGAAATGATAACGTGTTGGCCAATTTTAGCCAATCTTCTAGCCAGTCAAATGTGGACACCTCCCAATCAAATATTTAATCAATTTTCTTTAATATCTTAAATCACAAACTACTGAAAATTTCTATGAATTTTTCTTGGCTAATGAACATTTTAGCTAGTCCATAAAACTTGTTACAAATTCATTACATAAAACAAACCAATTTTACTCAGTGAACTGTAATTCATTTTTGTTTATGTGAACACTAAAAGCGTCTTGAATTTTGTATCTTCGTAGTGAATGCTCGAAGGAGGACCCACTTCTCATTCAATGTTCGAAATCAATATTAGCTGTGTTTATGCATTAATTTTTTGTACCGACTAACATGACACATTCAAATGATATTGTCCCACTTGAAGTAAATTCAAATGGTAAAGAAAATATAAGCACAAATTTCTATAAAAGAAATAGGAGTACAAATGTGGTTATTTTGTGTACAAACGCGTCAGCTTACGTGTATCTCGATTATCTCTTGGAGAACGAATGTCAGTGTCCGCTTTCAAGGAAGGAAAAACACAATTATAAATTAGTCTTACAAGAGTTTAGAGCACTTAGGAAATTTTCAAGGACGGACCGAGAGGTAGATGAAGCTGGGTGACCACCCCACCCACATATCAATTTCAACTAGAATTTTATTAGTTTTTATCCCAAGAACGTTGAAGGTATATAGGTTCGCCTGCCTAAGCATCATTTTAAACAATCTTAGCCATGAGTTTAAGAAAAAATAATGTTTATTTTAACAATGTTTTGTTTACTTTTGGTAATATTATTATGCTTCTAAAAGGGATGGAGATGAAAGAGATCCTATGTAGTTGTAATTATAGGTGCCGATTTCGTATCTTAGAACTGCAAAGGTTGATTGAAAATATATACAATCAACCTTTTAAATGTGTTTCTTTGTGAATCTAACTTATTAAAGAAACATCATCACCACATTTCACCTTAACTTTTACTCCCATTTTACACCTCTCAAATCAATTTTTACTTCCATTTTTCAATATTATCCTCTGCTTTTGTCCATCAACTCTTTACCTATTAACTTTTCAAAAGGGCAAAATAATAATCATACAAATTTTTACCCATTAATTTTTCAAAACCACATTTATTTAGGGACAACAAAAAATAGAATACTTCACTTTTATTTAGGGACGGAGGGAGTAGTATTTTACCACTTATATTGGCAAAATTCAACTTTTATATATCATAGCTATTTAAACTTCTTAAATCCTAGTCATTGGCCACCATGCCAACTCTTTAGAATTCATTATTGTTTAGGTATCTAATTTAAATATGACCCATTTATGATGCAATGTTTTGTGAACTGTATCGCTAATTATCAATTGACACCATTTACCAGGTAATGTAATGTTTTCTTCTTTAATTTCTCATTCTTATCATACACACAACTGCCATTGCATATGTAAGGGTTTTTGCCAGTGCTGTTCAGTCGACCCCACAGATTTTTTAATGGCATTGCCAATGGTTGCAAATATAAATTTTAGTGGCGTAGACAGAGAAAAGCGACTGTACTTTAGAGCTGGTTTGACCTACATTTTTTTTTTTGAGATATTTTTGTTTATTTTTTTAATTTTATTGAATTTACGTTTATTTTACATTAATCACTTATTTTGACGAGATGATCCTTAGAATTGAAAATACTAGATCCAAAAGCTCAAAAAAAAGAAGAAGTTATTAACGACGGGAAAAGTTCGAACAATACTTTTTGTGTTTAGTCTCCTTTTATTTGAATTTTTTTGAACTTTGATACACTAGTTTTTTTATATACTTTTCTATCTGCTCAAACCTAAGAGTAGTTAGTAGCAACAATTATTTTTTGTTAAAAAACTAAAATAAAAAATCACCTACACACTTGATATTTAGTTATTTACAATTTCTATGGCAATTAAATTTGGGCCAAACTCAAATTATTTACAAGCTCCTCACCTTTTATAGCAACATCTCCCAAACCTTGCTGTCCCTGCTTTCATAGAACCATTATATTTGCCTTCTGTCTCTGTCTCTCTCTCTCTCTGTCTCTCTCTCCTGATGGAACCTTTTTTTTAGTCTGATTTTCCCCATAACTAGGCTGCATAATTTTGCAGATTCAGACCAACATCAGAGAGAGACAGACCCACATCACCAATCTCTCTCTCTCTCTCTCTCCCAATTTCTATATCTCCATTTTCATGTCTTCCGTCATCGATTGGCAATCTCTCCCTCTCTCCAGTACTTGGCTTCGAACGAAGTGGCTTCATTTGGTCTCTGATGGCCCCTTCCCAAGCTTCTCTTTGAGGATTTCGTGCTTGCCCCTTCAGTTCTCTGGCAAAGATGACTGATCAGAAGGTTCCTCTCTCTCTCTCTCTCTCAAAATATATTTCTATTTTGTTTCCGTTTGTTTGAAATGTTGTCATGGTTAGGGCTATATTTTGCCTCAAAAAAGTTAGGGTTATCTTTGTTTCCTGAGAAAGTTCAGGAGAAAAAGGACAAATAATTAGTTTATGACATTTTGAGCTGTATAGATCCTTAAGGAAACGGGAATTCGATTTTGTTTTCGTCAAATGATGTTAGTATCCTTTTGCATTTTAGCTATACATTAAAATGGATGGTGGGGAAGCAGTACTGTCCTTTTTTTTTATAAGGTTAGTTTGTTTCCATGTGGTTTCATTGTTGTCAAAGTTTGGGCTATGATTTTTTCCTCAGAAAGTTTAGGAAAAGTAGTTCTTTTATGACATTTTGAGTTGTATAAATCCTTAGAAAGGGGGAATTCTATTTTATTTCCGTCAAGTAATGTTAGTTTCCTTTTGCATTGTAGCTATATAATCTAAATGTAGGGTGTGAACCAGTACTTACCTTTTTCCCATTCTACATTTTCTCAGAAACTGAAACTAAACTGAGGATTAGGAAAACTCATTCAGTGCCCCTGGGGCACCGCAACGGGTTGCTCCAGGCCTTTCCCCACCACACATTTCATGTGGGCCCATGATTAAATGTATGGGTCCCACATGAATTTGTGGTGGCTTGGTGGGGAGAGGCCTGGGGCATCTCTTTGGTGGGTGGTGCCCCTGGGACACTGAATAATCTCTCGGGGATTAGGTTTTGATAAATCTTTGGTGTTTGCTGTTCCATTACTATTGTTCCACGGGGATGTTGAAGTCTATCCTTTTTCCCGGGTAGGTAAGCGTTCCATACAAAACAAAGCAAAAAGGTACCAATTCTACCTGTTTTCAAGGGTTCCTACTTCCTAGGCTGTTACCAGCCCAATCTTTACCAAAGGGGATCGCTCTGTATTTTCTAAGTGTCATAAAGGGCAAAACCTGGGTGCCGTTAAGGAAAAAGCTTTCGGAGATGGTAGTTTGATGTTTTAGGTGGGTTGTGTCAGAGTGTTATGATGGTAGAAAGGGTCTTTTACACCAGTTGAAGAGTTCTTTGTTAATCCTTTGCAGAGAATCAGAGATGGGAGTCTAGAGAAGCGAATTTTTCTCGCGACCATTTTTTGGGTTTTTGCAGAGGTACACGAATATTGAGTATGTAGGGCATTTTCATTTTTGGATTTGTGATAAGAAAATTCTTGAAAATGAAAGGATTCGAGAAACAAGTATAGGGGAGGATTTAGAAAATGATACATCACACATCAAGAAAATAGGTTGAAGTAGCTCTTCTTTCCTTCGTTACCTCCAAGGAACTACTAGAGTGCATACACAGATATATGTTTATCTGTATAGCTTCACAGAGAGAGAGAGAGAGAGACTTGGTGCCCAAGCAAAAGCCAATCCATTGGTTGTGGTGCCCAAGCAAAAGCCAAGCCATTGGTTGTCTTCACAATTACGTCATCACTTGTCCAAAAGCCTTAATTTGTTATGAAGCAGCTCTCATAATGGATGCCAAATTGCCAATCTATTCAACAGTCTCCACGACTTTCAAGTGTGTCGTCCTCAGGGAGATTTAACCATTCATACATGCATGGGAAAAAAATTTGAGAATAAATGCTCTTGTTGACGTCTTTATCTAGTCCGGTCCAATCCGAGCTCTTCGGTAAATGAAGGGTGATAAGGCCTTGGAGACACCTGGCATGGTGCCTTAAAGTATTCTCAGGCAATCAAGTTAGATTCTTAGGCGCATGAAGCGGGGGCAGGGGCGGGATCTGGGGCAGAGGCGGGTGAGCATAGGATCATCAAAACTTCTTGTTTGGGAGCATCAGTGGGAGAGTTTATAAATAATTTGCGAAGATATAAATAGCCGTACGAGTAAATATTATATTAAGTCGTTCTTGTCAACTGTAAATAAGGTGTTAGCAGATACAACACATATTAAGTTATACTATGTAATTGAGCAAATTTGAGTGAAATCTTTTTCTAGAATCTTATAATTATAGCAGATTTTCTCTTCCTTGGTATCTCTTACTTTTGTTTCTTTGGGGGTTTAAATGCCTAAGAGGTTCTATCCTAGTTGGGAGTGGGCTCCTTTCTCGATGGGAGTGAGGTTCCTAGGAGATTCTGACTTGTGAGTGTGGGTGCAAGGTTTTGAGTTGGATTTGTCTCCCCAATAGGAGGTTCCTGCAACTAAGCTTAGATTCAGGTTGTGAATAGTTTTCAGAGATTTGGATTTTAAGTGGAGAAGAAGGTAATGCCTGTGGCAGTCATATTCATTAACCTTTTATCCTAGTGAGTTCTTAGGGTCCTTTGAACCTTTTCGACGTCCTACTGCCCCACCTTTATCTCGAGAATCAAGGAAAGCATTATAGCTTGCACGTATGGGTGTATAATAGTGATTGGTTTTGGTTTCGCTCTTCTGACCTGACCTGAAGGGTTAGTGCTGCCCAAGAGAGGCCAGCAATTGAGCTAAGCCCTTCTCAAATTGAAGCGACTATTAGGAAGCCAAGGTTGGAATGGGACACCTCAGATCTTTCTGAGCTATCTGCAAGTCATCCCCTAGTCACTAGAGGGGGGATTCTCAAGTCAAGACGAACTGTCACACTTTACCCATCAGCTCTGATACAATGTAAAGTCATTTGCTTGTCTTTAAACCTTAAGTTTGGTAATGGCCTACCAATGTATATCAAACTATCCTCTATCTTGGCCTCTATAACTGGGACAAACCAACAGTCTACTATTCAAAATAGCCATTCTGGCAGCCCACTTTATGCCAAACCAAAGGTTACAAACTTTCCCTTATGTGGAAAGTGGAATCTATAGAAAATTACACCAGATTGTCATATGCATTGCTGCTTCTGCTGTGTAGAAGATATTGTCTGAAGCGAAGCGGGTGCTAGGTGGCAACTCCACCGAAAAAACTTTATTGGCCTTGGAATTTTACTTCCCCTTCGAATTTACCACAATATTTGTTAACCTAATCACTATTAACTACCTGACATCGTGCTACATTCTCTGATTTCGGGATGAGTGAACAGGACGAAGGACGGTTTTCTAGTACCCTTCCGATTTCTTTCTTTCATGTTTAGAGGATTTTGGTATTTATATTGGTTGTATAACTTGCAGGTTTTGATATTTGGGTCATTCACAGAAGATGAACTCAAGTCCTTGCAGAGGCAGCCCCCAAAAACTGATATAGAAATTACATTTGGTTCTATTGATTCTGAAACTTTGAAATCTGTGGGCATTTTCAACACTAAATTGTCAGAGGTCTATCATACTGAGGGGTGTATACCAAAACTGGTCAATAAAAGAAATACAGTGACATTTTCTACAACAGAAAGTGCAGCTCAGATAGCAGCCACAACTGTAGATGAAAATGGAAGCGTCCATCATAGATGTTCTGTTAGCTGTAGTGATGGTATACAAGGATTAAAAATTGCTAATGTAGAGCTATCCCATTCAAGCGTCTCTGAAAATGTTTCTGATTTTCCAAAGGAGTTTAGTGGGGCACACCATTTGGGTGAAATTGTGACTATATCATCTAACCTCCTAGCAAATGAAGCCTTGGTGAGCTCAGCAGAAGATGCGGACCTTGTGAAACCCAAAAAAGATATTCTCAAGGCATCTAATGGGCGAAGTGCAACTGTCAGGGATTTATTACCTCGAGGTTTAGTCAACTTGGGGAATCTATGCTTTCTCAATGCAACTCTGCAGGCTTTACTCTCTTGTCCTCCTTTCGTTCTACTTTTACAGGAATTAAAAACTTGTGACATACCAAAGGTAGACTGTAATGTGAACTGTTTCGTTTGAAGTATCTTTATTCTGGCAGTGTTATTTCTACTCGTGAACTGAGTTTTTTTTTTCTTTTCTATTTTTAGATTGGGTATCCAACATTACGTGCATTTGTTGAGTTTTTCTCCGACTTTGATGCTCCCTCGGAGATAAGCTCAAAGAAAAAAGAGATGATTCTAGAACCTGGGAGGCCTTTTCGCCCAGACATGTTTGAAACGATTCTGGAAATATTCACTCCAGATGTTTCAAAAAGTATACATGGCAGGCCAAGGTTCGTAATGTCAGCCCTGCTCTCTTATTTACATTCTGTTTGTCCTTATCCACACATAGGAAATCTGTTTTACCAAAAGAAAGAAAGAACAAGGATAATGTTCTTTATCATGGAAATTCTGACTTTTAAGGAGATAAGTGCTTAATTTTTCCATATTTTGCACCATGATTGGGTGTATAAATTTGCAAAACTATCCATATGTTCACGAAGTAGATTTGTTCATACCAATTTTAGAAAGTTGATGTTGTTACTTGTTGGTCGTAAGGTTGTTATGGCTTCTTGAAATGGACATCATTCTATGGCCATGGTTACACGTAAATAGTGAGCAAAATGAAGATGGGCGAGGTGGTAATAATAATTAATAAACGTTTAGTTTACCGTAACACTTCTCCATGCTCAATATGCTGAGTTGATGGTTGATTCCTATTCCCCCTTTCATAGAGCCAAGTACTACGGGTCCCATGAGTGAGAGAGAGAGAGAGAGAGAGAGAGAGAGAGAGAGAGAGAGAGAGAGAGAGAGAGAGAGAGAGAGAGAGAGAGAGAGAGAGAGAGAGAGAGAGTTGGCAATTGAAACCTTGTGCACAAGTTTTGGCAGTGCTATTATTTGAAAAGAGGAATGGCAGACCATAGGGGTTGATATTTTTGTAGAGGTGTTGCCAACTTCTTTGCTTCGGTCGCTGTTGTAGCATCTGAGATGCTCTTTTCTTATTCGTAGTATCGTGGTGTGGCACAAGTCACCGAGGCGCAGGTGACGCACTCGTGGTGTGTGCCTCAACGCGAGGCGCAAGGCGTTGTGGCGCGCGCCTCAAGGATTTTTTAGACATTTTATTTGGATTAGGCCATAATCAATCTCAATCAATCTCAACTAGTGATCTATGATGCATAAAGGTGGGCTAAATGCACCGGATAATATCCTTCAATGTGAAGAGGAACTAAACGTTAGCCCTAGAAATGAGATTTGCTCTAGCGATAGTTCTAGTCTTGAAGTCGATCTTCTCTCCTCTGCTCTGTTTCCAACTACGGGAGAAGAAGAAGATGTATATATGAAGTCGATCTTCAAATGTCACGAAACGGGGGAGCAGGGATATGTAGAAGCTACCTAGGTTGGGAACTTGGGAGCGGCGAGGGAATATAAATATATATATATATATACACCGGTGATCCAGTCAAGGATCCCGGATTGAAGGTTTTTGGGTGTTTTGAAGGTTTTAAAAGATGTTTTTGCATGATCCGAGCCGTCCAATGTGTTCAAAAGGTGTTTTCCAAGGTCCACGCTGGAAATCTGCAAAAAAAAAATACTGGGAAGGGCTTGATCCAAGCAGTTTTTCATAAAAATTGTATATTTACAGTTTTGTGAAAAACTGCTTGGATCAAGCCCTTTCCGGTATTTGTTTTGATGATTTCCCGCTTGGACCCTTGAAAACACCTTTTGAACACATTGGACGGTTCGGATCATGAAAATTTGATCCGGAACTATGAGTTCCGGACTTAGGGATCCCGGACTAGATCGGGATTCATATGAATAAAGTTATACTCCTATATATTTATATGTATCGCACATATGTTTTATATAGTTGCAAAAGGAGTGCGTATATAAGCATTATATATATATAAACATGGGTGAGAAATGACATCCCAATAGATTTTGTAATGCCAAATATATAGACTAAACACGTAGATAAGTAAGTAGAATATGAGCCGAGAAAGAGAGTCCTAAATCTTTCTTACTTTTTTTCTTTTTCTTCTTCCTTGCTTATATTTGGAAAGAGAAGTGAGAATTTTGTCCTTAAGATTAGTGTGGAAGCTCCCATCCAATTTTAAGACCGGGTTCCCGTCTGGATGGGAGCGAGCTCCCATCTCAGGAGCGCGGATTTGAACTCCCTTTCTAGGGGGCGCACCCGTTTTAGAAGGATCCTGCTACTAAGGTCCTTTCCATTAGAGCAGTTCAAGACCAGAAGCAATGAGGGAGAGTAGACCGCACTCCACAGCCTTCAGCTGTCTTGCTTACGCTATTACCTAATTATCCCAACTTCATATACTTCCCTTCGAACTGTCCCCATGAAATTAGACTCTTCCTCCTTTGAGTAGACGTGGCATTGATCCGTGGTCGATTGTTGGCGCACCCTCGACACGGGCATCTCATCCTTATTGTGAAAGGCTTTCTCTTCCTTCAATTTTTTGACTTTTTCGGTATATAATTTTTTGACATTTTTGGTTTATACCGAAAATGTCAAAAAGTTGTTAAAAAAAAAAAAAAAAAAAAAATTACTTGTGAAAAAGTCTAGGTGGGTAATTCCTTCGTTTACTTCGCTTATTAAATCATGCTTTTCAGTGTCAATGGAAGCAAGGATGGATGTTGTAGTAGAAAACTTGGATGGATGTGTAGACGGAGTCAACAAATATGGCTGTACGACTCCTGCAATTCAACAGATCCGGCGATTCTCTGAGAAGATGGGTTACGAAATGCTGCTGGACGTGCCTAGCAGAAATAGATCTCTCAAACCCTAACATATATATATGGTAACACTTCTCCTCCGGACTCCGGGAATCCGGACCTCCGTGATCCGAGCATTTTTTTGACAATCCGATCCGTCCAATGTGTTCAGATTTCAGAAGGTGTTTTCAAGGGTCCACGCGGAAAATCTTCAAAAAAAAATACCGGGAAGGGCTTGATCCAAGCAGTTTTTCGCAAAACTGTAAATATATAGGCTTTGTTTGGTTGAGAATTTGGAGAAAAATATTTTGAGAAATATTTTTGAGATAGTGTTTGGATGGGTTTTTGGAAAAAGTAATAATTAGAGAGAGGTGTAATAATTGGAGAGAGATAGAGAGAGAAATGAAAATAATGATTGGAGAGAGGAGTATGAGTAGAGTGAGAAATGTGATTAATGATTGGAAAGATGAGAGATGGGGAAAGAATCTTTTTGGAAATTTTTTTAGAAATGTGAAATGAACACAGTGATAGTTTTTGCTAAAAACTGCTTGGATCAAGCCCTTCCCTGTATTTTTTTTAAAGAATTCCCGCGTGGACCTTGGAAAACACCTTTTGAACACATTGGATGGCTCGGATTTTCCCAAAACAATTTGCAACACAAAAAAAACACCCCCAAGGCTTCAATCCGGGAGTCCGGCGGAGAAGCCCTGGGTATATATATATATATATATATATATATATACACTCCTTATCTAGTCCGGGAGTCCCGGATCCGGGACTCCACCTTCCCGATATTTTTTTGAGAAATCCGAAAATCAATGTGTTCAAAAGGTGTTTTCCAAGGCCCAAATGTGAAATCTTCAAAAAAATACCGGGAAGGGCTTGATCCAAGCGGTTTTTTTAGAAAAATGAACAGAAATATGCGATTTTGCTAAAAACCGCTTGGATCAAGCCCTTCCCGGTATTTTTTTTTGAAGATTTCCCGCGTGGGCCTTGGAAAACACCTTTTGAACACATTGGACGGCTCGGATTTCCCAAAAACAATTGGGAAAAGCATCAAAACGCTTCGGTCCGGGAAATCCGGGATCCTTGACAGGATCGCCGGTGTATATATATATATATATATATTTTTTTTCAGAGAGAGTGAATGTTTGCGACTTTTGGGGTGAGATGCCTACAAAACAAACGTGGAGCATCGTTGAGGTGGACGAACAACCTGATGTAGAGGAATTAGATGACCATGGTATAGAAAATGAGGTACAAGGTGAGTTGGTGATAGAATATGAGGAGCAAAGAGGAAATGAACACGTAGAGTCTTGTCTGTCAGCCAGCTTCTTTTTGGAGAATTACGATTTGATCTTGAAGCTGATTCCTCACTCGGTGTTGAGTCTTGATAGACAGTGAAATGGTTAGGCTTCATCTAGAATGGAGAAGAGAGAGAGAGAGAGAGAGAGAGGGGGGGAAGGGAACTGTAAGTGTCCTCAGATGGGGCTTCCTATCTCTAGCCTAAAATGGTATTCATATCATAGGTGCTAGTCCCCTTAACATATAAACTGATGTCCCAATCAAATATCCAACATTGGTATCCAGGTCATATGCCCCATATACAACAGCTGTGTCCTCTATCTTAGTCCTAAGGGTGGTCGGTCAGACACCCATGTGCATGTAGTCACTTCACTTAAAAGTTGCCACCCCGTGTGCTTACATTTCTCACTCCGGTTTTATATCTTGCTAAGAGTTAATTTTGAATGCGTAGTTAGTTTGAGGTTTTTACCATAATCTGTATATTCTTTTCTTTTCTTGTGTGAGTCTGCTACATTCGAGATTGCTCCTTATTGGGTGGTTATCTCTTGCTACTTAGATTTCACTCATGATAGTAATGCCTGTATTTGTGCATTTAGATATTATTGAAATCCAAGGTGTTCATCAAAATTTTGAAACGGTTACATGCTCTTGTAATATTTTTTCTTTCCACATTCTTCCCACAGAGAGCTGAGAGCTGATCCCAAGTGGTAGGGAATTAAGGCTTGGTTTGGTTAGTAATCTGTATTGAGAAAAGTCATCAAGAGGCAGTCCTCCTCACAACCAGATAAAATAGCAAACCTGATGATCTCTTAACATCCCTATATACAGTCCCAGTTTTGGCTACTTAGATTTCACTTTTGCTCTTCTACAAGAACTTGAAAGATGAGGAATATCAAACTGTTGGGGACTCCTGTTAGCACTTACCTGTATCCTCTTTGGGAGGGGCAATTCTGTGGCCATGCTGTTATTTTTTTATGTTTTACGTCAGTAATCACTGTTTTGGTTTCTGAAGATTCACATATTTATCAGGCAAGAAGATGCTCAGGAGTTCCTAAGTTTTATCATGCATCAGATGCATGATGAATTGCTTAAACTTGAAGGTCAAATTTCAGTCAGTAATGGGGAAAGAACCTCTTTGGTTTCGTCGATAAACGATGAGGACGATGATGATAACTGGGAGACTGTTGGCCCTAAAAACAAGACTGCAATTACTAGAACACAGAGCTTTATTCCTTCGAAATTGAGTGTGATATTTGGGGGTCAATTGAGAAGTGTCGTGAAGGCAAGAGGTAGGCCAACTTTTATCTCATCACTCGGTACGAAGTCTCTTATGAATAGTTATCCAGTATTTCTCTTCAAAAGAAGTATACATTTGAATTTCGCATGTTTGATGATGTTGTCTTCCAAATTATCATATGCTGTTTTATGCAGAAGATTTCTTATTTACTGAGCCCACTCAATTTCGATTATAGCCTGCCATGTGATTTTATTGGAAATATAGCTCACTGAAATATTATAGCAGAAATACTCTCGGAAAATGTGGCTTATAACTGATGATCCATGACCAGGTGCTTATATTCTTCGAACCTAATCAATGGAATTGATACTCCTTCCGTCCCAAATTGCTCTTCCTTCTATCCTTTTATAGATCTCCCAAAATAAATGTCCATTTTAAACAGTCTAACATAAAAAGTAGTGCAACACTACCCTTTCGCTCTTTCTTTTCTACATTCAACTGCCATGTCAACACAGCATCATACGGTCGAATTGGGAAAGACAATACCAATTAAAATTCCCATCATTCTACCCATAAAAATTCGCTTCCCCAAAAAGTGGAAGCTAATTGAAACGGAGGGATTAGTTAAGTTTTGATCCATTTTTTGAATCATTAGGTAGAGATCAGATTCTCCCTTTGGTTTGATTATGGATATGCGAGGGTGTTGGGACTAGAATGCTCTTTGTGAATTTGGGTCATTTGAGTTTGTGGCTCCCTGGAACACAGCCCCTGCTCCTGATGGCTCCATTTGCAGTCCTCACATTTATGAATGACAATGAGTTTCCTGTGAAATTCAAAGCATTTTAAGAAGTAATGACTTCAGAAATAGTTATCGTACAACTTTTAATTAGTTGTTTGAAAGGTAACACATAATGCTTCCATGATGATTGGTCGACAGTAGTATGTTTTTATTCATTGTCACATATGCAAAGACAGATCCAAAAAAGAAAAAAAAAATTCCAAAGACTAGAGAAAATAGATTACAGTGATTTGAACATTTCTATCAAGATTGATAGATGTGGTAGTTAGGAGGTGTGAGATGGTCACAGTAGATGGTAGCACTCGCTAAGGGGAGGGGTAAACCAAAATTGACCACAAAGGCTGTAGTTCCAAAGGATTTAGGTTCTCTGGATATCATGGAAGACAATTCCCTGATAGAGCTCAATGAAGAAAACGGAGTAATGTAGCCTACCCAATTGATTGAGACTCAAGGCTTGTATGGTTTGGTTTCACATTTGAGTCATTGAGAACAAGTCTGCAGTGAGGACCATTGCTTCAATTTTTGTTATTGATATCCTTTCTCTCATCCAAAGCAGGTAGTAAGGCCTCAGCTACTATTCAACCATTTCTTTTGCTCCACCTTAATATTTGCCCAGAGCCTGTCTGTACCATAGA
The DNA here is from genome assembly GCA_016920895.1 of Vaccinium myrtillus. Lineage (NCBI taxonomy): Eukaryota > Viridiplantae > Streptophyta > Magnoliopsida > Ericales > Ericaceae > Vaccinium > Vaccinium myrtillus. The sequence continues at coordinate 34,000,097 of CM029275.1, read as the reverse complement.
AGATGCACTACACCTGTTTTCTGCTCCAGAGACACTTGAAGGCTATCGAACATCTGCCGCTGGAAAGGTATGAATTTTCTTTTTGTATGATTTTTGATCCACTCAAAAGTTGTCTTAATCGGCATGTTTATTTTCTTTGCCTTAGTTAGTGAAGGAGTGGCATGCTACATGGTAATGACTTCACAAAGCACCTCAAGTTTTTGCACTTTAAGAATTTAAGTGGGGCCCACTGTGATTTAGACCGATCATTTACACTTAGTGGAATAGATTTCTTAAAGAAATTTAGATCTGTTTACTATTATTTTTTCCTTTGGGTACTGTGGGGTGGGGTGGCGAGGGTGATGGGGGTTAGTGGAGTAATAGGGATAAGGTGAAAATGTGAAGTAGGAGATTCAGGAAAAAAACTCAAAAACTGAAACTCACAAAGGGCAAAATGTTGTCTATTCAGTCCATTATATATCATCGCACACAAACAATTGTTAATTTTGTAAAATTGTAAAAGACGGTTTAGCCTGTTCCTCACACACTTGAAAATTGACATCATTTTTGGTTCCCGAAGATAATGGAGGTCTAACTATGGGACCATGAGGCAATTTGGATGTTGCCCATGTCTTGTATCAGTTTCCAACTTATGGTTTACTGCTTGATGTCCTGATTTTTCTGCATTAGCCTTGGTTCTTTCTTTGACTGTAAAATCTCCTGCTAGTTATAAAATCATGCGACTTTCTAATTTTCAAGGTGTTTGTGTTCATTGTTTCTTTATAATTTAATCGTTTGAGTCTTCCTTGTCTTCCTACCACTAACATATAAATCCAGTCAATATGTAGTTTAGAATTCAATTTGGGTTCTCGTGGCATTCATTACTGCTATAAATATCCTGGTAGTGTAAGACATTATTTTGTTGTTCAAGCATCCCTGTCAGGGCATGTTTTATACCAGGTATAGTTTTGGGGGATTAGCAATGAGGTGGGATTGGAATTGGGATTGCATGCTTGTTTTTCACCGGATTGAATCATGGAATTGTTAATAACATGTTTGCTTTGCATAGAGGACTGGATTACAGTCGCTGTGGAAAACTGGATTACTGTCACTCTTTTCCACTTTAACCTTGTTATTAAATGAGGGAAAAAAAAAAACTGTGAACCGGAAAACACCCTTTATCTCTTGTTATATGGGTTTCATTTCATTCCTTTGTACCCAAAAAAATCACTACTTTGGAACCCACCTCTTTGGACAGATCAAAAATCTCAATAAATTACTCGTGGCACTTCTACATTACTGAGGGTGCTGTTTCCTTCAAAAAAAGTCAACACTATACCATTAAACAAATTTCTCAGATAGCAACGTTTTTATGACAATGGAAAAGGGTATATGCCCGAACCAAGGAATTACTAAGCATATGCAACAGAAAAAGATCGAATACTGACACATAATTAGACATTTAGACTAATATCCAAAAAATAGTGAAGGCGGAAATGCAAAACATCCAACATCCAAGTATCAATTCCAGCAACAAACTGCCACCTAATATCCGAAAAATAAAATAGTTCCAACCTTGAACATCATTTTATTCGTAATTTGGAGGAAAAAGACAGCACAAACTATTATAATGTCACCGTTATTTGAAGAGAATCCCGTTGCCGGCATGTGATTCAGTGGTTTCCAGATAGTACAGAGATCACCTTCGCTCCCCTGCTACAGTGCCACACGATTGTCTTGTTACTGCAGGGCATTTGTATCACACAACATGCTGTGGAATCATGCCTCGAATCAAAGCCGGGTGACATTAGAGAGACAGGCTTAGAGACCCAATTCAATTTCTGTGCTCTGCAGGTGCATTTGTATTCCTAAATACTTGGGATAGCCTAGTCTTTCAACTCACAACCCCACAGGATAGGATTAGCAGCAATGCCCCTTGGATTACTAATCCTGCCCTGCTTAAGCAACACCAATCATGATTTTAGGGGGACATCACTTTCATAGCCCAATCCCATGGCACAAACCCCTTATCAAGTGGGCCCTCAAGGGCCCTCAATGACTATGAAATTGGTCCCTCCATGGCTATCAAATGAATGGGAGAATGTGGCGGACGTGTAATTATCATCAAAATCTTCGTCTATCAGTATGAATTATCATCATGTCCGAAGAGATTACATTATGGCCTATGGCATCTCATTTCAAATGTTTTCTTTTTTTTTTTTCACACCAGAAAATAAATGTTGCACTCCTTGGGGAAATGCTTTATGCTGAATATTTTTTTGCGCACATTATCTCAGGCTGAGGTGGTGAATGCTAGCAAGTCCGTTAAAATACTGGAGCTTTCTGAGATAATGATATTGCATTTGATGCGTTTTAGCTATGGGAGCCAAGGAAGCACCAAACTGCATAAACCTGTCCGCTTTCCTCTGGAGCTAGTTTTTGGACGGGAAATAATGGTTTCACCGTCTTCTGAGGTGATGTCTGAATACTGCCACTATTCTGCGATGTTTATCTGTAATAGCAGGCTTTTTGTTTGTAGTTTTCTTATTTCTAAATTATTCTGTTATTGTGAATTTTCATTTTGGGGAACTATTTGTGGGCTGGTTATTCAATTATTCATTAACTCCTATTGCGCAGACTTATATACCATTATACAAATTTTTCTTCCTACAAAATGTTCAGCAAAGATTTTTAGATATTATGTAGTAGGCATTTGGCTATCTTTGAGATTGAAGTCATCACCCATTGTCTACTTGTATTCTTTGAAATCACGAAGCTAATAGGACCATGTAAGTGGTTGTTGAAAGTAACTATTCTTCCAAGATTATTGAGCCCGTCAAATGTTCAGAAGACTCAATTTTGTCACAGATTTCATCTTCTAGTGTCTCACAATTCATAGATAATTTTCTGGAAGCTTCTACATCTTCTGACATCAGCATGTAATCAATTGCTCTTTGGTTAATACTGTGCAAAAATACTTTTTTTTTATCCCAAATCCATAGAGATTGATTTGACCATCGGGGTTCTTTCAGTTCATATGTAAAAACGCCCACCATTATGACCATCTCAAAAATTGTTATTTCCACTTCATTCTGGATGTGTTTTTGTCATTAACTTTCCTAGAGTCTTTTGCTGCTACTTGTTCATTTGGTTTGGAGGATCTGGGTTACAAGGCTATTATTGTTTATAAATGATTTGCTTTTTCTGTTACAGGGTCGAAGATACGAACTTGTTGCAACAATTACTCACCACGGGAGGGACCCATCAAAGGGGCATTATACTGCGGATACCCGCCACTCAAATGGGAAATGGCTGCACTTTGATGATGCTTCCGTAACTGTTATACCCACAAGCAAGGTACTTCATGAGCAAGCTTATATTCTCTTCTACAAGCAACTGTAGACATGAGATTTGGAGTTGGTTATTCTCGTAAGAAATGAGCGATAAGATGTATATTTGTTTTGGTTAGGAGTTCTCATTGAACTCCGCGGAAAGTATGTATGCATGTAGGGTCAACTTCACAGAGGAAAACTGACGAGATAGAGGGTGTTTTGTGTGTTTATTGTTGTAGAAGTAGAGTTCATGGCCAGATGAAATAGATGATCAGTAAACATTTAGAAGGAAAATATTGTTGCAAGGATTGTGTACAAGGCTCTTGATAATTTGTACATCAATAGGGAGGAATATTTGTTTTCGTTTCTACTTTGTTCCTCTTTTAGGGAAAAGCAATCTGTTTTGGTTGCTAGTTTCCAAAGGATCCCTTGGACTGGACATCCCTGGTGGGTCCGTAGTGGGCTCCTTTCGGGCCCACTTCAATAATTGGAACCGTTCACTTTTTAGAGATCTTTGAGAACATAAGCTATGCCGAAAATAATGTTGTCCAAATACTAATTGAAAAAAACATGTTCCTATCCAGTGTTGGCAATTTTTTCCATGGCCATATTTTTTGCGTGGCTGATTCTCGACGAGAGAGAAATTACAAAAAGAAGCTATTGAGTTATTGTTTAGCTTTATTTACCCACTTCAATGGTCTCTACTATTGAAATAACCCAAAATCCTGGCATCCCGAAAAAATATTGACCAAGAAATGCTGAGACTATTTAAAATTACAATTTCACTCTCTTTTTTGCCCCATAACACCTCTCTCTCAAACTTCTTTTTCCATTGGAGTATTAAAGCCACGTACAACCTTGTAACCTTGCTAGGTATAATATATTTCTGTGCACTTTTTAAAAATAACACTTCTCCAAATTATTCAATTGGAATTCAACTGTGAAGGTATCGATACCATAATTTCAGTTGGAGTTTTGTGAAAAGAAACACATTCAAGGGAACTATACAATACCTGGCACCCGAACTCAGTCCATAGCTCGTCCCTTGTCAAACCTTAAAGCCTAAACACATATATCAAACTTCATTTTCAATTGTTCAGTTTTAACCATTCCCATTAAACAAAATTTAGCTCACAATCCTGAATATGGAATCTGAAACTGAAAGGCCAATTCATGCAAACACTTTAAATAAAGTTTGATGTACCCAGAGTACACATAGCACACTCAATTATGTGCTATGTGTACAACCCATCTAGATAACTTTGAAGTATTGGGTTCTGGAAGCTGCCAATTGATTTGATTGGTTCTAGTCCTCTTGGAATCAAGCCTGAAAAAGGGGAAAAACATTGGAAGGGTCTTGATTTATATGAGTAAAATCTAAGAGGTATTTGATCATACGTGTATAAGAGGTGTTTGATGAAATGCTCCAAAGAACACAATTACGTGAACTAAAACTTAACTTGATGATTTGGAGGAAGGTGTCTCCATTTCAGTGGAGTTCTAATTATATTTTCGTTGATTGTGGGAGCTCTCTCGGTTGTCGGTAGTTCGTTGTTTGGATGGTTTTGCTTTTTGGGTTTTTGCTTCTTTGGTTCGGTTTTGTTTATGTGGTTTTGCTTTTTTCTTAGCTGGCTTATAGGGGGAGCTTTTAGGTTGGTTTTCTATTTCTGGATCAAGAGTTTTGGTTTTCTACAGTGGTTTTCTGTGCTTTGGTTGGTTTCTTATCATCCAGTAGTGTCTTCTTTTTTTTTCCCCTTTTGGGTCCTTGGCATTCTTAGTCTCAAGCCCGTTTAATAATCTTTGTAATTTGTTAGCAATGACTAATAAATTTTTTGCTGATCAAAAATAAAAATAAAAATAAATAACTTTGTACAATTCCAATTTTATCATGAAAGAACTCTGTTTTGGATTACTTTGAAAGAACAAGATGGGTCAAGACTAAGTCATTCTATAATAGTATTGAGAAAAACACAAACAAGGTCTGTTCCACTAGATTTGACAATGTGCAAGTCACACTCTAAGTACAGAGCAACTACAACATGGGTCAAGATCAAGTCATATCAAAATAAAAATCAAAACACAGAAGAGTATATAGAAAGGGCCATGTTAATTTTACTAACATATGTTTCACTATATCCGACAAGGTGCAATTCAACTCTAATTATAGAGCAACTACAACATAGATCAAGGCCAAGTCATTCTAGAATATAGATCAAAACACATATGTAGGTTTGTTTCACTAAATCCTACAATGTGCAAGTCAACTTTGAGTTTTGTGTTGTGATCTTTATTCTGATATGACTTGTTTCACTATATCCAACATGGTGCTAGTAAACATTGATTATAAAGAAACTATAATATGGGTCAAGACCAAGTCATTCTATAATATAGATCAAAACACATATAAGATCAGTTTCACTATATTCGACAAGGTGCAAGTAAACTTTGATTATAGAGCAACTAATGGGTTAAGACCAAGTCATTCTAGAATATATATCAAAACATGTACAAGATCTATTTCACCACATCCCACAAGGTGCCAGTAAATTCTGAGTACAAAGCAACTACAACATGGGCTAAGACCAAGTCATTCTAGAATACAGATCACAAAACAGATGAGTATATAGAAAGGGTCAAATATTCATGCTTTCCTTAGATCAATTTCATGATTTGGGATTAAAGCCCAATTAGGGAGAAATGGGTGATGGGTTTTTGTATAATTGAGGAAATTGAAATTGGTTTTGGGGGTTGGGTTGAGTTATCAAATGTGTGTTTGTGTGTGTGTGTGTGTGTGAGAGAGAGAGAGTGTGTGTGTGAGAGAGAGAGAGAGAGAGAGAGAGAGAGAGAGAGAGAGAGAGAGAGAGAGAGAGAGAGAGAGAGAGAGGAATTGGGCTTTTTAATTTGAAGGCAAAATTGGCCAATTATTGCTTGGTCACCATGTATATGTGTGATTATTTCAGAACATGTCATTGATTGGGAGTTTTGAAAAGTGAGACCATTGAAGTGGTAAATAAAGCTAGTCAAATGCCATATTTTTAGTAATTTTCCATTAAAAAAAAAAGGAATGGTTGTGACTATCGAAGTGAGTCCAAAAAGGTCCCACGAAAAGCTAAAAAGATCTGTCGAGTTCGGTTCGTATGGCTTTTATTTCTTGGTAATGTTTGATTCTGAGAATTGCTATTTTCTTAAGATAGATTCTTAAATCGGAATATAATATCAAAAACAATTACGGGACACAATAATCAGACGTAAATTTAAGAAAATTAATTGGCCCTTTTCCTTCCACTATATGGTTTATGGGTCCCCACACTCATTTCTTGTGGAATTCATCAGCTTAATCACTTTGTTTGGTCATGCTAATTGGCCTTGGTCGTTACCAATGTGGAAAGAAGGGTGGATCAAATGTGGTACAAAAATGAAAGATCCATTCAGTCTCTTAATTTCTCAACCCCGGGCTTTCTCTTCTCCTCTCCTCACTCCCTCTGTCACGCACTCAATTTTTAATAATCAAAATTCATATAAAATCCACGTAGGATTGATCGAAGTCGTACATATATCCGTTGAAAAGTCAAAATCAAATATCCAATTACAAATCAAGTTCAATGTGTCTCTAGCCAACGGATACCCATACCCAAGTGCATAAGTAGCAAAAGGGTTTATTTATTACATAGTTTGATATTGGCAAAGATTTAATAAAAATTGAAGTTACAGAGTCGTCTTCCAAAATACATTGAGTATCAAAATGATAAAAATAACTCCATGACTCATGTATGCTTCAAACCATGCATTCACACTCTAAGCGTCCGTCTTATGCTCCTTGCCAATTACCTAAAAATGATAGGGTGAACTCACTAGCCCAGTAGGAAACTATTCTACTAACTCTAGGTGTATAAAGAATGATATGCGCCCAAGAGGTTTAATACCATGAGTGAAATGAGCAAAAGATGACATGGATGACTAAAACAAGTGATCAATGCCCTCAAAGTACCCAAATGGTCAATGGATTACATTAGTGTCCAAAAATACCCAAGTGTCCAAAGAAGTATCCAAGAGATGTTTAAAGATAAGAAAAATAAAGCCAAGTGTCCATATAGTACCCACAAGTGACCACAAAGTATCCAATGGTGTCCATGAACTACCCGATTGTGTCTCCAAGTATCCACGTGTCTTACAAGTGTCCACATTCAACCATTTTCCCACTTTATCATGTGTACATCAATTTAAACTTGAGAATATTGAAATTTTCTTCCAAGTCTTTTGGGCCTCGTGGAATCCATGTCCGAGTCTTATGGGCCTCGTGGAACCCTTGTCCGAGTCTTATGGGCCTCGTGGAACCCTTCCTAGCGACTCACCGAGTGGTTGTCCTAGTGCATCAACTTACATTTTGCTCAAAAACCACCAAGTATTTCACACGTATCCAAATAACAAAGATCATACATTTTCCTTTCATGTAACGCACGTCGACAATTTCTATAAAGTTTATATATGTCAAAGAACGTTAAACGATCAACATTTATCACCCATCATACGTAGGTAGGTTAGAAAGGAGTGATTCGACCATAAATGAAGTGCACGGGTGAATATATCAATTACAATGCCAAACAAGCCAACCAGAAACCAAAGGAGAGTTTTCTGAAACTTTTTTCAAAAAGGTATGGATACCTCCCAAGGGTGGTATGGATACCAATGCTCAGTCAGCAAACAAAAAGATTGGTATCCATACCTCACCAAATTGGTATGGATACTGATGCACAATCTGCGAACAAAGAGTTTGGTATCCATACCTCACCAAATTGGTATGGATACCAATGCACCGTCAGTGAACAGAATGAATGGTATCAATACCTCCCTAAATTGGTACGGATACCAATTGCTACGAATTGAGATTTTTGACAGCTTTTCACAAATGGAGAGGGATTCCAACCCTCATAAATTTTGGGATTTCAAACATCATTTAAGCATGAAATAAGGGTATATTAACCACCAATTCATAGATTTAACAACCAATTCCATATATCAAGAACAAATCTAGTAGAAAACCCATTTTCATGGAGAAAACCAAAAGCTACTAGGATTTGAAAGCCAATACAAGAATATATGCCACAAATCAACTTGATACAACTAGATGGAGTAGAAATTTGTCCCCTACCTCAAGGATTGAGCTTGAAATGTGTGGAAAATGCAAAACCCTAGCTTTATTTTCAATGCTTCAACCAAATCTCCACCTTCCGGACCGAAACGAACAACACCCGAGCTTCCAAACACGTGTAGGAGTCTAGTATGAGTGAGGGTCTTGAAAAACTCGAGGTTTTTGAGTGAAATTTGGAGTTAGGTTGAAGAAGATGGAAGAGGTAGAGGTAGATAGAGAGAGAGAGGTGGTTCGGCTGATGAGGAGGGGAGGGGGTCTTGTCTCTCTCTTCTCATACACCACACCACACATGTAATCCAAATAACTTACACCCCAAGTCCCTATAGTGGCTTGTGTAATGCAATAAGGTCCCAACTCACTCATATCCTTAATTAATCCAACATTTAAATATTTCAAACAATTCCTCACATTTCCCCAACTTTATTTCCGAAAAAAATTATTTAAAAACACGGGTCCTTACACCCTCCTTCCACTGCGGCTTTGTTTCTCTCTTCACAGTTCGGATCTGACGCTGTCCCCGTTGTTGGACAGGTCTGTTTTGCCTAATGGCTGTTCAGTTTTGCATTGGCAGTGGGTTCGTTTTGGTCTCGGTTAAAAGCAGTCCAGCGTTTGCTTCTCTTCCTCCGCCTCTTGTTTGTTGTTTTTCGGCGTCTCCTTGGGAACATCGGGTTGTGGCTGGTGCTCCCCTGGTTCATTGTTGGATGTTCTCGGTCTTTGCCTAATGGCTTATGGTGGTGCAGCAGTTGGGGGCGTTGAAGGCGGCGGCTGGCTGTGGTTTCTAGTTGTGGTGGGGTTGCAGTGGTAGGGTTAGGGTTGTTGGGATGGATCTCTGGTTGGGCAGGAGTTTTGGGTTGGGTCTTGGCCTTTGGGCCTGACCCAAGTTTTTGGTGCTAGGGCTTCGACCATTGGTGCTCTTGCTTTCGAGGCCGTGGAGGGGTGTTCTTGCCGTTCTCCGGGGTAGCAAAAGGACTTGTTCCTTGGGTTCCGGGGACGGTGGTGGTTGCGGATCATCACCTTTCTAGTGGTCTTGGAGCGTCAGGGTTTGACAGCGGTGGTGGTGGCGTTGCCTTTCACCGACTGCTATTTAGGGTTCTATTGTTTGGGCTCGACCCATTTTATCTAGGCATTGTTAGGCCCCTTGGGATTTTTATGAGATGAATGTATTATCTAGGTTTTAACCCATAGGGAGGTTGGGCTTCGGCCTTTTTTAGGTGGGTTTTGTCCCAGGGGTGTCCTTGATTAGTTTCTTGCCAATCGTTGGTTTAGGTCTCGGATTGTGCGGATGATTGCTCTAAGCTTGATGTTATTTCCTTTCTCCTATTAATCCTGTAACAATTTCAAGATTAATGAATTTTTGTATGGCGGGTGATTTACGTATGGATAAGTTGAAGGGGAGATTTTAAATCAAAGCGGATTAAGAGAAAAAAAAAATACTTGCAAAGGTTGATTATAGTTATGAAATATGTTACACACTCACGATGGGTTTGAATCTTTATTACTCACAAGAATTTAAAAAATGAAGGCAAGGATATATAAATGCTTAAAATTTGTCGCTTGCCATGATAAATCCTAGAGAGATTAGATTTTCACTGAATATATAGAAAATTCATACGTTTTTACATTTTTCAAATCAAATGAAAAAAAGAAGAAAAACCATTACCTTTTCTTATATTTCTTATTTCCAGTTTTCTTACCCATATGTCATTCTATAATCCAAGATGTAGGCTCTCCTAGCCTTCTTCAAAGACAAGATGTAGCACATTAATAATTTTCATGTCTGTCAAGCTTTATCTTTTATTAACGAGAGAATGTATGAAACTTACCTGACTTGCTCGGACATTTGTATTCCTCCTCTTGCTCATATTCTGGAAAAAAATGGATCAGTCTCTAGTCCAAGCTGTCTAAGAAGGAGGCTTTAGTGCCCATGAGAGAAGTCTCGCTTCGAGTTGATGGAGCAAGTTTGACCTATGTTGCAACCTCTCGATCGACCTTTAACATATTATTTAGGGCTGTTCAAAAAAACCAGTGAAGCGTGAATCCGGTCCAGACCTGACTGATCCGCACGTTTTGGATTTTGACCGTGGATTAATGGTCCGGATATGGATTCAAAAAAAAAAAACCGTGACTTGCAGTCCAGACACAGATTTTGACTTTGAAACCGTGGATTAACCGATCCAGACCGTGAGTGTCACGCCCTCAATTTTAATAACCAAAATACAAATAATATCCACGTAGGATCGATCAAAGTCAAACAACTTCCCATAGAAAAGTCAAAGTACAATGAGTTTCTACTTGGGGTACCCGTACCCATTCATAAGTAATCAAGAGTTAAGAGTTATTACATAAACAAAGTTTTGTCAAAAAATGAAGAAAATAGAAGTTACAAGATCATCTCCCAAAATATATTAACTGTCAAATGTGCTTCATGATATGCATCCACACGCCAAGCATCCCAATTATGTGCCTTGCCAAGTACCTGAAAATGATAGGATGAGCTCACTAGCCCATTAGGAAACTTTTCTACTAACGCTAAGGGTATATAGAATGAAAGATGCACATGATGATGTAATACACATGAATGAATAGGCTAATATGGGCTATGAAGGATCGACTCAATGATAAAGTGTCACAAGATATCCAAGTGTCCGTCAATTCCCTCAAAACCGTCACAATCCGTGTCGTGTGTTCGATTTCATCAAAACTTCGTATTTTTCATAAAATATTTCATTTTACCACACTTCTCAAATAACCACTTGTTTTAATAGGGAAAGAATCCCTCTAAAGGATTTCGTGGGCTCCGTGCACCCCTGCCGGATTTCGTGGGCTCCGTGCACCCATGGCTAGGGACGCACCAAATGGTGGCCCTAGAATATGTAATCATCATTTTCAAAAGTTTATTAAACCATCAAGTGTCCAAAACATCCATGTAATTCACTTAGTTCAAAAACTCGTAGTGTATCGATTGTATCGGAGCTAACATATGTCCAAGAACGTGAGAAGCCAAGACAAATCATAAAATGTACCACGATATGGTAACGAAGCTTAGAGGTCAATTTGAGGAGCTTTGGAAGGATCATTGAAGGTCCGAAGCAAAGGAACATGAAAATGGGACTATGAGCCTCGAGAAAATCTGACACACTGATAGGAAAAATCTCATTTCTCTCAAAATACAAAGGCTATGAATATAAGATCAATTGAGTTTGAAAGTAGAATCATAGAGCTTTCCAACGGTTCAAGAATCGCCTCATTCCGAGTTCGGACGAAGCCGGGACATGCCAGCGAAGTTGGGTCAAAAATCTGTCTAAACAAACGGAGTTTGGATCGATCCAAGAAATGTGTGGATCGATCCATAAGATTAAAAATTTGTCCCGAGTGTTGTGGATCGATCCAAACAATCGGTGGATCGATCCACCATGTTCCACGGGTAAAACAGAAGGTTTTGGATCGATCCAGACAACTAGTGGATCGATCCATAGTGTTTCAAAATGCCATCAGAGTGTTGTGGATCGATCCAACCTATATGTGAATCGACCCACCTGGGTTTTCGGGTGAAAAATGCACAACTTTGCTCAAACAAATGAGGGCTTCAATTCAAGTCACAAGTGAGGTTCCAAAACACAACTAATCAAAGGAAAGAGACACATCAACAACCAATTCTTGGATTTATCAACTAAATATGCAAAACCCAAACTCAATCAAATCCAAGCTCAACTTCCATGGTGATAATAAAGTTTGATAGGAATTTTAGGAGCAAGATTAAGAGTAGTGCATTAATTCATTCAACATACACTTAGAGAAGGTAGAATGTTGTTCCCTACCTCAAAGGTTTTGCTCCAATGAACAGAGAAAAGAAAGCCCTAACTTGTTCTTGCAACTCCAAACAATGTGAGACTTCACCAAGCAATTCCAAAGAAACCCGGACTCCAAATCGCGTGTAGATGACGAATTTGAGGTTGAATCTTGAGGAAATGAGGTGTGGAGGTGTGAATTTTTTGGAGAGATGGAGGAAATTTGGGAGAGGAGGAGAGAGAGAGAGAGTGTCGGTGTATTTTTGGTAGGGGTGCACATACACCGGGCTGGGCCGGGTTCGGGCCGGGCTTATACTAGATAATAACAAGGTTTGTGTATTCCCAAGCCCGGCCCGTTTATGATCGGGCTTCATTTAATATGCCCAAGCCCAACCCAATTAAAATTTTAATTTCCCAAGCCCGTCCAATAAGCCCATTTTATTTTTTTTTAAAAACATGGTATCACAAATATAAATTAATCAACTATAATAACAATTCACAACCGTAATAACATACTCAAACTCAAAGTTCTAAGTTCTTATAAAAATAGTAACAAAAAACCCCAAAAATTAAAAAGCAATTGCAGTGCTAAAAAGGATGAAACTCTCCAACATCCATCAATCTCTAACACCCAAAAACTTCTCGTGGGTATCTCTCCTTTAAAAGCACACTTCTTCACAACAGATCCTGTAGAGTACAATAAAAATAAAAGGAAGAAAATAATGAATTATTACCATAAGACAATAGTTTAAGGGAAAAAAAAAACCTTCAAAGTTTTCTTAACAATTGCTTTTTAATTTCTAACCCTAAACAACTAGGAGCTGTAACATATATATTATATAGTATTAAAATAATCGGGCCGGGCTAGGCCTCAAAGCAATTTCCCAAACCCAGCCCATTTAGTAAACGGGCTTAAAATATCAGCCCAGCCCGGCCCTATGGGCCTAAAAATTTATCCCAAGCCCTAAAAAAAACGGGCTGGACTGGGCGGGCTACCGGGCCGGTGTGCACCCCTAATTTTTGGGAGAGGAAGAGAAGTGTTTCCTTGCTCAAAATCAGCCATACATGTCTATATGCACTCCCACAAATCACACTTACACCCCTCATGTTCATAATGCATCTCACAAAGACCCAAATGCAATACTAACTTCACATTGACCCTATATTACTCTATTTTCATTTCCTCACACTTCCCTAACATTATTAACGAAAAATCATTTAAAACACGGGTCCTTACATTGAGATTTTTATTATATGTAAATTTTTTAAAATAAATAAATATGTATGTATAGATAAAAGAGAACATCAAGATTTGTGTGGTGAGTGAGGGAATAAGTTCCTCAAAGAGTGTTTGCCTTGATATTCTAACTAGTTGGAACTCAACTTATCTCATGTTAAGTATTGCTTTATTGTATCAAAAAGCATTTGAAAGGCTTGAAGAGGAAGATCCACTTTTCCTCCTTGAACTTCATATGGGGCCTCCTACTGCTAGAGATTGGGATAATGAATTGCCTTTGCTTGTGAACTGGATGATGAACTGCCTTTGTTGTCCACTATATTACTACTGAAGTGTTTATTTCAATGTTGAGGTTGGACAAAAATTGGCCTTCAATTCCTGGGTGTTAATTTGGCTTCAAATTGTTTTTTTTTTAGAATAAGTTGAACATCCTTAGACAAATCCGGAACCGATCCGTGACTTGCGGATCAGATTGGAACCTAACCGTGAAATTTTTGGATTGGACACGGATTTTATTTTTAAAAAACCTGACTCGTGGATTAGGATTGGATTCATGCTAATCCGGACAAATCCGGATCGTGAGCACTCCTAATATTATTATAACTTATTAACCACTAACACAATAACGCAATTAGTGCAAAAGAAAAAGACATCAAGAATTTTCTCCTTGATATTAAAGGCTGAGACCTTTTGGAGAGAACATAAGGTCCTGATCAACGGCTTAGGGGAACCCGTAAATATAATCATCACGTGGTTGGTTGATGGGTAGGTATTTATTAAAATTTCTCCCCATTAATGCTTGAGTTCAACTCAAGTCTTGCATAATCGCTTGGCGTGGCTAATACTATAGCGTTCACAGCACATAGTGAGATATGAGTTTTGGTCCCGATATAGGTCCATGGAAATTTTGGTATATGAGATTGCAAAATATGTGTAGTAGGTTGTACAACGATCGCAAAAGAACCGAGTGTTGAGCAGCTCGAGACTCGGCTCATTTAGTAATTTAGACAAGCTCATGCTCAAGTTTAGACTTGTGTAATAACTAATCCGAGCTATAACACTCTAAAAGCTCAACTCGGCAAGAAAAAGTTTGGTTTGTTTAATATCTCGTTTATAAAGGCTCGTTTTAGTAAATGAACATGGCTTGGCTCGTTTACCATCAAGACACTCTCGAGTTCGAATTTTAAACTCCTTTAATAAACGAGAAGAGCACAAACACTGTTAAAAATCGGCTCAACTCAGCTTGCTTGCACCTGCATATACAATATCCCTTGGGCTTATAAACGGGTGGGCCTGGGACGTCGAATTTTTGTTTGGGCTTAAAAGATAAGTTTAGAAAACCCGACTTGGATCTCTACTATAAACCTTTCGGCCTTGAACCGGGTTCTATGGCCTATCAACCCGGTTTACAACTCTCTCTCCCCCACTCTCTCTCTCTCTCTCTCTCTTTCTCTGTGTCGTGGACAGTGAACCCTAAAATGGCCTCCAAGTCCAGCAACAACAATAACAACAGCAAGAAGAGGAAGAATAGATATCTCCCCCAGAACGTCAGCTATCTTTCTCTGATATATACAGTTTACACCTGAATGTCTGTGCCCTTGATTCTCCGCTTCTAATGCGCAATTCTTTTTCTTGTTTCTTTGCTATTTTCAGAAACCAGTGAAGAAGGGTGGGTACCCATTACGCCCAGGAGTGCAGGGATTCTTTATCACTTGTGATGGTGGGAGGGAACGCCAAGCCTCTCATGAAGCCATTGACGTTATTGACTCTGTATGAATGCCTTATTCCTCGCCATTGATTTCATAGTGTGTTCTTTCCATTTCTGTTTCTGGGTTTTGTGCGTGTGTGTGTGTGTTTTTCTGGTAAGTATATAATGTGCTGGATGTGGTCATAGTAAATGGTCTGCAGTAAAATGGCGATTTTTGGTGAAAATTGCCCACCCACCTTGTTTAGCGCAAAAGAACCTCACTTTTTGAATTGTGTTTTTGATTTTGTAATGTTTTTCTTTCCATTTCTGTTTTTGGGTTTTTGTTATTTTTATAGTTCTGACTTATCCAATAAAAATGATGTTCTTTCCATTTTTTTTAGATGCTCAAACATGTTTGTCTGTTTCTGCAGTACATCATTTATAGTTGCTAGATTTTCAAGGGCGTGTCTTTTTCATCAACCAAATAGGTACATCGACACATGCATATATACTAGCAGTGAACCCATCTTATGCATGGTAGGAATGGCAATTTAACCCACTCGACCCATCCCCAGCGCCCTCCAATGGGGGCGGTCCCCATTGGAGGTGAAGAAATGTGATGTAACATACGCTTTTATTTGTTCTTTACAAGGCTTACAATCCTATATTTTAATATCCCATCACGGGAGCCTCACACTATGTCTTATACGAATGGTATCAGCGTTTTAGTGTCTATTGGCAATTTGGCATCATAGTGATGCATATTCCATGTAGAAAAGTCACTTATATAGCACTGTGGTTGATGTGATTTGCGAACTATGTGGTTTTTAAGGTTCTTCGAACTATGTGGTTTTTAAGGTTCTTCGAACTATGTGGTTTTTAAGGTTCTTCTGATCTTATTGGTTTCCTTACAAAAATGCATGTGTAAAACTAAAATTCAAAAAAAAAAAAAACTGCTATTTCATTAGTTGTTGTAGACAAAACCAATATGTAAATTATGATACATCCAGATGTTCATTTCCATTTGGTTTTGGTACTTGAGTATTTCTTATCATCACGTTGGTTTCCCTTTGTGAATGTTCATATTCTTTGTAATATTGTCTGTCTTCTTGTCTTGAATGACGATTGTGCAAGTATGTCATTATTCTTTGTGCTTGTTTGTATGTATGTCAATCTCTTAACATTTTCGCTACCTTCTTTTTATTCTTTTTCAACATACCATTTAGGGATGGCAATGGGGCGGATTGGGGTTTGAACCGAACGAACCGAATCACCAGAACACTGCCCCGAACTGAACCGATAACCGAACGGGTTATGAAGATCTGTTCCATAACTGAACCGAACGGGTACCTAGATACCCAGATTGAAAAATTTCCAGATTCAAATTTCCAGAAAATTTCCAGATTCAAATTTACGGAAAAAAAGGGTAAATGAGTACTACTCTTTTTTCGCTATCAATGCAGGAAGAATTTGTGGTCACACACATTTGTGCTCAAGGTCCATGCAAGCAAACAGTATGCAGAAGTCGTGTTCAGTCCCACACTTCATTTAGGAAAAAAGGATGAATAACACAGAGAAATCATTACACAAGTAATAAGAGTTCATTGACTGACTAGATCTACAGACCTCAGGATCTTCTCAAAGTTCTGCTACATCAATGACTGGTGGGGGTTTTCAGAAACACCAAGCCGTCGACCTAGTCTCTATTACGAATCTTCTTTAACTGAAAGAGAGCAGATTGGAGGGGGATCAATCTGGTTTCAGAGAGTCTAGTTTCATCTCATTGTTCTTGAAAATGTGAACCAGAACGCGAGAGAGAGAGAGAGAGAGAGAGAGAGAGAGAGAGAGAGAGAGAGAGAGAGAGACTTACGGTGACTGAGAGAAGAAGAAATCGCCGTCGTTCTGTCGCGCCTCTCGGCCTCTCAGGAAATGAAGACAAAATGGGATGGAATAACCCTAGCCGCAAAATCTAATGTATATATATAAAGGGGGTAAAGTGTAATTTTCAAAGATACATAAAGGGGGTTTATGTAATATGTATATATAATATAAGGGGGTTCTATGTAATTAATAGAAGTTCGGTTCGGTTTATGTAATATGTTTATAATATAAGGGTTCGGTTTGGGTATCGGTTCGGGTTACAGGTAAACCCAAAACCGATCCGAACCCGTTCGGTTTCCCATCCATCAAAACCAAACCCACACCCACGGGGAAAAAAATCGGTTACGGTTCGGGAAAAAAAACCGGTTTCGGTTCGGTCGATATTGCCATCCCTAATACCATTGCTCATACTTGGTTTTGACTAAGTAAGTAGCCTTCGTCCCTCGACCAACTTGTGCATTATTCTAATAAATGGTTATTACTTTCACACTTATATATGGTTGCCAGTTATTTTATGTTGTTTCTATGTCTCTTCTTATTGTCCATTTTATTATCCAATGGATTGGTAGGGTTCATGATGAATTTCTTCTCATTCTTGTGGAATGGATATTTGTGAGAGAAGCTGCCATTGAACTACTTTGTTTAGTTCTTTTTCACTTTGACAAGTACATGTATGCTGACACTAAGAGTTATCTATGCAAAAGGATCCATATTCCATATGGTGAGTTATAAATACATGAGTACATGCATGACAGGTGGAATTCAGCAAGTTATCCCACTGAGCTTCTTTTTATTTTATTCTTATATGGTGCAGTTCTATGAAGAACTGGTTCATGGGAAGGCTTCAGGAATAAAATGTGGACATTTAGGTGATAAACCTTTGAATAAAAAGACTAAATTCACATATTCGGAATCTTCTAGTAGTGATGAGGATGACGATGACGACGACAACAGCAACGGTAATGAATCTGGTGATCTTGACAAAGAAGAGGACAAAGGTAAACCAGAATCTCATGCAGACGGTGATGCAAGTCTTGAAAATCCCAGAAATGCAGACTTAGATCCTCGTAAACTGGAAGACAATAAAGATGAAGATAAAGAGGATGCTACTTGTGATGAAAGTGGAGCAGTGGAATGTGATGTTCCACCAGCTAAGAAGCAATGCATAGAATCAAATGCATCTGAATGTGGACATGTCAAAACTAATAAAATGGAGGAGAAGTCTGTGGATAGGTTAATTGAAGCAGAACTCGCAGAGTTGGGAGACAGAAACAAGGTGAGTGAATGACAACTACTGAGCTCTGGAAATACAGTTTTGGCACTTGTATGGGAAAGAGATTGCCAAGTTTGATTCCCACTAAACCCAATCAACTCATGATGTTGCTTCCTATTACGTATGTAGCTTCTTTTTATGGGCTTGCCTATTTAATTGTCCTCTTACCCCTCGTAGTAGTAGTTTGCGCACTTCTTCAAATTCCATACAAAGTGGGGTTAAAATTGTATGAGACAGTGTGAGACAGTTTGCCAAGGAGAGGATGGTGTATAAGCCGATGAGATAAGCTTTATTAGGATCCTCCTGTGACTGGACTTATGAATCTTTTTCTTAATTCTGCTTTGTCAAGGGCCTCAAGGCCCAAGGGCCATATGCTCAGTATTATATGTATAATACCTTCGAAAAACAAGCAATGACTGGCCTCAACAATGCTCAAGAACTTTGAAAATGATTTTGTAAATAGCATTCCACAAGCTGATAGGGCAATAATCATTACATATTGGTCCTGTGTATCAGCAGTTAAAGTAAGCTTTTTCAGTGTGAGTGCACACTTCAGCTACTTCAATCTTAACCTTGTGTGTAAAAATGCATCTACTCTAACTGAATGTGTGAGTTTTCAGTCAGGTAAGAACTATGAGTTAACTGTTACCCGCTATACATTAGTTGAGGTAATTTTCATGAGTCTTTCCCATGTCCAACCTTTGAAGCTTTAAATGACTGAGCGATTTTCGTCAGTATTTCCTTATCCGTATGAAAAACACATACATTGGAAAAGAAGTTCGGTTCATAATTTTGGACGTATTGATAGTTGATACCTTCTTATTTTGCTTTTAACGTATTCTTGTCCTATGTATGCCTTGGATCTTTCCCTTGTTAAGATGACAACTTGTTTTTGTTTGTTGCAACAGAGGCATTTTAACAACCTTGATTCAGGTTGCAACGGCGTCGTCTTTCTTCAAATGCGAAAGAGAGATGGGGACCCAAGCCCCAAGGATATTGTGCAACACATGATGACATCGGTTGCTTCAACAAGGAAACATATGTCAAGGTTCGTTGACTTTTGACTGTAATATTATAGGTAACTTTTGATAGCTTCGTAGTCTATGTAAGAAAAATATGTAAATAAGGTCTGCTATCTGGTTTTGATCAGGTTCCTTTTAAGAGTCTTACCAGTTGAAGTGACATGCTATGCTTCAGAAGAGGAAATCACCAGAGCAATCAAGCCACTCATTTCTCAATACTTTCCTGTGGAATCTCAAACTGCACTCAAGGTATTATTTTCTAACTTAGTATCCACATTATGCCCATTTTTGGGAATAAGTGTTGATCCCAATAAAAGTTTGTCAGGGTAATGGAAACAAATTTGAAAGTGTAAACCGGAAGGTAATATAGTGCGGAATCTACTCTTTTTCTCTAGTTGTGGATACAGATTTCCCTTGACCCATGGTGGGGCTCCTGTCTATTATTAGCTATAAGTTTGTGGGCATAGTTCACAGGGTTTCATTTTGACTTGGACATGGTGTGCCAGAATGAGGCTTATATCCAAGCAGGGAACACAAAAAATGTGTGTGCTTGTGAATGTACTTAATTGATGGGGAACTACCTTACCATGATTCTGTGTGCATATATATAGGCATGCTGGAGATACATGTGGAGTACAATCCTAAAGTAATGGACAGTATAGTCCTTCGCCAGGATCTTTTTGTGGTTTAGATACTTCGTACTTACCTGTATTTTCAAGGCAAGTAAAGAACATAGTACCTGTATTTTGTTTTGTGCAGCCTAGTTTTAATATTTGGCACTGTCAACAAGGTCTCCAGACTCCAGATGCTAATCTTCCCCACAAGGGTGGAAAAGATTACCATCAATGACATAATAGAGTAGACTGGAAATGTTTTTCTTCCAACCGAACTTGAGATGCTTTGTTATCATAGAGGGGGATACAAAGATATACTGGGTCCAGCAAAATGTCAGGGAAAAACATGTCCAGGCTGGACAGATTTATGTTTCTTTTTATGCCCCCTTATTTTTTCTTGTTGTTCATTGGAACCTCTCTTTTTTTTTGGGTAATTAATTGGAACCTCTCTTGCACTGCATGTTGATGCAACCATGAAAATTGAACACATTTGCAGCACCATTTTTACCATGGATCTATCAGGGATTTCAATTTTTGATTTATGCTATTTGTTTCGAGATGTCATATGCTGCAAGTTTAACATGTTTATTGTATTTTTTATGATGGAGCACCACTTATTGGGTGGAACAATTAAGTTAGCACACTTCTCTTCCTGGTTTTTTGGAGTCACAAACCTAACCGTTTAAAATATGGAGTCACACTCATGACTCAACCCTAACAGTTACCAAGATGGATTATAGAGTCGTATATTCTTCGAATACGAACTGTAATTAAGAGGTAACTTTTAACGAGTTTCTGCTTTAACTGTGTTTTGTAGTTTGCAGTACTATATGAAGCCCGGGCAAATACTGGCATAGATAGAATGAAAATCATCAACGCAGTTGCAAAATCGGTTCCTGCACCCCACAAGGTTGATCTCAATAATCCAGATAAGAATATTGTGGTTCAAATTGCCAAGGTAAGATGGTGCTTTTCCACATAAAGTTTGCTTGAATGTATGCAAATAATGCTAGTTTTTTTTTTTTTGATCTGGCAAATAATGCTAGTTTGTTACAGTAAGAAGTATTCTTTTAGGTAAATTCTAGAAATTGCCCATTGGGTGGTCGGCTATGAGCCTCACGTGCGCGTGAAGTTGTCCTTTATAATTAAAACGTCAAGTCTACTAGTACTCCACTGTCAGATTGTGCAAAGACAGCTCAATCAAGCTCCATACAAACCTGACGCAAATTTTGAAGTACTACATCTAGACCCATGACATTTTCCATCCGTATTTCCAGCCACTTGTCAAAATTTTGTAAAGGTTGTCACAAATTCTTTTCCTTCTCTGTGCACAACATTTATATACTCCCTCAGCCCCAAAATTTTTGTCCGATCCGCAAAACAAGGACTTAAAAATAATATAAAATTTTCAAGAGAATTTTCATATATTTTTTAACAATTTACTAGATATCAACGAGAGTACATTGGCATGCGGAGCCCATTTTTTGGGTCCCACACAAATAATCCGAACTATTCAATAATTTTAAAATGACCTTGCAAAAATTCAGCTCAGTTTAGAGTCTTGCACAAATAATCTAATTCTCGTCGAGACAAACCAATAAACCACAAAAAAATCAACGCAAAATTAACAAATGCTAAATTTTTTTGAATAGGGACAAAAAAATCAACAATGCTACGGGTCCGGGGTGGGTGTTGTCCCTTTAGGGATAGCATCCATGTTGTCCAATCACAGCCGTCCACGCTCGGCAATGGAAGGCTCGGATCACATCTTTTTCAAACAAATATGAACCGTCCACTGCCGATCAAATCTGAGTCATCCATCGCCGAGCACGGACGGCTGTGCTCGGCCCAACATAAAGGGACAACACCATCCCCCATTCCACCTAACTTGCACCATACATGCACACCAAGATGATGTGGCAGACAAGGAGAAGCCCATCATTTCAGGTGGGCCACACATTGGGCTTCTCCTTGTCTGCAACATCACCTTCGTGTGCATGTGGGGTGCAAGTTAGATGTACCCATATCATTTTTGCAAAAAAATTATTTAGCGAAACCATTAGTTTTTAGGACTCATTATTCCCATCTATAGGCATAAAAAAAGTTAGGAAAAAAAAAATTGTAATGAAGGCCTCCTTTGGCTAAAAAAACCATTTTGGTTTTTTCGTTTGTCCTTATTCAATTTTATTTTTTTGAATTTGTTAGTTTTACGTCGATTTTTTGTGATTTCTTGGCTCCTCTAAAATGTGCAAAATTATTAATCAAATTTAAAGTTTTGTGAATAAATAAAGAAAAAAAAAGACATAAAAATTTCACTTTGAATTTCTGGAGTACTTGAAAGGACATGATGGACAATTTAATCTATGGAGGAAAATAGATCTGTTGAAATGGTGCTTCAGAACTTCAAATGAAAAAAAGAAAGAGAAATGGTGCCTCGGGAATCTGCCTTTCCATTCAGCATATTGAGCTAAGATTGAATGTTCAGTGAATTTTCTATAAAGTGGTTATTAGTCATTTGTTTGGTAAATTCCTATAATTTCACGGAGATTACACTTCAGTCCCCACAATTCCAATTTCATCAATTTTCATTTCAGTCTCCATGTGGTCCCTCATGAATTCAGTCCCACCTTATCGCTTGTTTGCCAAGTAATTAGTGCTGTTGCCTGTACAATCTACTGTACACGGGATTATCATGTGTCAGACATGCTTGGTGTCTAGGTGGACATGCCCAATTATGTGTCTTGAGAAAAGGCTGGGACACGTTAGGAGGTCAGAAAGGAATTATACAAAGTCGAGGAATGGTCAAAATTGTCACGGATGATTAGGAGCTCTTGTGTTTTTTCCATGTAGTTTTAGCCATTTAGGTGTTTTTATGTCCTCAATTTGATTAAAATATCAATTCATTTCCCACATGTATTTATAACGTAAACCTATGAAAAATATGTTCCTTTGTTTTTTCATTCAACATGTCCGCAACCTAATGTTGTAAAAACTTTGTTTTTTTCATTCAACGTGTCCGTGTCCCTCATGTCCGTGTCCCATATGTGACGCGAGTTGAAAAGCATTTGCCATGTTTGCATGTTGTAAAAACTTTGTTTTTTTCTTTCAACGTGTCCGTGTCCCTCATGTCCGTGTCCCATAGGTGACGCGAGTTGAAAAGCATTTGCCATGTTTGCTCCTCATTGAGTTTGCGTGAATGTTGTTCTGCAACCCCTCTAATTATTTTGTGATTTTTATCTTTTGCAGACCGTATGCTTGTTGGGTGTTGTTGAGAAATACAAGGAACTGGCTAAGTACAATCTGAGGCAGCTCACATCAACCAAACCATAGTCCGGATATATATCTTTCGGAGTTGCTTTTTAGTTTCTTAGTGCTATTTAATCGTAGTATTTGACCCTATTATCTTGTCGTCTTTAATTCAAGTTTTTGGTGGAATTTCTAATATGACTGAAATATCTCGGATTTTGGAGTTGATTTTTCAAGTATTCTAAATAGGCTTTTATCATTCTTGAATTTTAGTTTAACAGGGAAATTGGTAACGTGCATCTTGGCTAAAGAAGCCTATTGAGCCAAATTTCAAAATTTAACAAAATTCTAAATGATCAAGCTTTGCCTATTGGTGTAAAAATTTTGCGTCTTATTATTCATCCTAAGCAGATACACAGGAGACAGGAGTGACCCTCAGTCATTTGCTGTTTTACTATACTTATCAGGGAGGATGGGGAGATGTTGCACACACCACACTGCACTAAACACACACATTTCAATACACCTTTTAAACTTTTCAATACACTTTCACATATTCGTATACACTTTTCACATATTTCAATACACTTTTCACATATTTCAATACACTTTTTCAACCTTAACATGTGTGCCTATTGGGCGCACGTTAGCATTTTCCAATTTTAAATAAGAGAAAAAAACCCATCAAAATTCATCTCCAATCCTTGATTTCAACTCACACCATATTGGGTTTACTCTTTTTTTTCTTTTACCCAAATCAAGGAGACCTAATTCCGATATGAATCAGGAAAATGCTAAAAAGAAGCCCAGTGGACTTCTGTTAAAGTTTAAAAAGTGTATTGAAATGTATGAAAAATGTATAAAATGAAAGTGTATTGGAAAACGTAAAAAGTGTATTGAAAGGTTTTTTGTTTTTGGTCTTTCTCTGTGCTTAATGGAAGCCCCATGTGGGCTTCCGTTAGCAATACCGAATTAACAATAGTACTTTATAGGTATACGCATATGTACATCAGCTCCTCCTTTTTGTAACACTAACTTGAAGAATAGCTCAATATCGGCCCCCTGCACACGCAGCACCTCAAAATGGAACTTTTACCCAAGTTTTGCACCTCAAAGTGTATTGTAAGCTTCTTTTTTTTTTCTTTTCTTCAATCCTTTAGTTCTTGAGCTCTATAAATATTACTCCATGAATTTCTAGAAAAAAGAAAAAAAAAATAGTACATGGAAATAAACAGATATAAGACCAATAGTTTTGAACTCGGAAACACCCAATTAATTGATTTTTCTGTGACATAAAGACGACTTGAAGAAACTGAAAGAGAGAATGAATGAACGAAACAAGTTGAAACTAATCCTTCAAGGCCTCCTTTCCTGCACAGAATGGTTTGTGACTTGCCAAACAACTTGCACATCTGAAGAGCTAGGCAGAAATAGACTTGAATGACTTCTCCACCATTTTCCTGTATTCTGAAATAGATGAAGGATTTTGTTTATTCAAATTGAAACCTGAAATAAAACCCATGGAGCAAAAACGAAAAAAAAAAAAAAAAAAAAAAAAAATGTATAAAAATATTATCTTACCTATTTGGTCTCCCCACAGTGATGCTGCTTGGGTGTTTAGAGGGGAGCTTATGTTTGGTTCTATAATTAACACAACCAAAAGAAAAAAAAAAAGGATAACATATTAGACTTGGAGTCTAAATCCTTTCATAAAAGTGAAATTAACAGGAATTAAATGAATAGTTTACCTCCAAGGAGACTCTGGATTGAAAGTAATATGGTTCTCACATCATAAGCTGATGACCATTTATCCTACAAGCAAAATCCAATCATGCAATTTTGTCAGATTACATGAGGAACACTAAAATCTCTTACTAACCCAATTTTAAAAGCACCACAAAGATGCATTCAGACTGTAAAATTTTCGAAAACAAGAAAAATGGAAAACGAAAAACAGTACTTTGTGTTCAGATTTCATATTTTTACCTGAAGAATGTCCAAGCATATGTTCCCATGTACATCAACATTCGGA
Source organism: Vaccinium myrtillus (assembly GCA_016920895.1). NCBI lineage: Eukaryota > Viridiplantae > Streptophyta > Magnoliopsida > Ericales > Ericaceae > Vaccinium > Vaccinium myrtillus. The sequence goes on along the minus strand of CM029275.1, from coordinate 33,974,857 downwards.
TGGAAGCAGGCAGTCTCAAACTTAACCTTGGGAGGCTTAAATGGGTAGTCGTTTGGAAAGGAGAGGGATAGCTTGTATTCTGTTCCTTCAAAGACGGTGTCTTTGCTTCCAGTAATGGTCCCTTTCCAGCAAAATATGTTGTCTTCCTCCGGGAACGCAGATATCTCAGTACCACCACTCATCTTTACATTTCACAACACAAGAGACAGTTTTGTTAGAGACAATTTTAAAGAAATGGAAAATGCCTAAAGCTTGTATAGAAAAGTAAAGAATTCTTACCATTAAAGCCATCAATTCAGATTGCAACCTGTTTGTCCAAGCAAAACAAATTTTAAAAAAATGAGAAACAAAAAAAATTGCAATCTCACAGGGAAATAATGGGAAGACAGCCAAAGTATGATGGGAGTTTCTAATGGGTAAAACTAACAGGCACCAAAAATCAAGAAACAAAGGAAAGCACATATAATTTATTAAGTAGGGGAAAAAAAGGTGTAAAAAAAGTAAATGTGGATTGAAGACCCGGGTTCTCAAGTCCAGCTTCGTGGCCACGAGGCCGAAGCACAAGGCAAGTTCTCAAGTCCAGCTTCGTGGCCACGAGGCCGAAGCTCAAGGCAATCCACGTTTACACAAAACATGGATTGACTCGTGATTTTGGCATTATGGCCTCGTGCAATTCCAAGTTCAGGCTTGCCTTGTGCAAATGCCTTGTACACAGCGCCTTTTTCAGCCTATACATAATGTGGAGTGCAGAAAATCAAGAAGCAGCAAAATTGTATGAGAGAGTTCTTTGCAATCACTTCTAGTGGTTGGAAAAAGAGAAAAATCGAACAAAGCTATATAAATGCCAAAGCATAAGCTATAAAAAGTTTTGTACCAGAAACTCTGCATCTGACTCACTACTAAACCCTAATCAAGGAACAGATTTTAACAGAAACAGATTTAGAACACAAGAATTTGATCAAATTCTAGAAATTCAATCAATAGGAGCAAATGATCAAACACAATAGGAGCAATCAAAGATGAAGGGCAAAAGGTCAATTCAATCTAAAAAAGCCCTAATCAAGAAACAAATTTCAACCCTAAAACGACATATTTTAATCACATCCATTTAAGACTAAAGAACACAAAAACCAATATCATCATGACCAACTTCAAATATAATACTATGGGTTAGGAAATCATATCAGGCCAAAAATCGACTAATCAAAAGCAAATAGAGCAACAATCAATATAAACGACAGAAAAAAGAGAGAGCACCCAAATCAAGAAACAACTTTTTCCACTCGAATAAACAGAAAATTTATTAGGTAAACCCAAATCGTCATGGTCAAATTTTGAATTTCCAGGTATATATGCTGTTAAATAGAAGTTTCGTATGTGCCTATGTATGTATACCTCCTATGAACAGACTGGATATCAACGGTCTTCGCCATGGGGGGAGGCTGCTTGGAGGATGAGATCGCCGCAGCCATGGCAGGCGTGTTGTCTTGGTTATTGATGTTAGGCATCGTCTAGAGAAAGAAATAGGCAGGGAGAGAGAGGAAGAAGAAGAAGGAGAATTTTATTGGATCTCTTCTTCCTCTTCTGCTAAGAGAGAGAGAGAGAGAGAGAGAGAGAGAGATGTGAGTGGGTTTGATGTTAAAGAACGTTAATAGGGTGTGTGTCGTGAGAAAATCAAA